>ML782522.1:488847-539478 GCA_009831015.1 Picea engelmannii | reverse complement strand
TATTCATTTCGTTCTGCTCATAAAATCCGGATCACTAAAACTAAATATACGATGACAAAATTCCTAGCAACACAGTGCCGCTGTATGTTCCATGGTAGGGTGTGGACCCTAGTCCTATTAGGAGGGGTGGAGGCATTTCCCGTTGTGTATCCTTTGAAACTTGGAGTCATGGGAGGATGGTGTTAGCTCACACTCCCCTAGACGTGTGATGATGACTGTCAGTTTCCTGCCAGGGAAGCTTGGTCAACAGAGTTGACACTTCCGCTTACGGGTTGTATTTGGAGTTAGGTCAATATAGTTGACGCTCCAAGATAGTCCAGTAGAGGAAGGATAGGGATGGAAGATGGAAGTAAGTTAGGAAGGTAGGATGAATAGAAGTAGTTGAGAGTCTGTGGGGATTTCGCCTTATAGAAGAATTTCTTTATTCCTCTTTTTAATATATATATATATATATATATATTTACTTAACTAAACTAAAATTATCTAAGTGAATGTAGCTTGTGCTAAATTATTGTAAATGAGGAATTTTGTGAACATTTAAATAGTTTACTATCTTTTATTATTATTTATTTTTTTTGTAAGTAAAAAAAGGAGGATCCTATATTATTAAAAGTGCAGGCTTACAATATTGTTTGGAATGCCAACTGCCTCGCCTAAAAAAGGAAACTGGGACAAATGGCTTCCTATGCAACTTGTTTCAAAAAACCGAGCTGCCATCTGTCTTGCCCGAAGGAAACCAGGACGTATGGCAGCCATTAGTCTGAAACTGTTTCTGAAGCTTACTTCTGGCAGCATAATGAAAGTCTAACAGAGCTAGAGCTCTAATTCTATACAAAACAAAACTTCTAACCATAAACATTCACAGTAGCAATTCCCTGGTGGCTTCATCAACTGCTTCATTCCTTCCCGATCTGGCTAGAAGCGCGAAGGGTTGTGCGCACGTTGGGCATCGTTGTCCTGGTGACGTGTTGGAATAAGCATCATATAGCATGTCGAGGCGTTGGTAGGTTTGGAGGGCACGATGGATTTGGCCATCCACCATGCTTCTTGTTTCAAAAATTAGCACCAGATGTTCCAGATGTAGGAGTGGAGGCTCCTCCGTTTCTCTATTCTCACGCCTATCGTGTTGTCCTCGTTGAGCTTCTTTCTATTCCGCTTCGCTTGAGAATTCATCGACTGCTGAATAACCCTTTTCTTCCACACCATCCGTGAATTCTTCTTCGACATAGCAAGTTGTAGGTTCCCATGCTGGGTCGCCTTCCTTGTGACTGTGCATCGTTTATGTTGCTCGTGGCTTAGCTTCATCTAGAAAGCAGGTTGGTGGATCCCAATTATCAAGAACAGTGAAGAGGAGATGTTCCAGAGGAACCTGGATGGGTTCTTCTGGAACAATCTTCTCCACATGGGCCATGGGAGACGTCCTAGGCTTGTTGGTCTTACGGGCTCTCTGTGTTCGCACTATGGACAACACCCTCTCGAACTTCTTCTGTCTCTTCGTGCAAGTGTCAAATGCATACCATGCTGCGCCTATGTGAGGTCGACCTCTTTCCCTCGGCATGTGGATAATCAAGACTATAACCATAACTTTATCTTGGTGGCTAGCTCTGCACCAGCTTTCGAAAAGTTCAGACTTCGGCTGATCAACCTAAAAATGCGTTGTATCTCATTCAGAGGCGCTGATAAACATGAAGGTGACTATGACAGGCTTGGCCATTAAGGTTATTCCTTTAGTGCCCTGAGCGTCCGTCCTCTTCACGCATGTGAGAGGCCTCGTCCCATGGGCTTGGCTACTCGGGCTTGCTCCCATCTTAATGGTGAGGAGATGGGAGTCGGTGGCCCGTATTTAAGGCTATGCCCAACTCTTCACTGCGTGGCCAATCTATTCGACGTGGCACCCTATTCGGGGAATTTTATTATCTTTTATGAAATGAATGGTCTTGTTGATTTGATTGGACACATACAAGAATTACTTTAGGTGTGATAATTATTTTCATTAGTACATGTACGAGTCTTGTATGTGCTAGCTACACATGTATGCCTTGCACATGTACACTAGTATGTATAAGTGTTTTAAATTGATGATGTTGATTATTTGTTGCGGTTGTATGAATTGTGTGTCGTTACCCTTGTATTGTAAATTACTCTAACTTCGGGACAAAGTTTCTTGAAGGGTGGGTGTATGTAACAACCCAAATTGATTAATTTTATCAAAGTTTTTCATTTAAATTTAATTAATTATTAAAATATATTAATGAGTCTTTTATTATTTTATTATTAAAAGGTGGGTGAAGTAATTAATGGGGGGATAAGGCTGTTGGGGAATTAATGGGGGGATAAGGTTGTTGGAAATTAATGGGGGGATAAGGTTGTTGGGAATTAATGAGGGGGGTTTGAGAGAGGAGGATAAGGAAGAAGGGGAGGACTTGGAAGAGGCATCTTATTTTTTTGTTTAAGGATTTCTGAATTTCTAAAGGAGAGAGGAGGAGGAGGAAAATGGGAGAAATGGTTTTTGGGAAGATCTCACAAGGCACTGGTGTTGCTGGGAATTTTGGGCTCGAGGGCCAGGAAACCACTAGGATTCCTGGAGCTAGGGAGTCGGAGAGGCTGTTCCTAGTTGGTTGGGAGGTTAATATTCAATTTGGGCAATTGAGCATGATCATCAACAAGCAGAAAATGGACTAAATCAATTAAGCTACATGTTGAGGTAAGCATTCTACGTATTTTATTAAGTCATGTTTTTATTATGCTGATGTTTTATTTTCGTGGTATAGAAAAATCACGAAAGAAAATTTTAAACTAAGTTGCAGTAATTTTAGTAGGAGATTAGAACGTGTTTATTATATGAGGCTATGTAAGGTAGGCCTTACAACCAAAGTTTCCTGTAATAAAATGATATCCAAAAGAGTTTTATCCAATAGACGTCACACAGAGGCCATTTTTAGGGAGCCTCCCACCCCTCGAAGATTGAGGGATAGATAAATCATTACTTTGCCCGTGCAAGGGCTTTCACCGCTCCAAGTGCCCCACAGTCCGTGGAAGGAGAAACAAAATCAGGTAGTTGGGAAGAGGAGGATGAGGCCTTCTTCTTGGCGCTACGGTTTTTTATAGGCGAGTATTCATTTTCACCATCATGTAATACTCTCATGAAGGGATGATAAGTATAATCAAATCACAAGACAAATTGTAAAATTTAAATTTGCACTATCTTAGAATGACAAGGGTTGCATGGCATCTTAATCCCTGCCAAGTAGATTTGGAAATGGAGATGATAGCTGACACCCTATAATTATTGATGATGATGATTACTGTGAAACATGAACAATATGTTAACTAGCGGCTAGTTTCATAGTCTTAAAAGAAATCAATTTGTAAAGATTTTAAATGAAAAAAATTAGCACCGTCAGAAAGATTGGAATTCAAAGAATTCGACCTAGACTCACAAGGAACGGAGGAAGACGTGTTTCTCCATGACACTTAGTTTATAGATTTGTCATATGTTGTATTGGCCAGTATCTCTGACCACATTTTTACTTTAATGTGGATGTTGTATAGTTTTGGGATTAACCTAAATTTCCTTCCAATTAAGTTAAGCTAGCCAAATGCAAATTGCATTTTAAAAATATTCAATTTTTCTTGTTGAAAATAAACCTTTCAAATTTAATAATATATATTTTTATATAATATTTATTATATTACATAATAAATACAATCTAAATAATATATTAGATAATAAATATAATATAAATATAATAATGCATAATAATAAATACATAGTACAACTTTTTATATTTAGATGTGGTGATTGGTGAAATTCATTGATTATGTAATTAATTCTACATATTAAAAGACATGAAGGGAGCAATAACACTTCAATTCTATCAACCAATTAGAAATGAGAAACACAAATATTTTTATTATATCCAAAAATATATATTTGTTTTCCTATGTTAACGTTACATTGCATACACAATTTTATGGTAAAAAGCAAATTAATGTCACATCAAAAGCAAACTCATTGCTATAGTCCCATGGCAGGGACTAACAAGGAGATTGTTTTTTTTACATATATTAAGAGTTGTCTTTTGTTTTCTCCATTCTTTGAAGTAAAATATCATCTATATTGTTGGTCTTTTGTATAAAAGAAAAGTAAATATATTTTTGTCATGAAAATAAATTTTCTCTCTCTCTTTTTCTAGAAGTATGGTTCTTTTAGAGTAGGACATTAAATTCTTTATTTTGATGCTTAGGAGAATTTAGCAAAGGACATTCATGAGTTTTGATAATAATTCAAGGTTGTAATGTGTAGGTATGGTTGTGAAGAGGATAATATAATGGACACAACATATATGGTGCTCTATCCTACAACTATACACTTATATTAATGAATCGAGAGATGGAACTTTCGTTGTAGTGAATTGTAGTGAATAATCAAAATGTGGAAGTGAAGACATTTCGTAGAATGAACTTGTCGAGTAAATTTGACTTTAATATTATTATGCAATGCCTCTGAGTTAATTTAATTAAACTTAAGAAGTCATCTTCAAGCAAAGTAGTTATGCATATTTTTAATGTAAGTACAAAGAGGTTCGAAACAATCTATAAAGAACTATGAAGAAGTACATATGGTCACAATAGTTTTTTATGCATGTTAGATATATAAGCTAGAAATTGTTTAACATTGTCATGTGTCAATTGTTGAATGAGCTATGACAATTGTTGATCCAATCTCAAGATTAAAGTGATGTCAAAGTCTGTCGCTGCATATTTGTTGACAACAATAATCATGTCAGATCCTCGGTGCCAAGGTTGGTCAATTCTACTGAGACAGATAATGCTTCCATCGTCGAAGTTTTGACTTATACTCTAATCATCATCCTCTTTATGAATGATGATCCCCATGGTTAAAACATTGTAAACATAGAAATTGTGTTTTCATTCAACTTATTATGCATCAATTGCCTTGTTGTGCATATTTCTTAAACTTCACAATCATATACATAAGAATCTCCATCTTTCCTGTGTGCTTAACTTGTCAATTGACGATGTGATAGACTAATTCTCAAGCAAGATGTTATGGATCAAGGTCGATATAGTCGGAGGTATAAGAAAAGGTAGAGTATATGGTTTGAGTACTTTGACATTGAAGGTCGAGCACATCACTAATTATAGTGGTAAGTTGAGTACAAAGGCATTCTCCCTAGCTACTCGAATAATGATGTTAGGTATGTACCAAAGTAGTCTAAACTTTCAATGTTGTCTTTAAATATATATGACCAAATTGTCTCTATATTTGAACTAGTGCATAATAGAGTGTCCATTTTGTTGGTTCTTACACTCGTGGTGCAGTTGAGTAAATATGTCTTGGACTTGTCAATGGATCCCAAGAATCATCTTGATGAATTATTCTACCTTGTCTCACCCCTTGGGATATAATTGTGTAATTGAAGTGAGTTGGAAAGACAATCTCAAATTATCCCAAAGGCTACAAACCCAAACAAGTTTGAAAATGCATTGTAATTTATAATGTTGTGAAGAGTTACATTTATATAAAGGGTAGGTTAACATCCCATGTGTGGGGGTGTTTGTGTTTGAATATGTAAATAAGTTGAGAATGAGTATTTTTTATGGCTATGATTTGACCATTTGTAATCTAGATGGATGTCGACGACCTCCCACCTATTACAACTGGTTCATTTTGGCAGTTTTCCAGTTTGGTAGTTTTTTCCTAGTTTTTGGGTCCCCAAATTTCGGGGCCGTTTTGAGGCACTAAACAACGTTTTTAGGGCTCACCACAATTAGATTGTACACAAAGTTAGAGTCTATAGATAACATGTGTAGTCCTCGGATAGACCTTTCCAATAGGCTATCGTGCGACTAAAACAGAGATCGTATGCAAAAGTTACGATCCCGGGAAGTTGATGTACTAGCTTACCCCAATGAGGCCAATATGACTTTTGACGCTTCATCTCCTAGGTTTAGGTTTTTGGATGTCTAAGGTTTTGGAATTTATGTTTATTGTAAAAAGGCCTTTAGAGCCTCATTGTACTCACCTTCTTGCGAATGATCACAACCGTCACATCTCTTATCAGAGATAAGCCACCACCATTCGAGCAAGCTTGTTTTCCGCTGCATTTTATAGTTTCAACTTATTTCCTTATTGAATAGAAACCAATTTTATTGTATCTTTGTTATTCTGTGTTAAGCATATTTTAATAATAATCTGTACACATTTCGTTCTGCTCATAAAATCAGGATCAGTGGTATCAGAGCGGTCTGCTCCTTGTCGTTCTTAATGCATGTCCTCAATGAGGTCAGGGTACAAAGAATTGGGTCTCGAGCTTGTTTCTCTTGAGCACAAAAGCTCTCGCATGCCCAAGTGACCTCTCATGGCAGGAGAAAATAAAGACGACAGGACATGAGATCCTTTCAAAATGTTCCTCGAGGAATCCCTCACGCAACACAGGAATGAGATGATGGATAGTTTTGTGCAAATCTAAAAGCTTGCTTATGTTTGGAGTTTGATTGTGATATGCATACAGAGGGTAAATTATTTCTTTTAGCATCGAACCATGGAGTGCATTGTTAATTTGGGAATTTTCATAGTGGAATTGCTTCTATTATTGGGAAAAGGTTCAACCAACACATGCAAGAAAATCCAACATCGAGCCAATATAGAAATAGAGCAGTGAACCAGATCCGAAGACAAAGAAATTGCAGTGTAATCCACTCATAATTGCATCGAGAATGAACATATCATTTCATGCATGTTGGAGAAGAGAAAATGAAGGAGCTTGTACTCATCCTGATAGAGAATCCAATTGAATTTCCACAGAGGATCCTGTTATCGCTCAGTTTGTAGTTTAGGTTGAATGGCTAAAGGATAAATGTCAAACTGGCGAAACAGGAACCTTCCCCACCCAATGTCACCACAATGGGGAGGTTCTCTCTATTTAGGGAGGTTATCCCAGGGGAGACGTCCCCGGCAACCCGGGGTTTTGAAGAGGCTAAGATATAAGGTCAGAGTTAAAGTTTCCCCCTCACAAGTTACCACCAAAATCAGAAGGTCCGGCTAATCATCCAATACTAAAGTATAATCCCAAATGAGAACACCTGCCCATAACAAAAAAACAATAGAAAAAATATATATGCAGGCTATATACAAAGGGTTAGCACTTCATATGACCATCTGATATAAATTAAGCAATGTGAAGTAATAGATATTAATGAGATCAACGTTTTGTCAATTGTCTATGGAAGGAGCATTAATTCATCAATAACTATCAAGATGACAAAGCCAATAATGTATTCAATCAACACTTCAATCAATAATTTCTTTAGATCATCATTCAATTGCTTGTAAAAGTTAAAAAAGCTTGTTGCGTCAGGAATAATTAACTATGACGTCAGGCTTAGTTAGGATTAGGGTTAGTTAGTTAGGGTTTCAAGATTTAGGGTTTAAAGAGTTGTTTTGTACACTAAAGCTTCAACGTTGGAGATCAAATCAATGCCTTAGGGTATATGGAGTCAAAAATAAGGGCACAAGGTCTCGGGAGGATGATAACTTATAGACTAGAAGGTAGGGTTCTATGGTGCTGCGAAGGTAGGGCCCTAGAATCAAAACCCTAGGGGAAAGAGGCTCACTCCGGTGTTGCTTAAGCAAGGCCTCATGCTCTTTCCTCCTTCTCTCAATAGACTTGGCAAAACAACTAGCTTAAAGCATAAATCTAAGGGAGAAAGTGTTGCAATGGCAAGGCTTTCAAACCCTAGAAGATGAAACCCTAGGTGTAGGCAATCTAGGCCTAGGACATCTCCTCTTTTCAACTTATAAACTTCAACGCTAGTTTAGAAGAAGGAAGACAAGTGTAGCGGCTAGGCTCTATCTCCTTTCTTCAGTGGCTGAAAAATATTTCTCAACAAGGGGACATGTAACAATGACCTACCTGTGTGCTTGTTACCTAGGGCTTTAAATCAACAATACAATAAGTAAATGTAAGAAATTATACCTACAACCATTCATTTAAGAAGTTTTGCATGAAAACTCACTTACATGTCATGAAGAAAAGCACAAGCAAATCGTAGTTGTAAACCTTCCTTGAGAGAAATGCCATAAATGCCAAGAAAAATCTTCCTTCAAAAGTTGCGCGTCACTTTAAACACCAAAACTACCCTAGTAGGGCGCAAAAAATCAGATCTCCTAAGAGAAGGAGTTGTGTTATGTTCAAACGAGGGAAAAACATCCTCAATATATATCATCCAATGACCTTTAATTTAAAAATTAGGTCATTAAAACAACCGACAAGGCTGACTACTAAAAATCATACTGTTTTTACATTAACTGCTAAGTAAAAGACATAAATGAGCATAAGGTGGGACGTCAAGCCCCTCTGAGGGAGACGTTGGCCCTTTTGGGGCTAGTCCAGCATCCAGAAGTCAGACGTTAGCCCTTTTAGGGCTCCTCCAAGCTGCCACATGTGCCAGTAATCCCATCAAACTACCACACGCTCAAGATGACGTCCAAGTCTCCTGGGTGACGTCCTGTCCATCAAGAGGAAAATGTTCCATCTGAAGTGGGTCAACCCTCCTAGGCTGGGCTCAGCCAAAGTGTTCTGGGTGGAACATCCTTCTTCTTCTCGTGTGCAAAGGCTCATCATATCACTGTCCTGTCTCTACCCCTGATGGGGTCCCAACAACCATTTGATGGGCTCTTGATGAGACCTCCCATCCTCTTGGCTAGGTCTTGTTTTATTATTTTTCTTTGGGTCCCTTTTGTTTCTTATCGAGTGGCTTTTTATTGCCTTCTCGGGGATCCCTGGGCGAGGCATCTCTAGGTTTTATTTTCTATGGATTTTATATTTTACCAACTGCTTTTACCTCCTAGGCCTTTAGCCCCTTCTTCCAACAGGATAAAGTGTGACCCTTCAAATAGGTCATCCTAATGCTCGGACTAGGGGAATGGGATAGATGAATGGGAGATAAGATGTAAAATGATAATATGGTGGGAGCGGACGATGGCTCTTCAAATCCCCCTTGGTGGCTAACCAAAACCTATGGATACAAGCTTGCTAGGGCACCCCGTTAATCCCCTCAACCATGGTCAAGTGGGTTAGTGTAAGATCCAAGCAGTTGTCAGCAATGTAAGGAACCTGATGCATATATCTGAAAGTTATAATGATCAAACATGAAACATACCATGATACCTAGACCAATTACCTCATGGAGCAAGAGTCTTCTCCGATGTAAGTCTAAGCCGATGGTGATGGATGTTGCTGCTGCTGACAAGACAAGTCTTATGAAGAAGAAGAAGGATGGGCCCTCCAGGGCCATGCTCAGGTCAATCCTGCTCTCGGTACTCCATGTCTAGGACCTGTGGGCCTCGAGACATGATCTCCTAGTTATCCCTAGAAATCGGGGATAACATTTGGCTCCAACTCGGGGACATGTGCTCACCATAGAGCGCATGATAACCTCAACATCTCTAGCATGAACCTGCAGACTTGCTCACACTCGAATAGGGCATTAGCAACAAAGGTGGGGTGGTATTGCCACCCCGCAAATATTATATATGTATATGAAACAAAGCAATCAACATGCATAAGAGGAAACAAGCTAACATGAAATGCAGATGGTATAATACATGAAAAATGCCTACCTACTTATACTTACCTGTACAATCATGTATCTAGGGGGTAGTAACGCTTGATATGTAAAGCGTTTATTAGCAGTTTCATAATCTCCCCTTCCATTGTTTTTAGGTTGAAGGAATCTGTGCTTGCACAACTCTCGATCTTATAAGGGCCTCCCCATAGGCTGTCAAACTTTTTGTGCATGCCAGGATTCTATTTCCTTTTATCCCACAATAGGACAAGATCTCCTTTGGCGAAACTTATTTCCTTGGCTTTGTGATCAAAAGTGTTGTTTATCTTTTCCTAGTTCCTTGTCATTTGACCCAAGGCATTTCTTCGTGTTTCATCTAATTCTATCAGCTGATTTATTCTTCCTTGGATTGCCTCCGTATCTGTGGCGTGTTGTTGAGAAAATTGGAGGATAGGGATTTGGAGGTTCACAGGAAGTTTTGCTTCAAGTCCATATACCATCTCAAAAGCATTTTTCCCTGTGGAAGTTTTTGTTGTTATTTGATCTGCCCATACTGCATATTTTATTTTACTATCCCATGACTTCTTATTTTCTCCGACAACCTTTTTTAGGATATTCATGAGGTTCTTGTTGGTTGACTCTGCCAATCTATTTCCTTGTGGGTAGTAGTTTGAGGAATGGGATAGGGTAATGCCATATTTGAAACAAAATTCTACCAGAGCGTAGGAGCTAAAAGCTTTTGCATTATCCGTAGTGATCTTGGAGGGGACGCCAAACCTAGTTATGATCCGATCTTCCAAGAAGTTCATGACAACTTCTTCGGTGGCATTCTTTGTAGGAATTGATTCAACCCATCTAGTGAAATAATCTGTAGCCGTTAGGATCCACCGATAGCCATTACTCGAATTATCTTTGAATTCACCAACAAAATCCAAACCCCATTGCTGAAAGGGTGCCTCCACTACTACCAGTTTCAAAGGTTGTGCTGGAAGTCTCGGTTTGCCGGAGAAGTATTGGCAAGGTTGGCAAGATCGAACATGCTGATAAGTATCTGAAAAGAGTGTTGGCCAATAATAACTGGCCATCAAGATCTTATGGGCAGTGGTACGAGCAACAAAGTGTCCACCGCAATGCCCAGAATGCAATTCTTCCAATATCTTCTTTGCTTCGTCTTTGTTTACTCATCGAAGTATGACGCCATCAGGATTCTTCGACCCAAGTCCATCCTCAGTCAAGCAGTACTTCATAGCCTTCAATATCAAAGCCCTTCTCTTGTAATCCACCAGATGATCAGGGTAAGACAAGTTCTTTTGATAGTAAACTATATCAGAATACCTCTCATCATGTTCTAATTCACTGATCATTACATTCACTTGCTCATTCTCACCCATCTGTATGGCTTCCTGATTGCTTTCAGTCAACATTTGGGCCATACCTTGTCCCTTTATTATCTTGGTGGGTTTTATTTCTAAGTCATACTCCTGGATTTTGGAAACCCACTTTCCTCGAGTACCCATACAGTCTTGTTGTGATAAAACATCCTTCACGGCTGGGTATGGGACATAAGCCTTGAGCTTATTGTAACCGATGTAGTTCCTGAAATGTTTGAGGGATTTGACCAAGGCATAGGCTTGCTTCTCTGTGATAGAGTAGTTCAATTATGAATCTCTTAGGACTTTGCTCATAGAGGCTACGGGATG
Organism: Picea engelmannii; assembly: GCA_009831015.1. Lineage (NCBI taxonomy): Eukaryota > Viridiplantae > Streptophyta > Pinopsida > Pinales > Pinaceae > Picea > Picea engelmannii. The sequence continues at coordinate 528,184 of ML782522.1, read as the reverse complement.
TTCATAGTTATCAGCATCCTTCTGCATCAAGACACCTGCAATAGTGTCCTGAGATGCAAACGAGAAAATTATGAAATCTCGCGAAAAATCAGGACTAATCAGGATGGGGGCTTGGGAGATGGCATTTTTGATGTCTTCAAAAGATTTTTTGGTCTCACCTCCCCACCTGAAAGCAACATCCCTTTTCAGTAGGGCGCTTAATGGTTTTATCCTTTTAGCAAAATTAGGCACAAATCTGCAGATGAAGTTGATTTTTCCAAGAAAAGATTGTAGGGATTTCTTGTTGACTGGAGGGCGGACATCCTTTATTGATTGGACTCTTTCAAGATCAATGGAGACTCCCCCTGGTGAGGCCACGTGTCCCAACAGTTTTCCTTCGTCAATCCCAAAAACAAACTTCTTAGGATTCAATGAGATACCATACTTCCTGCATCGTTCAAAAACAATCTCGAGGTGGGAGAGATGGTCTTTCCTATCCTTGGACACAACTGTGAGGTTATCTTGGTAAATTTATATGATTTTTTGTATAATATCCCTAAAGGAAAGATTCGTTGCTCTTTGAAAAGTGTCACCAACATTCATGAGACCAAACGACATTCTCAAGTACATAAAAGTTCCCCAAGGCGTAGTGAATGCAGTCTTGAGTTGATCCTCCCTTTTGAGTAAAACTTGGTTGTATCCTGAGAACCCATCTAGCATGGACATCATCCCTGCCCCTGTGACCCGCTAAAGCAAATGTTCCATGTTTGGAAGGGGATAATTATCCTTTAAAGACAACTGGTTGAGGTTGCGAAAATCGACACATAGGCGGATATCACCATTTTTCTTTCGAACAACTACCAAGTTTGACATCCAAGAATAATACCTGATAGGGGCTATGATACCAGTGTCAACCATCTTTTGGAGTTCCTTTTGTATCTGGCCTGCCAACTTTGGGTTGATATGCCTCAAATTTTGTCGGAGTGGCTTGACTCCTTCTACCAAGGGTATAGCACGTTGGATGACATCCCCTCTATAGGCCTTTAAATCATCATAGTTCCAAGCAAAGGTGTCTCTAAACTCTCTAATGGGCTCTAGTATTTCCTTCCTCTCTTTCTCGGTGGTCCCCTTTCCTATCTTGACCATTCTCGGATCCATCTCTGTACCGATATTGAATTCCAAGGCTTCCTCAGCTTGCTTATTGGTTCTTTTTCCTTTGAAAACATTATGCCTGTCAAAAAGGTTTTCTAGAGGAATACAACCCTTTGGTAAGGTATTTTTTTGCAGGTTGATGATTTCCAAGTCCATAGAATCAGCCAGGAAAGCAACTTGTGAATCTGTAAATTCTTTGCTATTTTCCATGAATCTGATAATTTGATCATCATCCTCGAACACCTGCCAATGCTCTAGATTATCGAGGACAGAAGGTCTAAAAAGAACCTCCATTTTGCATAAGTCGTGAAGAGGTCCTTCGCATGGTTGTAAAGTGGAGGTTGAGACATCCAGAGCATCAGCCATGTGGTTTTCTTCTCGAGGAACAACTTCAATTGATATCTTTCTGAAGGATTTTGAAAGGGTCTGAGCCACATCTTGATACTTTTTCAACTTCTCATTCTTAGTGGCAAATCTCATCAAAACTTGCGACACAATGAGGTCTGAGTCCTCTTTTACTTCCAAGATTGTAACACCTTTGTCGATTGCTAGATTAAGTCCCAGAATCAAAGCTTCATATTCAGCCACATTGTTGGTGCAATGGAATTCCAACCTATATGAATGGTAGAAGATCTCACCTGAGGGCATTGTTAAAACTAATCCAGCGCCTTATCCAAAGCTCGAGTGTGACCCATCGAATTCCAAGGTCTAGATTCCTTCTGTTTCTTCAACAGTGTCCATATCCAACTTTCCTTCCTGAATGAACCAATCATTTAGACCACTATTGATGCATAAAAGTTGATCATTTACCTCATCGGGGGTCTCAACTGGTGATCCAACAAAAGGCTCATTATAGACGGTGAAAATCCCTCCTTCATGATGAGGGATAGTGGCTCTGGATTGCTCCTTATGAATGCTTCCATCCAAGTGTTCAATGAGGTCATTGCGAAGGATAATCCCAAAATTATTTATATCATTTACGATGACCACATTTATCAAGAAAGGAGCACTGGGGCAGGAGTCAAAAGCCACCTTGAGGTTGTTAATGATTCCTTTTGCAAAATTGTCTCTGGTGTTTTCTTGTGAGATCTTCAGACCCAATTGATGCTTAACTTCTTCTGTCATTATATTGGTTTTAGCTCTTGGGTGTAGGAGACAGTTGTGAAGGAGAAAATCTTTGACCCGGAGGGAGACATAAAAAGGTATGAATTCACAAACTTTAGAAATAGGGTGTCCCACCTGTTGAATAAAAAGAGAGAAGTCTTCAGGAAGATTTGGTTCAACATTTTTGTGTGATACATCTCTAACTTCACCCTCCGGATGGGCCCTTTTTAACGGAGGTTCTTGAGAAGAGATAACACTCTCATGAGAAAGGCTCCATTTCCTTTTGGCGGGAGCTAGTTCGATATGGAGGATGCCTGGAGGTTCAGGTTTCACCATAGGTTCATTACCCGGATCCCATAGTTCACAATTTAGGTTTCTTTGTTGAATGTAGTCATCAAAATCAAGATTTCTTTCAATTTGAAAGGCCAGGTCTTGCGCTTCTTCTAAAGTTGTTGGTGACCGGTTCCTAATGTTGAATTGCAAGGTTCCTTCCAAGGAAGACAAGAAGTGATTGATGATGGCTTGTTCTGAGCCCAACTTTGACCGGATCTTTTTAAGGAGAAGGTTGAACCTATCACTGAAATCTCTGATATTTTCACAAGGTCCTTTGCAAATGTTGAAGTATTGAGAAAAGGAGTCTTGTGAATGTTCATTATCACACCACCTTATTTTAAAGGCCTTTTGCAGCTCTTCGGGGTTTTTTATTGTTCCCTTGGGACATCCATCAATCCAAACTTTAGCATCTCCTGTAAGGGATCTTGCAAAGAGCCTCATGAAGACATCAGGGTGATCTTGACCAGCTAAATGAAAGTCAACACTGTCGCAAAAATGGGTCCAATGTGAGTTTCCAGGGGTGCCCTTTCCTGAAAAGAAGGGTAGCCAAGAGTTTGCATCTGTGGGTAAATCATGCAGTCCCCCTTGGATGTTGTTAAATTCAAAACAGTCGAAACTCTCTGAATGAGACCATTTGTGAGGATTTGGATTGATTGGAGGCACAGGGTTTGTTAGAGTGATGGTTGCCACAATAGCGGGATTTGAATATTTTCGTCCGCTACAGGTCATCATGGAGTCGCCAGATAGTTTTCCTGAAACTATCAAAGTATAGGGGAATAAAGTCTAGTGGAGTCGCCAGGTAATCTTGTAAGAAAAGGTCTTCGAGGCAAGGCCTACTGAAAGATTTTTCGTTGAGGAAGATTGACTCAGTGTTCCCTGGCAATGATGCCAAAATGTTATCGCTCAGTTTGTAGTTTAGGTTGAATGGCTAAAGGATAAAGTTCAAACTGGCGAAACATGAACCTTCCCCACCCAATGTCACCACAATGGGGAGGTTCTTTCTATTTAGGGAGGTTAGCCCAGGGGAGATGTCCCCGACAACCTGGGGTTTTGAAGAGGCTAAGATATAAGGTCAGAGTTAAAGTTTCCCCCTCACAGGTTACCACCAAAATCAAAAGGTCCGGCAAATTAGTCAATACTGAAGTATAGTCCCAAATGAGAACACTTGCCCGTAACAGAACAACAATAGAAAAAATATATATGCAGGCTATATACAAAGGGTTAGCACTTCATATGACCATATGATATAAATTAAGCAATGTGAAGTAATAGATATCAATGAGATCAACGTTTTGTCAATTGTCTATGGAAGGAGCATTAATTCATCAATAACTATCAAGATGACAAAGCCAATGATGTATTCAATCAACACTTCAATCAATAATTGCTTTAGATCATCATTCAATTGCTTGTAAAAGTCAAAAAAGCTTGTTGCGTCAGGAATAATTAACTATGATGTCAACCTTAGTTAGGATTAGGGTTAGTTAGTTAGGGTTTCAAGATTTAGGATTTAAAGAGTTGTTTTGTACACTAAAGCTTCAATGTTGGAGATCAAATCAGTGCCTTAGGGTATATGGAGTCAAAAATAAGGGCACAAGGTCTCGGGAGGATGATAAATTAGAGACTAGAAGGTAGGGTTCTATGGTGCTGCGAAGGTAGGGCCCTAGAATCAAAACCCTAGGGGAAAGAGGCTCACTCCGGTGTTGCTTAAGCAAGGCCTTGTGCTCTTTCCTCCTTCTCTAAATAGACTTGGCAAAATGGCTAGCTTAAAGCATACATCTAAGGGAGAAAGTGTTGCAATGGCAAGGCTTTCAAACCCTAGAAGATGAAACCCTAGGTGTAGGCAATCTAGGCCTAGGACGTCTCCTCTTTTCAACTTATAAACTTCAACGCTAGCTTAGAAGAAGGAAGACAAGTGTAGCAACGGCTAGGCTCTATCTCCTTTCTTCAATGGCTGAAAATTATTTCTCAACAAGGGGACATGTAACAATGACATACTTGTGTGCTTGTTACCTAGTGTTTTAAATCAACAATACAATAAGTAAATGTAAGAAATTATACCTACAACCATTCATTTAAGAAGTTTTGCATGAAAATTCACTTACATGTCATGAAGAAAAGCAAAAGCAAACCCTATTTGTAAACCTTCCTTGAGAGAAATGCCATAAATGCCAAGAAAAATCCTCTTTCAAAAGTTGCGCCTCACTTTAAACACCAAAACTACCCTAGTAGGGTGCAAAAAATCAGATCTCCTAAGAGAAGGAGTTGTGTTATGTTCAAATGAGGGAAAAACATCCTTAATATATATCATCCAATGACCTTTATTTTAAAAATTAGGTCATTAAAACAACCAACAAGGCTGACTACTAAAAATCATACTATTTTTACATTAACTGCTAAGTAAAAGACATAAATGAGCAAAAGGTGGGACGTCAAGCCCCTTTGAGGGAGACGTTGGCCCTTTTGGGGCTAGTCCAACATTCAGAAGTCAGACGTTAGCCCTTTTAGGGCTCCTCCAAGCTGCCACATGTGCCAATAATCCCATCAAACTACCACACGCTCAATATGACATCCAAGTCTCATGGGTAACGTCTTGTCCATCAAGAGGAAAACGTTCCATCTGAAGTGGGTCAACCCTCCTAGGCTGGGCTCAACCAAAGTGTCATAGGTGGAACGTCCTTCTTCTTCTCGTGTGCAAAGGCTCATCATATCACTGTCCTGTCTCTGCCCCTGATGGGGTCCCAACAACCATCTGATGGGCTCTTCAACCCCATGGAGGTCCGATCTAATCATCTCCCCATGTGTACCGGTCCATTGGTACCTGTCCGTTGGGCATGGTCTTGCACATCAAAAACTTTGCCCTCCATAGGCTCATTAGTCCTCAGGATCATAGGAATGTCAATCATATTTCATCATTAATTTTATCAAATGCATGCATAAGACCCCTAGCATATCATCTAATAGCTCAAAGACATTACACTGACCTACTATACAAAGCTGAAGAAAAGACAAAGTGCCTTGTTGGGCTAGCATCCATAAGAAGAGGAGAGTTTCCAAAGGATATCATTCAAGCCATGTAATACGAGGTGGTATGGTCTAAGGATGTTCAGACACAGTGAAAACTAGGGGTAGGTATTATCCGTGGGTGCCTTTGTGGGAGGCGAGATGTACCTGTCATGGATGCAGTTCTTTCCAAGCCCTTTATTGCCTTTATTCTTTCTTTTATTTATTACTTTTTCTTTCTTTTTGTTTCAAGGTCTGACCAGAGGACACTGCCTTGGCGTGGTGACCAGAGCTGGCAGTGTTACCCATGAGTATTTTCGCAGAAATGATAAGGCTGGCTCGTGATGAGACCCCCTTTCCCTTGGCCATGCAACCAAGGGTCACTGCCCTAGTGTGGTGACCAGATAATGGCAATGTCATATTGCTAGATACCTATGAACATAATGGGTCGGCTCGTGATGAGACCTCCCATTCTCTTGGCCAGGTCTTGTTTTATTATTTTTCTTTGGGTCCCTTTTGTTTCTTATCGAGAGGCTTTTTATTGCCTTCTCGGGGATCCCTGGGCAAGGCATCTCTAGGTTTTATTTCTTATGGCTTTTATCTTTTACCAGCTGCTTTTACCTCCTGGGCCTTTAGCCCCTTCTTCCCACAGGATAAAGTGTGACCCCTCAAATAAGTCATCCTAATGCCCGGACTAGGGGAATGGTATAGATGAATGGGAGATAAGATGTAAAATGATAATATGGTGGGAGCGGACGATGGCTCTTCAAATCCCCCTTGGTGGCTAACCAAAACCTATGGATACAAGCTTGCTAGGGCATCCCGTTAATCCCCTCAACCATGGTCAAGTGGGTTAGTGTAAGATCCAAGCAGTTGTCAGCAATGTAAGGAACCTGATGCATATATCTGAAAGTTATAATGATCAAACATGACACATACCATGATACCTGGACCAATTACCTCATGGAGCAAGAGTCTTCTCCGATGCAAGTCCAAGCCGATGGTGATGGATGCTGCTGCTGCTGACAGGACAAGTCTGATGAAGAAGAAGAAGGATGGGCCTTCCAGGGCCATGCTCAGGTCAATCCTGCTCTCGGTACTCCATGTCTAGGACCTGTGGGCCTCGACACATGATCTCCTAGTTATCCCTAGAAATCGGGGATAACAAATCCATTTCGGTGAAACAAATAGGCCATTGGCCTATCATTTATAAATCAATACATGAAGGATGATGCAATTATTTATCAATTCTCTGGGATATGAGCAAACCCTCTAGTGGTTCCTCAAAGCCAAATGGAAAATCAAAGGCTCTCGATCTTAAACTATGTGCTAATAGTTTTTCTATTATGATTTTATTAGAGATAGAGGATAGGGAGAGGATATTTAAGGTTGGGCCTTGTTTTCTTAACTCTTTTGGATTACACATGCAATATTAGACCAACCACTTTAACCCAAACATAAAAGTCTTTCCGAGGCACTAATTTAAATAAGAAGGTACTTGCTTATGATGGTTTATGGGATTTTGGAACAAATATATTATGGAAGACATTGGGAATACATTGAGAATCTACATAAAATCATTGAAAGTTACGAAAGAAGAAAAGGTAAAATTATTACACTTACAATATTTATATTTTGATGAATCTCTCAAATCTTCTCTATAATATATTATTGTGCAATATCAATATGATGGATACACATAACGGATGATGAGAAGGCTCTACAAAAGTAAATTCCAATTCCAAAGTGAAAAGAAAGCATAGGGAAAGGAAACCTTAAAAGTAAGAAGTAGTTCGAAATTTGTTAGAAAATTCATCTTGGGTGGACGAGAATGAAGAACACAACCAAAAAATGAAGAGGGCCAATGTTAAAAACGAGAATGAACCCAACCAAAAAATGAAGAGGACCAATGTAAAAAAAAGAGTCATGAATACAAACATAAGAGAAACCTTTGAATTCAAAGGGATCAATAGAAACATTTTTTACCATGATGCACTACAACCAATGAAACAAAGTTCAAGAGATAATAAAAAAATAAAAAATAAATTATAAATGAGCAAACATGAAAGATGAAATAATAATAAGATAAAAAGATGAAATTAAAAAAAACAACAAAGAAATGGTGGAAGGAGACAAAACCACACAAAGCATAGAGAGTGAAGAGATATTATAAGCAATTCTAAATCTATACCAACTTAAATAAATTTGAAGAGACAAATAAATGACCAAGATGGTATAGGAAAACACAAGAAATATCAAGGGAAGGCAGGGATGAAGTATACCTATAGTTATGGGGATCCAACAATGTCTAAATTTATGTAGATTATTAAGTGAGGATGAAATCAAATTCTTCGAGTTTATGTTCACCTTGATGAATGGAAATGATAAAATAAACTTCAATAAATAAATAAAAACTTCATCAAAGTTTTGGATATCAAATTTAATCTTACAAAAACTAAAAAAAAATTAATAAAAAAACAAAAATATAATTGAATGAAACTAGTGGGGGTCTGAGGCTAGGGTTTTCCTGGCCGTAGACCCACGACTCTTCTGTCTATCTCTCTGCGGTGTCCTTGCACGGATTCTTTCCTAAGGGTTTTTGGAGTTTTTCTCAATGTGCGCGGTCTCCTCTTCGTTATCCTTCGCGATTGAAGCCTCCACTCCCTTGGTCGTTTTATCCGTTGAGGCGTCAACTCTTGGGGTTCTACAATATGCGTGGATTGGGATTGTTGTCACTCCCTTGCGGTCATATCTCCCTCCACGTGAACTTGCTGAGTGGTAACCTCTCCGGTGGTGGCCACACAAACTCTGTTGCTGATCTGACCTTTTTTCGGTCCTCGTTTTGGCGGATGCACTCTCCTGGGTGCAGATTTGATCGATGATGTTGTCGGTATGGCCTTATTCTCTAGATCCAGGTTTCTATGGCCCTACTTCAGGCCTATTCTTCTCATATCTGGTTTTCTGTGTGCCATATCTTCTCGGTTTGCCTCTTCGGATCTGTTTCTTGGAGCTTTTTTGTCGTCTGCGGTTTTTTTGGTCCTCTATCTCTTTAGCCACTAATGGGTGTGGAGGTGTTTCTTGAAGATTTATGAGGGTTTGGCCCCCACCAATCCATCCTTGTTGGTTCGTTCAGGGATTGATGCAATGTCAGGGCTTTCTCGGTGGTCTTAGTGTCCGAGATCCCCTGTGTCCCCTTATGGTCTGTGATGTGGAGTGGTTGCTTGAGTTTTCTGCTTCTTTATTGTGGAGTCTGTTTCAGAGCTTTAAGGTCCTTCTCTCGGACGTGCAATGTTGATCTTAACTAGTGGGGTCAGTGCTTTGAGGTCTGTCTTGGGTGTGCGGCTTCATATTTTCCTCCTATGTGGCTGCAGGCTCTCTTGTGGACCCTTTGGATCTAGTTCTTAAAGGGGTTAATTGTCGCTCTCGCCTGGTCTGTCCAGGTTCTCTTCATTCTTCATTTCTGTCGTGTTATTGGATGTTTTTTCTTGAGGTCTCTTGGTTTTACTGCCTACATTTGGGCTTATGCCCATCTCCTTATTTGACACATCCTTTGTGGTATTTCACTTTGGGCTAGCTCTGGCTACTAACGCTTCTTTCAGTTTTCCCAAGTATTGGGCATGTGCTTTCAACACCTACAAAATGTAATTTGGTTCTTTACGGATAAATAGAATTACGAATTTTTTCCGAGAAAAAAAAATAATTAAATGAAACTAGAAAAAATAGAATGTTCTAATTAATTCAATAAAAAATAAAAATAATAAAGATAGTAAAGGAAGCATACCCCCAACCTGTGCATACAATTAACAATGGAAAATTTATCATGAATTTATATTTGGGGCTTAAATTCCATAACAAGGAGGTTATTAAAACATAATATTGTGATGGAAAATCCATTATTAAAATATAATATTTCGATGGAAAAACCAAACCTCAATGGAAAAACCATTATTAAAATATAATATTCCCATGGAAAAACCAAACTTATGATTATTTAAGAAACCATGTGTAACTTGCAAGATTATTTAAGAAACTAAGTTTAACTTGCAAGCTTTTGGAACAACATAACTTTAGTTTAACACCCAGATTTGAAAAAGAACATCAAATTATGGTGGCAACTCACAAGTAGATTCCAAGGTTCTAGCGTGTATAACCTACAACAAAATCCAAATAATTTAAAAATCAAAATATAAGACACAAACATCAAAGTAGTTTAGGTTTTGTTTTTCAAAAAATAAAGCTAGAAGAATATATGGCTTAGGTATTTTGGTATTGGTTTTCGTCGCTGGCCCGCTTGAATAATTGGATTGATAAACAAAGGATTTATAACGATGTTCCATATAAGTAATTTTTCTATTTGCTTCCTGATGCATTTTCCTGTTGGATTTCGTCGACGACCCACTTCAAGTTCTCTTTAATATAGCTTCTCAAGGGGGCAACGTTGATGTCATTCCGGATTTTAATGCCAAAAATATAATTTTCTAATTCGCTTAGATCAATAGAAAGATTAGACAGAGCTTGATGAATTTTTCCATTCTGTACCGAATAACGGACTAGCCAGTTATCCATGTGTTCTTCATGATATTCAAGAACCCTGTAAAAATTTTCTAAAGACAAGGCCTTAAAATTATCAACTTGTTTATCGAAAGCTTGCTTGGTTAATGCTAATGAGTTGAAGATTAAGCTGGGGTCCTGGAAGTTGTTTGTCCTTCCGGTTAAGTCTATTTTGGTGAGCTTTGTGAATAATGTTTCTTTCTTTGATATTGCTTTCTCACATGATTGGACGATGAGATACAGGTTCTTTACCTTCTCTTTCCAGCATGCTTCTAATTGAGTGAGTCGTTTTTTGGACGAGAGATCATGTTGTCTTCTTGTCGTGTCTGGCATGTTGTTGACATGAAAGGCAAAAGGGACGACCGTGTGCAAATACAAACTTTCTTCATCTTTCAAATCCGCCTACAGAAGTTGTAGCAAGTTATGTACCCTGCTTCCCATGGAATCCATATTTTGTGATGTTTCCCAGGCCTTAGTAATCAGTTCCATTCTTTTGTTGATATTTTTCTCCACATATCCTCTATAGGATGCAAGGAAGCTGGAGGAGCCTTTTAGATTTGTTGCAGGGGTGCAGGGAGTCACAGGCATGGTTGTTGCCAAACGACTGCCAAGCAATGGCATAGGAAACAAAGCTTCCTCTAATTCCTTAATCCGGTCCTTTAGTCTGGCATTCTTGGCCTCAATGAATCCAACATAATCATGAAGAGCATCTCCGGTTGCCATGTGAAGTTGAGATATTTTGGACGCCTGCATATTGGCAAGGTCAAGTTCTGAACGATGTTTTCTTTTCTTATTTTTTACATCTCTTTTTTCAATAATTAATTTTTTTTGATTCACTTTAAAAAACAACACTCTGGAATACAAAGGATTCATCTTCATAAAAAAATTCGGTATCAACTATGTCCATTGGGTATCCATGGTGAATTGCATCTTCGGGCTGATCAAGGTTGCAGAATATGCTATCCAGATCAGCGTCAAGATCCATGTCTTCACTCTAAATTTCGGGTTGCTCCGCCTCCCCTACATTTTTTTGTCCCTTCTTCTGCACGACAAGCTTGTGAGAACTATCAATTTTAGGATGACCTATTAATTTCTGGTCCTCAGGCCCGAAGTGTTCACTGTATCTCTACAGAACTGTTATGGAGCTACTGCCAATAGTTTATGAAAAAGTCGGTTTGCTCCAAACGCTGCTTGAAATGAACAAATGGAGGGGACAATGTAACCCCCCAGAAACGTTGGTTCAATGCACGCGAATGGAAAATCTCCTTGAGCTCTTCGCTCATTAATGACAATCTCTGTGCGTGTTGTATGGTGACCTATTAGAAGTAAAGATTAATTATTGCATACTTAGAAGTGCGAAGGTAGCGGTTATGACGAAGGACATTTAAGGATTGGAGGTTTCGTGAAGGAACCAAGATGAGGGTGTGCAAATGGTATTCCATAGTATTTGAAATTAACAGTGGGAAGGGATAACAAAATCCTCCGCAAATATTGGTTTAGTGCACATTAATGGTAGAACTTCTCGAGCCTTGCACCCATCAATGACAATCTAGACAGTGTTTGCACAATGACCTGTTACCATTAAAGATTTAGAAACAAGACACACACACACACACACACACACACACATATATAAACATTATTTATTATTATGGACACGTGCGAAGGTGACGGAGATGGGGAAGAGCAAGCAAGAAAGGAATGGCCATATCTGAAAAGCGGTTGGACGGGCTTCTAAATAGGTTTACAGGTGATAGTGAGGACATGCGAGTGTCTAATGGTGAAACTGCATGAGTCAGAATTGTTGACTGCAAAACACGTAAAACGTAAGAGGGCACGATGGTGTAGTTCAGGGGAGGGTTTGTATATTTGCGGAATTGCGGGAAAATGGCTAAGTATGGAAAGTGTGATTTTGTGTAAGCTTTCAGGGAGCATAGAGAAGGGAAGCATGTACAGTCTTTGGATCGCGAGTTCTCTAACTAGCGGGATCAAAAGTGGGCCTCTATTGCTCCGTGTCTTACAAATAGTACCCAGACTTGCACGATATAGAAATTGAGAAGCGTACTTGCGGGCTGAACATTGCACTTCTATTGTTCAGTGTCCTCCAAACAACACTCGGAGTTTCGCGATATACAAATTGACAGACATACTTACGACACTTTTTGGATTGTGGGTTCTTGGACCGGCGTGCTCAAAATTGGGCCTCTGTTGTTCGATGTCCTACAAATAGCAGGCAAAGTTTCGCGATATACAAATTGACAGACGGATTGCAGCACCGACGCGTTCAACATTGTGATTGTCTACATGTATAACATATAACATATATGTTATATATCTAACATTATTTTCAAGTACTAAAATATGAATATTAAATATTGATATTGTATAATTTAATTAAACAAAATTATCAAATGAGTCGCAAGCTTTGAGTCCGGGTCCAATTGCGACAAAGGAACCCGTGGTCATAAAATTGGCTAAGGAAACAAAAGTTGCCACTTCGTCGTCTGGGAACCCCTGACCATAGACATGGATTTCCCAAGTTTTAGATGGAAGATGTACACTTGGAACATGGGGAATGAGAGTTCGATAAGGCGTAGCCGGCAACCCGCGGCCATACAATTGGCTAAAGAAACAAAAGCGCTTGGTCGGAGTCGTGGTGTATATTTCATAATACATGTGCAACACCAACTGTGTGGTGACCAGAGCAGTATGTGTACAAATCAGTGAAAACTAAATATGCACCTTTTTTAAGTATGTAGGGATCACCATTTTTTTCGATCGCGGGTTCTCGGGCTGGCGGGCTCAAAATTGGGCCTCTATTGCTGCGTGTCCTACAAATAGTACCTAGAGTTTCGCGATATAGAAATTGATAGACGAACTCCAGGACCGGTGGGTTCAAGATTGTGATTGTCTACATGTATAACATACAACATATATGCTACATAGCTAAGTTTCGGGCGGAAGAATGTATATCGCGCACATGGGGCATGAGAGTTGGATGGCACTCACAAAGGAATCCGTGGCCATAAAATTCACGAACTATGAAAACGAATGGCAGTCGGTTGGACTCGTGATGTATAGATATAGATGGACATGAAATCTGTCACTCCGTCATCTGGGAACCCGCGAGCATAGACATGGATTACACAAGTTTTGGATGCAAGATGCACAATCGGAACATGGGGAATAAGAGTTCGATAACGCCTAGCGGGGAACCCGTGGGCATAAAATTTGCTAAGGGAACGAAAGTGCCCGGTCAGACTCCTGGAACATATTTCATAATTATGTGCAACACCAACTATGTCGTGACCAGACCAGTATGTGTACAAAGAAAGGAAAACTAAATATCTACCTTTATAATGTATGGGCATGAGATTTTATACAACATGTAGGGATATCACATTCCATACTTGGGCACTTTTTGGCTCACAGGTTCTCGGGCTGGCAGGCTAAAAATAGGCCTCTATTCTTCTGTGTCCTACAAATAGTACCCAGAGTTCTGTGATATACAAATTGACAGGCGAACTTGCAGGCTGGCTGAGATTTTTGAGAGCATGTACACTTTTTGGATTGTGGTTTCTCGGGCTAAAAAATGGGCCTCTATTGTTCTGTGAGTTACAAATAGCACCCAAAATTCCGCGATATACAAATTTACGAGTGGATTTGCGGGCTGGCTGGCTCAACATTATAATTCTATTGATTTCGCAATATATAAGTTGAAAGATGGACTCCACTGCCAGGGAGATTCAAGAAAGGAGAAATACATACTAAATATGTACTTTTATAAACTATGGATATGACATTTTATATAGCATGTACAGAGTTCAGTGATATACAAATTGAGAAGTGGATTTGTGGTTTGTCTAGCTCAACATTGCACTTATATTGGTCCGTGTCCTTCAAACAACACTCAGAGTTCCGCGATATACAAATTGACAGGCGGACTCAACGACTGTCGGTCTCAAAATTGAATATGTATTACACATTACATGTAATATGTAATACATATTACATGTAATATGTACAATATGAAACAGGCAAGCAGATGGTCAGGGTGGCGATACAAAAGTAAGTGGAAATATGAACACATGTATCCGCCAGTTCCAGGCCTAGAAATTTTCCGAGGAACGAGTAATCCATACTAAACATGTACTTTTATAAAGTATGGATATCAGATTTTGTAGAGCATGTACGGATTCCTCATTCCATACTTAGACACTTTTTGGATCGCGGGTTCTCGGGCTGAAAATTGGGCCTCTATTGTTCTGTTTCCTACAAATAGCACCCAGACTTCCGCGATATACAAATTTATCGGTGGACTTCGGGCTGGATCGCTCAACATTGCACTTCTATCTTCCCGTGTGCTCCACGCATCACTGGAAGTTCTGTGTTATACAAATTGACAGACGGAGTCCAGGATTGGTGGGTTCAAGATTGTGATTATCGACATGTATAACATATAACATATATGTTATATAGCTAACATGATCTAAAAACATTATTTTCAAGTACTAAATTATTAATAATGAATATTGATATTGTACAATTTAATTAAATAAAATTATCAAATGAGTCGCAAGCTTCCAGTCTGGCTCCAAGTGTAGATCACCGAAGTGTCGGGCGCAAGATTAGATGGACATGAAATCTGCCACTCCATCGTCTGGGAAACCGCGAGCATAGACATGGATTACCAAGTTTTGGATGCAAGATGTACACTCGACACACAGGGAACGAGAGTTTGATAACGCATAGTGGGGAACCTGGGGGCATAAAATTGGCTAAGGAAACCAAAGGGCTCGGTCGGAATCGTACTGCATATTTCATAATTCATGTGCAACACCAACTGTGTGGTGACCAGATTAGTATGTGTAGAAACCAGGCAAAACTAAATATGTACCTTTATAAAGTATGGACATGAGATTTTATAGAGCATGTACGGATATCGCATTCCATACTTGGCTAGTTTATGGGTCACAGGTTATCGGGTTGGCGCATTCAAAAAATAAGCCTCTATTGTTCTGTGTCCTACAAATAGCACACAGAGTTCCACGGTATACAAATTGACAAGTGAACTTGCGAGGTGGCTGAGATTTTATAGAGCATGTACACTTTTTGGATCGCGGGTTCTCGGGTTAGCAGGGTCATAAACGAGCCTCTATTGTTTCGTGCCTTACAAATAACATTCATAACTTTGTGATATACAAATTGACAAGCGGACTTGCGGGCTGGCCGGCTCAACATTGTACTTCTACTAATTTCCACGGCGGGCTCCCAAAAACGAGCAATACATACCAAATATGCATAGATCCCTTATTCCATAATTCGCCACTTGTTTTGATCGCGGACTTGTGGGCTGTAAATTGGGCCTCTAATGTTCCCTGTCCTACAAATAACACCCATAGTTGGGTGATATACAAATTGACAAGTGGAATTGCGGGCTGTAAATTGGGCCTCTAATGTTCCGTCCCCTGCAAATAGCACCCATAGTTGGGCGATACACAAATTGACAAGTGGACTTGCGGGCTGGCTGGCTCAACATTGCACTTCTGTTGGATGGCGAACCTACGGGCTGGTAGGCTCTAGGCGCAAAAAAAAAAAAAAAACACACCTGCAAACAAGTTCGAAAAATACAGAGAGTAAACGAAAAACTGTTTAGTATGGAAGACAAGCAGGAAAAAATGCACCTTTGCATGGATTCCTCCACATCTCTAGTTAGGAGTTATTTGCGGCGTCTAGTTTTCCTGTTTGTTTCTGTGATCAAAAGTACAAAACAAAAGGGATATGAACATAAGTTAACATGTAAAGAAAAAGGCAAGCACTATGCACATATACTAAAAAAAATAGAAATAAGATGAATAGAGTAACAAATAGTTTTTAGAAGGATGTACCTTTTTTTTTTTGCATAAAGTATATTTTATAATTAAAGTACAACACCAACTGTATGGTCACCAGAGCAGTATGTGTAGAAATCAGGGAAAACTAAGAAGCTGGATAATTGTTTTTTTTTGTTTTTGTTTTTGTTTTTTTTCCAACAGGCTATACAGATATGCTTTGAAACATAGAAATATGACTTTGCATTATGTTTGATGTATATCTCATAATTCAAGTGTAATACCAATTGTATCATGATCAAACCAATATGTGTCTAAGATAAACATACTATATTGAGGAATGGGCACATTCGACCAGACATGGTCAATAAGTGGGTTTTGCAGATGGCTTGTGTTGTTCAAAAGAAAACAGAGACTGTATTTGCACATGTAGTTTTCCAATTCTTTTGTTTTGCCATTATTTTGTAGCATGTAAATATTGAAGTCTCCTACAAGCACAATGGGTCCGTTCAGATGGAAATGACACAATGCATTGGAAATAACATCTATTGTGCTAGAGAATGTTGCATGGGGAGCAACACATAGATTCAGTATTGTAACTTCTGTTTCATGGAAACAAAAAATTCCAAGCACCACTTCAACATTATTTTCTTTGATATATATATGGTCCATAATTAGTACATGTTTTTTCACCAATATCATCACCCCATGTGTAATGTAACTTGATATGCAATTGTGATTTGGGAATTGTTTGTTCTGCATGCATAATGCCATGTGTGTTTCCTGCAAGCATAGAATATCGGATTGCATTGTATCATAGTCATTCAGTATATCATCCATGTGTGCATTTAAGCTACGTGTGTTAAGCGAGAGAATTGATACAAATGAATTTGTTTGTATGAATTGGCAATCATAGTGCAGTTGCCATTTTGCGGTGGTCCCGAGTCGTTCCATTTCAATATCAACTTTCTGTTTCACTTTGAAATTATCTTTTGTGAGAGGACTTAGTAAATACAAGGAGTCTGTGCTTCTGACACAGGACAGTGCTATGTATACAAGTCCATGTATCTGAATTCCATCAGGCTAAAATGCAACATTATCAAGTGTTAGTCCTTGTGATCTGTGGACTGTACGTACACATGCAACTTTAATTGGAAACTGTTTTCGAATCTTCAGCTGACCTGTCTTTGTTGATGTCGATACTGGATTTGATATTCACAAAATAGGTGTCCAATCGCTTCCAGTGTTTGAATTATATAGATAAGACAACTTGCTTGCTTGTTGCTTGCCTATATGCGGTTCATGGAACTTAATCCAAAGGACATCAAGTTTTTATGTTTTCGTATAGCCTTTGAGTATTCCATATGCACCATTGACCAAGCCATCCTGTGAATCATAGTTACAGGCATATATTTCAACCAACATTTCTAATTTGAGGATAAGCCGCAAAGGTAAAGTGACTGTATGTTCATGACGTGGCACATTTCCATGGTTGTCTTCTTCTAGGTCAATTGAATTGATGATGATATCATCGCTAGGTATGACCGATAGCATGTGGTTGTTATGCATTGCAACATCCTTATTTCTGTAAAACAGGTAAGGGAACGTTGGGTCTGTTGGTGCAGGCCGCAAGCACCTTGAATTGATATATGTTAAGTCATCATATGTTTGGCTGTTTGTGCGCATTCTATTCAGAATTGAAATGAATGTTTCATCTTTCTGGCTCATTGCAGTATGCAACTCAAAGCATTTAATATTGTATCTCCATAAGTCATGGGTCACTATTTCCATGTTAATGGTAGGTTGCTCAAATATCAAAGAATATTGGATGGGTTGTGCTTGGTAAAGATCCCCACAGAATATCATGTCAATGTTTCCAAAGTATTTTGTGTGCACATGTTTTATGCTTCTTAGTTGATTGTCAATGGAATACAAGAACCAAATCCCAATTAAATATGCTTCATCTATAAATACAAGTTGGAGTTCCTCATAAATCTTAGATAATGTATCCAACATTTCCTTGCTAAGTGGAAGAAATCATGACTTGTTAAAAGACATTAAAAATGCAAAGTGGACTGTTGTTCCACCTGCATTATATGCATCTTTTCCTATGTATGCAACTATTAGTCCCTTTGGTTTTTTCATCTTTCAAATTTTCCTGTAGACATTGGAGCAAGTTATGTGCCCTGCTTCCAAGGGAATCCATATTTTGTGATGTTTCCCAAGCCTTAGTAATCAGTTCCATTCTTTTGTTGATATTTTTCTCCACATATCCTCTACAATATGCGATGAAGCTGGAGGAGCCTTTTAGATTTGTTGCAGGGGTGCAGGGAGTCACAGGCATGGTTGTTGCCAAATGACTGCCAAGCAATGGCATAGGAAACAAAGCTTCCTCTAATTCCTTAATCTGGTCCTTTAGTCTGGCATTCTTGGCCTCAATGACTCCAATAGAATCATGAAGAGCATCTCTAGTTTCCATGTGAAGTTGAGAGATTTTGGACGCCTGCATATTGGCAAGGTGAAGTTCTGAACGATGTTTTCTTTTCTTATTTTTTACATCTCTTTTTTCAATAATTAATTTTTTTGATTCGCTTTCAAAAACAACACTCTGGAATACGAAGGATTCATCTTTGTAAAAAATTTTGATATCAACTATGTCCATTGGGTAGCCATGGTGAATTGCATCTCCGGGTTGATCAAGGTTGCAGAATATGCTATCCAGATCAGCGTCAAGATCCATGTTTTCACTCTAAATTTCGAGCTGCTCCGCCTCCCCTACAATTTTTTGTCCCTTCTTCTGCATGAGAAGCTTGTGAGAACTATCAATTTTAGGATGACCTATTAATTTCTGGTCCTCAGGCCCGAAGATCTTCATTGTATCTCTACATAACTGCTTTGGAGCTGCTGCTAGTAGTTTATGAAAAAGTCGGTTTGCTCCAGACGCTGCTTGAAATGAACAAATGGAGGGGACAATGTAACCCCCCAAAAATGTTGGTTCAATGCGTGCGAATGGAAAATCTCCTCGAGCTCTTCGCTTATTAATAACAATCTCTATGCGTGTTGTATGGTGACCTGTTAGAAGTAAAGCTTAATTATTGCATACTTAGAAGTGCAAAGGTGGCGGTTACAGTGAAGAACATTTAAGGATTGGAGGTTTCGTGAAGGAACCAAGCTGACGACGTGCGAATGGCATTCCATGGTATTTGAAATTAACAGTGGGAAAGGATAACAAAAGCCTCTGCAAATATTGGTTTAGAGCGCATTAATGGCAGAACTTCTCGAGCCTTGCACCCATCAATGACAATCTAGAAGGTGCCTGCACAATGACCTGTTACCATTAAAGATTTAGAAACAAGACATATATATATATATATATATATATATATATGACCTTTTACCATTAAAGATTTAGAAACAAGACACACACACACACACACATATATATAAACATTATTTATTATTATGGACATGTGCGAAGGTGACGGAGATGGGGAAGAGCAAGCAAGGAAGGAATGGCCAAGTCTGAAAAGCGGTCGGACAGGATTCAAAATAAGTTTACAAGCGAGTGTCCAACGATGAAACTGCATGAGTCAGAATTATTGACTACAAAACACGTAAAATGTAAGAGGGCACAATGGTGCAGTTTAGCGGAGGGTTTGTATATTTGCGGAATTGCGGGAAAGTGGCTAAGTATAGAAAGTGCGATTTTGTGTAAGCTTTCAAGGAGCATAGCAAAGGGAAGCATGTACAGTCTTTGGATCGTGGGTTCTCGGGCTAGTGGGATCAAAAGTGAGCCTCTATTGCTCTGTGTCTTACAAATAGTACCCAGACTTGCCCGATATAGAAATTGAGAAGCATACTTGCGGGTTGAACATTGCACTTCTATTGTTATGTGTCCTCCAAACAACACTTGGAGTTCCGCAATATACAAATTGACAGGCATACTTACGACACTTTTTTGATCATAGGTTCTCAGACTGGTGTGCTCAAAATTGGGCCTCTATTGTTCTGTGTCCTACAAATAGTAGGCAAAGTTCCGTGATATACAAATTGACAGACGGACTACAACACTGGCGCGTTCAACATTGTGATTGTCTACATGTATAACATATAACATATATGTTATATATCTAACATTATTTTCAAGTACTAAAATATGAATATTAAATATTGATATTGTACAATTTAATTAAACAAAATTATCAAATGAGTCGTAAGCTTTGAGTCTGGGTCCAATTGCGACAAAGGAACCCGTGGCCATAAAATTGGCTAAGGAAACAAAAGTTTCCACTCCGTCGTCTGGGAACCCCCGACCATAGACATGGATTTCCCAAGTTTTAGATGGAAGATGTACACTCGAAAAACGGGGAATGAGAGTTCGATAAGGCGTAGCCGACAACCCGTTGCCATAAAATTGGCTAAGGAAACGAAAGCGCTTGGTCGGAGTCGTGGTGTATATTTCATAATACATGTGCAACACCAACTGTGTGGTGATCAGAGCAGTATGTGTACAAATCAGTGAAAACTAAATATGCACCTTTTTAAAGTATGTACGGATCGCCATTTTTTTTTCGATCGTGGGTTCTCGATGTTAGAAAAAACAGGACCACGGAGCAATAAAATAAAACAAATGCAGAAATAAAACATAGAAGATACACAATACAAGAGAGACACAGATTTAGGTGGTTCACCTAGTGTGGGCTACGTCCACCAGAGAAATTGCCAGGTCCTTTCTTTATTATTATCCAACAAAATGAAGGGATACAACCTACAAAAAAACCCATTGTAACTTCCTCTTCTTTCTCTCACAGTCTCCTCTCTCAGAATACAATACTCGCCAACATACATAGCCGCAATACATTTCCCTCATAAAAGAGGGTTGCCTTCTAGGGCAAAAAACCCTAACATAATCTCTATCGTTAGATCTGCAACCTTATAATGAACGGTCTATATTTACAATGAAATTACAATATACTTTTACAAGGCAATTTTTGCTTCGGGGGCCCGCTTGCCCCCAGACCCCCCAGACCCTGCAGAGGGGGTACCCCCCCTCTGCACTCCCCCGCGTGGAAGAGTGTACATACTTTTTGGGTGTAAATACCTCATGGGGTATAAACACGAATGAAAGTAAAAGACCTCTAAATCAGGAAGATAATCAGGCTCCACAACCAACACTCGGGCTGACGGGCTCAAAATTGAGCCTCTATTGTTCCGTGTCCTACAAATAGTACCTAGAGTTCCACAATATAGAAATTGACAGACGGACTCCAGGACAGGCGGGTTCAAGATTGCGATTGTCTACATGTATAACATACAACATATATTCTACATAGCTAAGTTTTGGGCGGAAGAATGTATACCGCACACACGGGGCATGAGAGCTGGATGGCACCCATAAAGAAATCCGTGGCCATAAAATTCGCGAACTATGAAAACGAATGGCGGCCGGTTGGACTCGTGATGTACAGATATAGATGGACATGAAATCTGTCACTCCACCATCTGGGAACCCACAAGTATAGATATGGATTACACAAGTTTTGGATGCAAGATGCACAATCAGAACACGGGGAATAAGAGTTCGATAACGCTTAGTGGGGAACCCGCGGGCATAAAATTGGCTAAGGGAATGAAAGTGCTTGGTCAGACTCCTGGTAGATATTTCATAATTATGTGCAACACCAACTATGTCGTGACCAGACCAGTATGTGTACAAAGCAAGGAAAACTAAATATCTACCTTTATGATGTATGGGCATGATATTTTATACAACATGTAGGGATATCGCATTCCATACTTCTATTGATTTCGTGATATATAAGTTGAAAGATGGACTCCAACGCTGGGGAGATCCGAGAAAGGAGCAATACATACTAAATATGTACTTTTATAAACTATGGACATGACATTTTATAGAGCATGTACAAAGTTGTGTGATATACAAATTGAGAAGCAGATTTGTGGTTTGGCTGGCTCAACATTGCACTTTTATTGGTCTGTGTCCTCCAAACAACACTCAGAGTTTCGCGATACACAAATTGACAAGCGGACTCCAGAACTGTCGGGCTCAAAATTGAATATGTATTACACATTACATGTAATATGTAATACATATTACATGTAATATGTACAATATGAAATGGGCAAGCAGATAGTCGGGGTGGCGATACAAAAGTAAGTGGAAATATGAACACGTGTATCCGCCAGTTCCGGGCCTAGAAATTTTCCGAGGAACGAGTAATCCATACTAAACATGTACTTTTATAAAGTATGGATATTAGATTTTGTATAGCATGTACGGGTTCCTCATTCCATACTTAGACACTTTTTGGATCATGGGTTCTCGGGCTGAAAATTGGGCCTCTATTGTTCCGTGTCCTACAAATAGCACTCAGACTTCCGCGATATACAAATTTATCGGTGGACTTCGGGCTGGCTTGCTCAACATTGCACTTCTATTTTCCCATGTGCTCCACGCAACACTAGGAGTTCCGTGTTACACAAATTGACAGACGGAGTCTAGGAATGGCGGGTTCAAGATTGTGATTGTCTACATGTATAACATATAACATATATGTTATATAGCTAACATTATATAAAAACATTATTTTCAAGTATTAAATTATTAATAATGAATATTGATATTTTACAATTTAATTAAATAAAATTATCAAATGAGTCGCAAGCTTCCAGTCCGGCTCCAAGTGTAGATCACTGAAGTGTCGGGGGCAAGATTAGATGGACATGAAATCTGCCACTCCGTCGTTTGGGAAATCGCGAGCATAGACATGGATTACCAAGTTTTGGATGCAAGATGTATACTCAGAACACGGGGAACGAGAGTTTGATAAGGCATAGTGGGGAACCCGCGGGCATAAAATTGGCTAAGGAAACCAAAGGGCTCAGTCGGACTCGTACTGCATATTTCATAATTCATGTGCAACACCAACTGTGTGGTGACCAGATCAGTATGTGTAGAAACTAGGCAAAACTAAACATGTACCTTTATAAAGTATGGACATGAGATTTGATAGAGCATGTACAGATATCGCATTCCATACTTTGCTAGTTTCTGGGTTGCGGGTTCTCGGTATAGCGCGTTCAAAAAATAGGCCTCTATTGTTCCATGTCCTACAAATAGCACACAAAGTTCCGTGATATACAAATTGACAAGTGGACTTGCGGGGTGGCTGAGATTTTATAGAGCATGTACACTTTTTAGATCGCGGGTTCTCGGGCTGGTGGGGTCATAAACGGTCCTCTATTGTTCCATGCCTTACAAATAGCATCCACAACTCTACGATATAGAAATCGACAAGCGAAATTGTGGGTTGGTTGGCTCAACATTGTACTTCTACTTATTTCTGCGGCGGGCTCCTAGAAACAAACAATACATACCAAATATGCACAGATCCCTTATTCCATACTTAGCCACTTATTTGGATCGTGGACTTGCAGGCTGTAAATTGGGCCTCTAATGTTCCGTGTCCTGCAAATAGCACCCACAGTTGGGCGATATACAAATTGACAATTGGACTTGTGGGCTGACGGACTGTAAATTGGGCCTCTAATGTTCTGTGTCCTTCAAATAGCACCCATAGTTGGGCGATATACAAATTGACAAGTGGACTTGCGGGCTGGCTGGATCAACATTGCACTTTTGTTGGATGGCGGACCTACGGGCTGGCAGGCTCTAAGTGCAAAAAAAAAAAAAACACACCTGCAAACAAGTTCGACAAATACAGAGAGTAAATGAAAAACTGTTTAATATGGAAGACAGGTAGGAAAAAATGCACCTTTGCATTGATTCCTCCACATCTCTGGTTAGGAGTTCTTTGCCGCGTCTAGTTTTCCTGTTTGTTTCTATGGACAAAAGTACAAAATTCGGTTTGCTCCAGATGCTGCTTGAAATGAACAAATGGAGGGGACAATATAACCCCCCAGAAACATTGGTTCAATGCGCGTGAATGGAAAATCTCCTCGAGCTCTTCCTCATTAATGACAATCTCTATGCGTGTTGTATGGGGAACTGTTAGAAGTAAAGATTAATTATTGCATACTTAGAAGTGTGAAGGTGGCGGTTACGATGAAGAACATTTAAGGATTGGAGGTTTTGTGAAGGAACCAAGTTGACGACATGCAAATGGAATTCCATGGTATTTGAAATTAACAGTGGGAAGGGATAACACAAGCCTCCACAAATATTGGTTTAGTGCGCACTAATGGCAGAACTTCTCGAGCCTTGCACCCATCAATGAAAATCTAGACAGTGCTTGCACGATGACTTGTTACCATTAAAGATTTAGAAACAAGACATATATATATATATATATATATATATATATATATATATATACTAAAAAAAATAGAAATAAGATGAATAGAGTAACAAATAGTTTTTAGAAGGATGTACCTTTTTATTTTTTTTTGCATAATGTATATTTTATAATTCAAGTACAACACCAACTGTATGGTCACCAGAGCAGTATGTGTAGAAATCATTGAAAACTAAGAAGCTGGATAATTTATTTTTTTTGTTTTTGTTTTTTGTCCAACAGGCTATACAAATATGCTTTGAAACATAGAAATATGACTTTGCAATATGTTTGATGTATATCTCATAATTCAAGTGCAATGCCAATTGTATCGTGATCAGACCAATATGTGTCTAAGATAAACATACTGTATTGAGGAATGGGCACATTCAACCAGACATGGTCAATAAGTGCGTTTTGCAGATGGATTGTGTTGTTAAAAAGAAAGCGAAGACTGTATTTGCACATGTAGTTTTCCAATTCTTTTGTTTTGCCATTATTTTGTAGCATGTCAATATTGAAGTCTCCTACAAGTACAATGGGTCCGTTCAGATGGAAATGACACAATGCATTGGAAATAACATCTACTATGTTGGAGAATGTTGCATGGGGAGCAACATATAGATTCAATATTGCAACTTTTGTTTCATGGAAAATAAAATTTGCAAGCACCACTTCAACATTCTTTTCTTTGATATGTATATGGTCCATAATTGGTACATGTTTTTTCACCAATATCATCACCCCATGTGTAATGTAACTTGATATGCAATTGTGATTTGGGAATTGTTTGTTCTGCATGCATAATGCCATGTGTGTTTCCTACAAGCACATAATATCGGATTTCATTGTATCATAGTCATTCAGTATATCATCCATGTGTGCATTTAAGGTGTGTGTGTTAAGCGAGAGAATTGATACAAGTGAATTTGTTTGTATGAATTGGTAATCATAGTGCAGTTGCCATTTTGCGGTGGTCCCGAGTTGTTCCATTTCAATATCAACTTTCTGTTTCACTTTGAAATTATCTTTTGTGAGAGGACTTAGTAAATACAAGGAGTCTATGCTTCTGAAACGAGACAATGCTGTGTATACAAGTCCATGTATCTGAATTCCAGCAGGCTAAAATGCAACATTATCAAGTGTTAGTCCTTGTGATCTGTGGACTGTACGTGCACATGCAACTTTAATCGAAAACTGTTTTCGAATCTTCAGTCAACCTGTCTTCGCTGATGTTGATACTGGATTTGATATTCGCAAAATAGGTGTCCAATCACTTCCAATGTTTGAATTATATAGATAAGACAACTTGCTTGCTTGTCACTTGCCTATATGTGGTTCATGGAACTTAATCCAAAGGACATCAAGTTTTTCTGTTTTCGTATAGCCTTTGAGTATTCCATCTACACCATTGACCAAGCCATCCTATGAATCATAGTTACATTTATAATTTGAGGATAAGCTGCAAAGGTAAAGTGACTGTATGTTCATGACGTGGCACATTTCCATGGTTGTCTTCTTCCAGGTCAATTGAATTGATGATGATATCATCGCCAGGCATGACCGATAGCAAGTGGTTGTTGTGCATTGCAACATCCTTATTTCTGTAAAACAGGTAAGGGAACGTTGGGGCTATTGGTGCAGGCCGCAAGCACCTCGAATTGATATATGTTAAATCATCATATGTTTGGCTGTTTGTGCACATTCTATTTAGAATTGCAATGAATGTTTCATCTGTCTGGCGCATTGCAGTATGCAACTCAAAGAATTTAATATTGTCTCTCCAGAAGTCATGGGTCGATGTTTCCATGTTAACAGTAGGTTGTTCAAATACCAAAGAATATTGGATGGGTTGTGCCTGGTAAAGATCCCCACAAAATATGATGTCAATGTTTCGAAAGTATTTTGTGTGCACATGTTTTATGCTTCTTAGTCGGTTGTCAATGAAATAAAAGAACCAAATCCCAATCAAATATGCTTCATCTATAAAGACAAGTTGGAGTTCCTCATAAATCTTAGACAATGTATCCAACATTTCCTTGCTAAGTGGAAGAAAATGTGACTTGTTAAAAGGCATTAAAAATGCAGAGTGGACTGTTGTTCCACCTGCATTATATGCAACTTTTCCTATGTATGAAACCAAAGGGCCTAATAGTTGCATACACAGGAAAAACTACATATAATTGTTGATGCTTGTTCCTGCTCTGCCTATAAGGAACAAGTGCACATGACTGTCCATGTTCAAGCATTTTTTAAGAGCAATGTCCTTTAGAATTGTTTGTTGTTCGCGATTCAACAAATGTCTTATTTTGTGGTATTCATTATTTTCAATTAGGAAAGGATGTTTTGTGACTTGAAAACCAATATTGATACATTTTTCACTTCCACCTGCTGGAGGACGAGACAAATCCGCTTGTAAGTCATAGGACTCGGAAGGAGTTCTGTTTTTTTTTTAGTTTGTGAATGTCTCATCATGATCTTCAAGGTTTTCTAGGTCATTAATTGCAACTTCTAGATCACCCCATGTTGGATTAACATTGTAGGTAAATCTACCTTCATTGATGTGCACTATAGTCTCAGACACAACATACGCAACCTCCCATGTAGAGAAGTTATGTTTTAATGTCTCTTCATTTTCATCGAACGGAATGTACATCAACAATTTTTCTCTACAATAGTTTTCATAGTCACAATGTTTATTGTATTTGAAAAACCGTATCATAGACATTTTTTTTTTCTTTTTGATATGGGTGCACCATTTTTTTTGTAATGCGATACAAATTCTGCTAAGAAGATATGCCTAATAGGTGATGGACACTGGAGGTAATAATCAACAATAGAACGACATAGCACGTCTTCTGAATTGTCAGGCTCTTGTTCTAGCAAAACTTGTGGTTTAAGCACAAATGTGCGTTTTTCAAGTGGAGATGTGTTTATGAAGACACATTTTTTTGATCTACAAGTGAGGGGCAGGGAAAGTGCAATGTGAACTGCTTGTTGAGCAGACATTTGTTGAAGATTAAGCAATGTATTGCCAAGTGTGCGTATCATTTGTATGGCATAAATATGACTTCTTTCATGTTCTTTGTGTATTCTTTTGAATGCACTTGTCATAGATTTTTCAACCTTTGTCATATACGAGGTACAATATGATGTTGCAGCATATGCATTGAGCACATACTACACATCTGTATTTTCTTTCCACATAACTGGCATGTCCTTGGAGAAACCGTTGTTCCAAATATGGGAAAGTTTTCATTTAAGGAAAACTGTTGGTTGCCTAAGCGTACATTGTATGGCTTGAATGTACTAATCTTCTGATAGATTTAGCTCTGTCAAAAAGACATCGAAGCTCATCAGCTCATCGAATTCTCCTTGTTCTAGAAATGCGAACAAGGATTTAGATTTCTCAACAACAACATTGTCCTCTAAACTAAGTGGCTCTATGATTCTTGTAGATCTCATTGGCAACATGAGAAAGTTGTATCTACAATGTGAGTTTTTTTTGTTTTCTACAACTTCTTGTATGGTAATGTCTATGGACTTTGGCAAGTTTTGGATACAAATGATTTGTGTTGCATGTTATGTATTTATCCACAAATTGTTCGATCTCTGATTTGTTATCAGCTCCATAGACTGGTGCACCCTCTATCCACAACAGTGTGTGGTCATGTTCATTTCCCCTATTCTGGAATTCAGTCACAAAAAAGTAGTCCGATATTTTTCCGACAAACATTTCATCATGGCATATCAATTGTCTCAAAGCATTTATTCTATTTCTATAGTGTTAGCACTCTGTAAATTTTGTCCGGATGATAGACAAACGATAGAGGTAACTATTTCAACCAGCTTTAGAGCTGAGGCACTAGCTTGCTCAACTCAGAGAGGGCTCTCTCATGTCACTTGATGCTTCTTTGGAAATCGGTGGCTAGATTTGGTTTGTTTTGGGGGTTTTTAATAAGGTTATTGGCAAAGAAGGGGATGAACACACAGGGCTATGGAGTCAAAATTCTGAAAGTGAACAAAGACAATGCATCTCCCAATAGAACTCTCCAGAGGATAAAGGCTAAACGAGGTGATGAATTTGAGCTATTCTTAAATTTAATTAGAGTGGTAAGAGGAAACAGAAACAGATAACTACATCAGAGCATTATGAAAATGAATTCTGAATTAGCTAAGAAGAAACATACATAGTTTAAATTGCTTAAGCCAAGAGCATCAAATGATGAATTCTGGGCCTTTAACTCTCCAATTTAAACATAACAAAATACAAATGAAATGACAGGTCACGGGAAATACATACAATGAAAGGAAACAAAGCTCATATCACCACCCTTTAGAATCTTTTCATAGAGACTTCAAAATCTTCTGCATTTATATTCAATTCAGATTCATAAAATTTACAAAATAGAGTCTGATACAACCAAAAGGTGCTCTTGTACTTCTGCCAACATTCATTCATTCAAGTATTCCAGTACTTATATAATTTGATAAAAAATGAATGAAATTGAAACTTTTCATCTTCCATAACAGTTTTGACTGACAGTTTTAGTATACAAAACGATTTACAATAATTAACAAAAAACGTTTCAAAATTATGGGAAATTTCTCTGACTGCCCAACTTGCTCCGTGCTATCTGTCTCGCTTTGGTCTTCTGTCGGATATGCAAATTGGTGACACCTAGGGATCACTTGTTGGTTCCGGGGACGTTGCACTTTGTCTTACCCAACTGCATGATTTCTTTCCATTGTGGATCAGAGGGGATTTCGTAATCCATCATCTCTTTAATCAAAATTTCCAAGTCAATGCATGTGGCATAGGACATAGTTGGCATGTCGACCTTCACTGTTTTAAACTTATTCAAAATTTCAAAATCTGTAGCCAAATACTCTACCGTACTTGGGCCTTTCAGACTTTCTTCCATATCTTCAAACTTGGAATGGTCCATTCTGCATTGCATGAGGAGAAAATGGTAGTCTTCTTGATTGTATAATGAGCCTTTTCCATCCCAAAATGATGGGAGGCCTTTGGTAAACAATTGTTCAAAGGCGTCTTTAAACTCTTGTATGTTGTGCTCCATTTGCATAGCTTTGTTCTGGACCGATCTGAGTAGGTTGTGCTTGGCGATGATCCTCCTGGCTGAAATGATCAATGCAATTCTGTCCTTCACTCCGATGGTTTGAAGATCAACAGTTGGTACAACATTTAGTAAGTCAATAGCATTTTGGGCCTATTCTGAGGGCTTCTTTACTAACACTTCATTAAAAACAGTGCATCTGCTCCGATCTGTAGCAGCCACGTTATCTTTGTCATTTATAAAATTCAGATAAACTCTGAACTTAGCAACCTCTGCATCAATAACATCCCATATTACATGTTTGGCTCCCTGTAATAGCGTTTTGCCCTTTAACCTTGTTTTTAACTTGCTCACTCTCTCCTGCAAATCTTGATTATCTCTGTGGAGTTGAGTCATCTTCTCATCCTTCACTTTCATCTCTTGCTTCAACTTTTCCATGTTCTCTTTGAGACTCTTGATCGCACCTGTTTTTAAGCTTACCTGGGACATAGTTTGGACTAACCACTCAGTGCTTGATCCAGCCTTTGTATTAGCAGGTATAATGAAAACCATGTTTGATGTTGTTGCTTGTGTTTGTGACCAATTCTCTTTCTCTTTTTCCAATTACAACACTTTAGCCTTGTAATTGAGTGCCTCTTGTCTGAATGTTTCCTTCTCCTGTTCCAAAGCAGTCAGTTCTGCTGTCTATGGATGATCTGTAGGCGACATCTTCAACTTTTTCTTTAGGATTTGGATCATCTTATCCTTTTCATCTAGGGAAGCCTTCAATCCCTGTGGACCTTCATATTTTAACCTTTTGACCTGTGTCATCCAAGCTTTGCTAGATGCCTTTTCTTGTTTCATTTGTCCGTCTAGTTTGAGTGCATGTGTTGTCAATCTCGCAACCCTCAAACCTAAGCTCAAATAATCAGAATATAACATGTCGCTGAAATTTTTGTGTAACTTTACTTTGTCAGGGGCACCAATATTTTCATAGTGCATATTGATCTCAGACACCTTATCATCATCAACCACTGCAATGCTAAATGTCTTTCTCTCCACGTCCCTGACTGAGAGCAAGTGAGCCTTACGCTAGGAAGTCCTTTCTACTTCAGGTAAAAGGTCTCTTATTTCACTGTTGGCCATACTCCCCTTCACAACTTATTGGTTCATTAAATCTTCCTTGGACTGATAAACTGCCCCACGTGTCTGGCTAAATATGTGTTTCCTGTTGCTAAAAACCTTTGTGTTGCTTTCATTTTGTGGTATGTTTCCTGTATCAACTTATTCATTCTTAGTTTGACCTTCCACCATATCCATGCATGTTTTCTCTTTGGGTTCCTCTTCTTCCAGGTCGACTACTTGAGAGGATGATGCAATTTTCATTTTCTTGAGAATATCTTGTTGGCTACTGGCACCCAGGGCCTTTGAACTGCTCCTCTTATAGTAGACGCTCATTTTAGGAGCTTTGACAATCAACCTAGGGGAATGTTTCTGTGTTGGACTTAGCTGGGAGGCTGTGTCTATTTGTTTTGTTTGATCATGCTGCATGGTGACCTCCATATCTATGCAGGTTTCTAGGTTGGCCAACTTATCGAATCCTTAAACCTGCTCGTGTTCATAGTGACCTTGTGTACTTGCCAATCTTCTCTTTGATATGATCTGATGCGAATCATATTTTCTTCCTTGCAACCGTGTGAACCCAAATTCACTGAATTTGGATTGAATCTGAGGCAAACAGGATTTGTTCTTTACCACAAAGGGACCTACTACGAAAGGAAATTTCAGATTGGAAGCCTTGTGTGCTTTCAGAAAATGCTCAGTCTCTGAGATAATTCTTTGTCTTATAAACTTCAAAGCAAAAATCCCGGGAGTTAGAAAAACTGGTAAAAGATGAGGTCCTTCTTGGTATCCATATACCCAAATCACAGTGGATTGTGTGAACAACATCCAATCTCCTACCATGCTCTCTGGATTCGGCTGTAATGAGCTTTTCATTTCTTCCAGAACCCTTGGCAGGTCTGAACCAAAAATGAGACTGTATACCCTAAACATAATCTTATTGATGAAGATAAGCATGGTGATCCTTTTACACTTGGTCGAAATAAATGCAGTCTCAGGAAATTCGGTTTTGTTAGATTCCATAAACATTCTTAGCAAGTGTGTGTAGTAACTATTGATGTATATTTTCAGCAGTAAATTTGTCAAAATTGACATAGACCGACTGACCAGACAAAAAGAAAATTAACAGGAAACCTAACATGACTTCTACCACAAACTTGTCATTTTCTAACCCTAAAATTTGACTTAGCAGAGAACAAGCCTAGTGGACTTCGATGATCATGACGCTTACACTGGTAGGTAATGATAGACCCTCTGAATGATGTTCATGCTTGATAATGGTCTGCAGGAACAAGGTTTTTACTTCTGGTGGGCATTCTCTGTAAATGGTGATCATTTTCTATTCCTTGAAGGGATCTGACACCGTGGAAGAGGACTCTGGTATACTGAGGGTGTGCTAGAGAGATGGACTGTCTATTTCACACAAAACCTCTGACCCTACTTTATTCAGAATGACTCTTTCTTCTTGAGAATATCGCTCTGCACACCAGCTTACAAATTCAGGGAAGGGAAAGACTACTTCTATGACTTAAGGGGTGATGGAGGCTTGAGCCGCTTCGAGGAAAGGTATGCGTGATCCAACATTGTCTAACAAATTCGATCCGAACACAGAAACGGGTGAGACTGTTATCTCTGTGTCGAAAACATCAAAGTCTCTGTCAATTAGGGCTTCCTCTCTAGAGGAGATGACTTGTTCATTCACGGATAAAACAATAGGATTGGCAACCATGGAGAAGAATACCTGTCAAGTGGCGAAATAAACACGAATCTGATTCAATTCTGAGCTTGAAATTCAAATAGAAACTTTGTGCCAAATTTTCGAACGTTTGAAATCTTCAAAATATCATAAAATAATGTCGGGGGTTCTCCTTTTATAGGTATCTATCGACATCAGGGTTTGGAAAAAATAGTTTTAGGTGGACCACTTTTCACCCCGATGCGCTTCTGAGGGCGCCACACATCCATGATTTAAACCACGATAATTTTCCCTGGCTCGCCCTCTATTGGTTAATCTTCGTGCTACTCCAATCACTGATATGAGTTACAACTGTTGATCTGGATCGCTCCAAGATATACGGTCCACCTTTACCCGACAACTTTCGACGTCGGAGATCGAAGAAAATGGTTTTAGTCAAACTATTTTTTTCTTTGATGTACCTCTAGAGGCACCACACGTCCACAGATAAAACCATGATGATTTTCCTCGGCCCACCCTTGACTGTTTAATCTCCGCGCTACTTCATCTTCTGATATGCACCTCAGTCGTTGATATGGGCCTCTTTCAAGATCAATGGTCTGCCAAGTCTTACCCTTCACACCTCTGTTATATTTGTCCATACGCCTCCAGATACAACCTATCACTCTAAATTATCATATCTCCTTAGCGACATAGCCTCTTGCTAAAATTCTGAAGCTCGTATACCATCTGAAAATTGTTATGGTGATAACATATAGTAGCGAGTACATGTCATTGGGCATTTTATTATGAGGTAGTCAATGCCATTATTTTCCAGTGTATCGGTTTCTTTTTTACGTTTTGTGTTCCTATGTAGGTCAGATACAACAACTACCAATGGATCCCAACAATGCTCTGCACTTGTAAATGTGATGAAAAATGTTGGCGGGCCCAATTGTCGGATCATTGCAAAAATTGTTTTTTTGTTTTGTTGCAAATAGTTAGGAGAGGTGCGAATGTTTTTGAAATCTATGTATCCAATATCAGATTTCATAATTTTTTCTAGGTTTACTTTGTACTTCACATCCTTGGCCAACAAATTTATTCCTTGTAACTGGCCTTTTCTTATTCGGACCCACATGCAGGAGAGAACTTGATCTATTATTATGCACATTGTTTTGAAAAACAAATTTTTTATGTGACAGGAGAAGTAACCGCTTGAATGTAGCAGCTCCCATCGAACTATTTTATGATAACTGAATCGTTCTGTAATGTCAGTGGCACGTGGATCTCCATAGAAGAGTGTTGGAAAGTTCATTTCCTCAACGAATTTGTCCTTGAATATTCCAAGTGGACGCTGCCCCTCAGTAGGTGCAATTTCAACAATCTTGTCTTGCAAGTCACGAATGCACTGTGAATCAGTGAATCCATGTACCAATGTCTCAGCAGGTGTTTCATTCTTTGATTCATCACTTGTATCAAATTCACTAGGATTTTGGAGAGTGTCTGCAGAGTTACCATCCTATTCTGCAAGAACATTGTTCCAGTTGTCATTTATACAAATGTTTTGTGCTTTGTATAGGGCCCTGGAACATAATTCCTTTAATGATTTCATAACAACATGCACATGCACTTTGCCTATCTGATAGGCATTTTTGTATCGCAAGCGTCTTTTCAGAGCCACACCAATTGTCATTGTATTGCTAATGAATTGTGGCAAGGCTTTCTGCACAACATCTAGTTGAATATGCACATTAATAATTGATCCTGTTAAGCCCATCTGAGGTCGTTTATAGCCCCAAGGCTTGATTTGATCAAATGAAATTCACAGAGACACAAGTCTCTCCTCAAGTTCCGTAAGTGCACTTACATCTGGTAGTGGTGTATTACATCTTATTTGGTCAGGGGTTGCAAATTGTGGCAATTTTCCATTTTCAAGCGACCGTTTGCATGGAAGACAAATTTTTCCACTGGAAAATGGTTTATCGTGCGCTGTCAAGCGGAGGTATTCTGCTTGCAAATCAATCGTGAAAGACTTACCATTTTTTGAGAAATTAAATTGTTCACAAATTGCACATGCAATGGAAGGAGTGTCTTTAATTTGTTTCATGTAGGTCTATCTTGCATTTTTCTTTCACAGGGAAGTATGGGTAGAAACTGTTTCCTGGTTTTCATTGGTAGTAGTGCATGGTGTTGCTTCTAGCCCACAAAATGTCATAGTTGCATGACCATTATGGGATATGTGACTTTACCTGTTTCTGTTCTGTTGTGCACAAACAATTTTCTTTAGATTGTGATATGTGAGTTTCTCCCTAAAAGGAAGCGTAGCAATGTATTTTTTTCTCTCACGCATGACCTTTTTCAAGTTGTGGTAACTTACTCTATGTTTCTTTCCCAAGGGCACGATGAGCTGATGGCAATTGGAATGAATTTCACTCTGATGCAGGTTCTGATAACCTAGTCCACGTTTTTTGTTTAAGGCTTGAATGGCCTCATCACAACTGGGACGAATTTGACGCATAACTTTTTTCAAGTTGTGATAACTTACTCTACATTTTTTGTTTAAGCCCTGTATGGCATCATCACAACTATGATGAATTTCATGCATGGATTTTTTGTTCAATCCCTGCATTTCCATATCACAACTGGGAGGAGTTTCATTCTCACTAAAAAGCATGCCACGTGTATGCAGATTCGATGATGTTTGAGTGGCATGGACATTGAACCCAGAACCACCGATCTGTCCAAGAAAAGGTTCATAATGGATATGTGTTGTATCTGTTTTCAATGAGAGGATGTTAATTGTTCGATCGTAATTTGAATCAGTAGACCAAGAATGGACAGTGCCATCTGACAAGGCCGACCATACCTGGATATTTACTTTGAATATCATATACAACCATTGAAAACAAAATCTGAAACCCTCCACATTCCCTTTTTCATATGGAAGTGCCATGTTTACAAGGTATTCCTACCAACTTCCAACTGCTGACATATTTTCTAGGAGATATGGCCAAAGGTGCTGATGCAAGCACCTAAAATCCTATTGGTTGTTGCCTATAATTGCATTACAAAAGGACTATACAGTGTAAAGCCACAACGACTGCACATCGAAGTCTGCTACTACCAAACAACAAATTGCATTGAACAAACTATCTCCATGGCTAGACACAACATTTGTTGCCAGCTGTAAACCATGACAATCTATGAGATGCATAATCTGTTTCCACTGCGATCCAAGGTCTTTGCAAGTGAGGGACAAGTAAATACAAAGTCCTTCAACATTGCATATGGACATTTTTCTGTACAGTAGTGGTTCATAATGACCACTGAAAACATTGGCATCATGGAACAAGATGCAATATGGATTGTCAGATGCAGTTTTGTTGAATAGTATATATCTTGTTTTTCTTGTCAATGACCATATTCCAACTGATATATTGAGCCAGTTAGACAACCACCGTATACAAAATGTGTCTCCCCAAAACCCCCTCTCATGTGCAGGTAGAACTGGAGATGCAGACAACCGCATCTTTGAAAAATATGTAGCGACATCATGTAGTCCATGCAATTGCCGAAGAAAATCAGATTCCAGTTTGTATTCATAGGACTCTAATGCCTCAATGTCGCCATTTTTTAAACAGCCCAAGAAATAATCTAGCAATCTATTGTGCAACTCGGTCGACGAATACCGGAAATGCAGTAGAACCTGAAATGTATCGAAAAGGCAATCCCCAACAATATACGAGAATGCATCCAATCTAAAAAGGCCATTGCTATGCAAAACCATGTCAATGTTGTCACGTATAGTGGACTGTGTATCTATTTCATAGGACTCAACATCTATCACTTCTTTCTTCGTATTAACTGTGATTTTGAAGTTGTTTGTTAGATACTTTTAGTTTGCATGAAAACAAAGAAAAGGAGGAAAAAAAAAGGGAAGAAAAATAGGAAAACTACAAGCGTGGAACTGGGCACCAATCCCCGTATGTATCTTTCGACCTTCTTCTTGTCAACTTCAACCCCCCCTAGTCCCCATAGGAAACAAATAGAAAACAAACCCACAATGGAAAGTGAACCAAACAAAAGAAACAACGCAAATAAATAACACCATGAATTTACTCAGCAGAAAGACAACAGGTGGATGCAGTTTTCTGACCCACAGAATCAAAGCATTCCCTGCGTCTACACCCTGGTGGATGGTTCCCTCTTTTGATAGTTCCGAACTAATTTTCGAAAACCCCTTTGCATTGCAATTTTTGAAATAGCTATGGGCGTGGCAGCTGGCATATGAAGACACATGGTTTCTAGGAACATAAATTAAGAGCACAGACAAAGATGGTCTGCAACAGAATTTGGAGGCACTCCCACCATTGAAAAATAAAAACAATAGGGAAACTTACCCATCAACGAGGGATGACAAGAGCTCAGCCCCAAAAACTGGAAACCGCAACAACAGGTCCAACAACTTGCAAAATTGAAGAACAACAAATGAGTGAACAACCATGAAGAGGTCCAACTGCAACTGCAGGACCTCAACTTTGCAAAGTTGAATCAAACAAGAACAAGAACCATGGAACAAAGCAACGAAGAAGCATCGACCACTGAAGCAGTGATGCCGACTATAAAAAAAAATGGAACAAAACTGTGTTGCAATGCATATGTACAATAAACATTTAAGACTGCCATACTTGTTAGGTAAACACTTAAGACTGTTAGGACTGTCAAAGGGAAGTTGAGGAGAAAATATTCTTAAAAATAATGTAGAGGTTTATTAAAAGAACCAAAGAAAGTATGGGAAGTTTAGGGGAAAATATTCTTTAAAATAATGGTATTAGATGGATGAAGGAAGACAATAAAAACTCTTAATTATGCTAGAATTTTTATGGGCATTTTTTTTAAAGTTTATTATTATTATTTTTTAATAAGATCACTTATTGTGCTCTAAGCTTAGGAGACCATTTGAAGAAAAAAAATCCTAATGATTTTCACTTCCCTAAAGTTAGTGGGAGTTTATAAGATGACAATTCTTTAGGAAAAGAATTGGATAGTTTTTATAACAAGTGAAATTTGATGTAAAAAATGTGTAGGCTCTTCGAAGTGGATTCATTAGATTTAAAAGGACTTATTTTTTCTTAATTTTTTTTTTCGCGTGTTCATGATTTTGATCTTAAACTCACGATTTATTCAATCAAATACTTTTAACGAAGACTCATAATTAAGGGGCAATAAGTGTCAGGTGGGTGGAGGTCATTTTTTATCCCAAGGGAAAACAAGAAATTGATTTCCTTTGGGGCTTAGGTGAGACCACCAATAATTAGGTAGAAGAACTCACATTGTTGCAAGGCATCATGGTATTGAAGCAAAAAGAGATAAATCATATCTCAATGATTGGATATTCCATAGTAATAATCCATCATATGTTTTATCAATCATTGCCTCAAGACACTTGATTGAGTAGGCATGTTTTTGGAACTCAAAAAATGGTAAAAAGATTCGAAATTGAAGGTTATTATCATGTCTTAAGATTTCATAACTCCACTGTAGACAAGTAAGAAAATAAATCATGCAATCTACAAGCAGGGATAGTGAGAATAAAATGTGGATAAACAACATTCATCTCCCTTGAGTCAACTATCAAGCATATTATTAAGAATGAACAGTTTGTTGTCAAGGGACGTTGTCAAGGGACAAGTGGTGTGGGACATCTAAGATGTGTAATCAAACATTAATGCACCCTCCTTCATGCATGCCTCCATACTTTTTTCCACAAGTGGTCTCTCTTTTCAAGCCTGCAAGAATGGGATATGCTTTTACATGTGGTTCAATTCTCATATTAATATGGAAATCGCTCTCTGTTATAGATGTTATGTCATGTTTGGGGTTTTCAAAAATATTAGGGTTAAGAGGGGATTTATATTTGATATAGTGTAATGTGTTATGAATGATGGAATTTTGTGAGGTTTGGTTTTTCCAAAATTTGGGTTGGGAGGGGAAGACAAGTATTGTTTAAGGTTTAGAGGGAGGGGAGGAGAGAAAATAAAAAGTTTTGTTTAGGGTATTGTATTAAGATTATTGGTGGTTTTTGTGTCATGTTTAGTGGGCTCTCTTAACTTGTTCATAATAATTATAAGTTTTACTATTCAAATGATAGTGATATGAATACATTGTTATCCCCGATATCAAGGGATAACTAGGAGATCATGTCTCGAGGCCCACTTGGTCCTAGACATGGAGTACCGAGAGTAGGAGTGACTTGATCATGGCCCTGGAGGGCCCATCTTTCTTCTTCTCAGCCAGACTTGTCCTGTCAGCAGTACCAGCTTCCATCACTACCGGCCTGGGCTTGCATCAGAGAGGTCTCTTGCTCCATGAGGTAATTGGTCCGAGGTATCATGGTATGTGTTGTATTTGATTATTATAACCTTCTTATATATGCATTAGGTTTCTTTCATTTCGGATGACTGCTTGGATCTTACACTAATCCACTTGACCATTGTTGGGGTGATTGATGGGGCAACTTAGCAAGCAAGTATTCATGGGTTTTGGTTAGCCACCAAGGGGGATTTGCAGAGCCATCGTCCGCTCCTTCCATCTTATCACTTTTTCATCTTATACCCCCCTCATCCATCCCACTCCCCTAGTCTGGCCATTAGGATGACCTTCCAGGGTACATCTTGTATTGTGGGAAGAAGGGGCTAAAGGCCCAGGGGGTAAAAGCAGCTGGTAAAAGATAAAAGCCATAGGAAATAAACCTAGAGATGCTTCGCCTAGGGGATCCTCGAGAAGGCAATAAAAAGCCTCTCGATAAGAAACTAAGGGACCCTAAGAAAAATGATAAATAAATAAATGCAAGAGCTAACCAAGAGGATGGGAGGTCTCATCACGAGCCGACCCATTATGTTCATAGGTATTTAGCAGTATGACATTGCCACCATCTGGACACCAAACCAGGGCAGTGACCTTTGGTTGCATGGCCAAAGGAAAGGGGGTCTCATCACGAGCCAACCTTCTCATTCCTGCGAAGATACCAGTGGGTAACGCTGTCAGCTCTGGCCACCAAGCCAAGGCGGTGTCCTCTTCGTCAGACCTTGTAGTAAAAAAGCAATAAAAGAAAGATAAGGCAAAAAGGGGCTTGGAAAAAATGCATCCATGACGGGTACAACTCGCCTCCTACAAAGGCACCCACAGACAACACCAACCCTTGGTCTTACT
>ML782522.1:470345-483126 GCA_009831015.1 Picea engelmannii | reverse complement strand
AACCCTAACTAGCTAGATGACGTCATGCCCATATTAAACTTTTGATTGGTATAAAATCTGCGGCTTGGTCATCCATTGATTGGCATTGATGTGTGGACCCTTTTTATTGGTTAATTTTGCAAAACGTTTACCTCTTGCCTCTCAAACTGACTTAGGATTAGGGCTGACGTCACCTGCATATCAGCAACAATATTGATGACGTCCAACCTCTTTCTAACCCTTGTTTAAGTATAAAAAGCTGTGATTTAGTTGGCATCAAAGTATAGATTACTTTATTGGTTTAGCATGCAAAACGTTCACTTTTTTTGCCTTCCAAAATCGACCTAACAATAGGGCTGACGTCACCCTAAATCTGTAACAGTGACGCAGCAACAACTTTTATATATGAGCAGATTTATAATATGTGTTGCATTGTGATAATTCAATGATTTGATTCTATACATTGAATGMTGTTATCTCTTGTGTATTTATTGAAGAAGTGACATTAATATAAGCTTTTATTGCAATCATTGACTTCGTCAATAATTACTCTGATCATTGCTCATATATATTTAAAGATAGTCATTAAATTGTGAAGTACTAACCACTGCAGCACGTTCTAGTTCTTTTTGTCTTGTCTCGCAAACAGGTGCCTTCCAGTGGGACTCTTCTTCTTTTGACTATCATTTTGGCAGTAATCTGTGAAGGAAAGCCTATTCTTAACCTTCGAAGCCTTAAACCTTGATTCTTCTCCTTCAGAAACCCAGATTACTAGGGACGTCTCCCTTGGGATTAGCCACCCTAAATAGAAAGAGCTCCCCATCGAGGTGACAGTGGGTGGGGAAGTTCCTGTTACGCCAGTTTGAAGCCTTGACTCAAGCTACCTAAACCTTTCCTACAAACTGTGCGATAACATACATCATTGTATCCATGTGTTGAGATTTTATTTTATATTAATTCTCTCCAAAAAAATATTTATATATCAATATTTTGTTTCATATTAATATTTTACATATAAAAAGTGAACTTTAATATATATTATATATCATCATAATTAAAAGGTGTTTGAGAGGAGGATTGTTGTGCCGAAAAAAACTTATTATATTCTATGTTCTCCCATAACATCAAGGCATTTTTTAATCATCATTCTAGCTTTTCCATTTATTTTAGTTAAGAGATATGAAGACAAGGAAAATATTATAAGTTTTATTTTTTTTATAGTTATATAAATTTATAAGTAATTTAAAATGGATAAATAAAGGATGGAAAGTTTATTATGGATTTGAAAACAATTGTAAATTAGTGGACATTTGGCTTTGGGATACGAAGAACTCCTCTTTGAGACTCTTGTCACTTTTGATATCTTATATGGTTGGGAAGTTTGGGGTTGCACCCTCTCCAGAGAATCGTTGAGAAAGATAAACTAAATCCAAAATCATTTTATAACTTATAATCTTAAAATTAAAGTCAATACACCTTATCCTATCATCCTTATAAAAACGAGTCTTTCCACGTTGAGGGCATGACTATGACTAGATACTTGATGTACAAGACCAAGATAAACAACATGGAAGACAAGGGGCTTCCTAATGTTGCTTCAAAATCCAGTCAAAAACCACCTACAACTCAAGCAAAATTTTCATGAAGATGCAAATCCTTGGCTAAATCATTGGGGTGTCAAGGTAGAGGTCACTTCGCAAAATAATGATAATACTAAAAAATATTATTACATATAAATTTAAAGAGAATTTGTAGTGTGATAAAGAATTAGAGGATAAGACACAATTACAATATTACAAGGAGGTGATCAACCCTAATCTAGGATATCAAAAGTAACTCTTTGTTTTAACTAGTGCAAAGAAGAAAATCAACATTTCTAAAATAGAACAAACTCTCATGAGCTCCATGGTGAAACAAGGCATTGGAAAATTCATAAAATGTTGTGGGTCAAAAGAATTTGTCATATTTCTGACACTAAGAGGGTTGAAGATGCAAAGCACTTTCTCTTAAAATGTTCTCCATACACACACATTAGATCTTAATTTCAAAATATGTGTTACAATACCGACCTTTATAACCTTTTAACTCATCAAAACTATAGTGATTTAGTAATGCTTTTCTTAAAGTTTTTCGAGAACAAAAATAAAAATTCAAAGCAAACTAAGTAATTCTTTACCTAGTTTTTAAGGTTCATAAATTAATGTTGGTCTTAGTGGATGTTAATAACCACCACCACCACCCCCCGGATGGGGTGACTGCGCGGCCATCGTGGCAAGAAGGAGGGGTTGGCACAAGCCTTCACAACACGGAGGCACGTGATGGCCTCGTGCTCCAGCCAGCCCCCCTGCATGAACTTTAAATGCAGTTTATGGCGATCTGCGAGGGCATTAATGCCGCACTCACACAGGCCTCCTCCTGCAAGCGTTATCATTATGGATCGATTCATTTTGTTTGTCAATTGCTCTCGCCTGTTATCCGCAAGGCTCCTCTTGTCGGAGAACAGGCCAAACAGTCTCCCAGTCCCTCTCCTGAGCACGATGTTTACCTGGCCTTTCATCTCCACGGTGCACTCAATGACACATCCGAGGGGAAGGCCGAAGCGGGGCTCTCCCTGGCAGCCCCGTCAGCCCCCCGTCAAGCCTCCTGGTTCACCTTCTGGTCGACCCCCCTCCCCCCCGCTCCTCAGCCGGATGCTCTCCTGCAAAATTCGATGGCTCCCACCATAGCTTCAACCTCCCGCTCGCCAGTCACCTGTCAGTGCCACCTTCATGTCCCTCTGGTGAAGTTTCAACCCCCGACACCCTTCCATGGCTCAAGCGGCGAACCCCCTAAGCAAGCGGATCAATACTCGACTGGATACTTCGATCGGGCATATTTCAGAGACCGTCTGCTTATCATGACCGACCTGGTCTTCGAGCTGCGCCAGGAGATGGCCGATCTCAATTATCGCTTTCAACACACTGACGAGAAGGTGGAGAGATGCCTCCTTCTTCTATCCTCTATGCAGGGGGCTCTCACAGAGGAACGAACACCTGAAGTCCCGAGAAGGGAGGCACCTGCCGCTGATGCAAAGGAAGAACCGAGCATGGCTCAGCGTCCGATGAAGACTGAACACGACCATCGAGATGAGGCAAGTGAGTGTGACCAGGCAGGCGAGCAAGCTTACAAGCCAACTTACATAGAAGAAGAGCCATGGCCAGGGGATCTCCCTCCCATGTGGCCGACATATTCGCTAGGTGTTTAGATTTTATACTTGTCTTTATGCAGTTTTGTCAGTCTCCTAGTCTAGTGGATGATCAGTTCTGAACATGGCTATTATTACCTAAGTTAATGACTTTTAGACCTCTAAACTGGATGAAAGACTGGACTGGTTTCCCCTTTGTTGGGGTAGTCCAGCTTTGCATTCTAGACCTGTATACATTTTGATACTCTACTGCAGTCTTTAGCAGGAACTTAATACAATTTTCTTCTTATTTACAAAAAAAATAAAAAATAACCACCACCACCACCATCAT
The DNA here is from genome assembly GCA_009831015.1 of Picea engelmannii. Taxonomy (NCBI): domain Eukaryota; kingdom Viridiplantae; phylum Streptophyta; class Pinopsida; order Pinales; family Pinaceae; genus Picea; species Picea engelmannii. Next base: position 479,632 of record ML782522.1, on the reverse strand, counting down.
CATCATAATATAGACCTTTACATATAAACCTTTAAATATTTGGTTTTTAAAAAATTAAAGATTGTCTATATTTTATGTATAATTTTTTTTTTTTTTATAATTTGTGTTTTTTTTATTTTTTATTGATGAATAAAAGATTAAAAAATAACATGAATCATAAGGAGCTCTTTGAAAAAGAAGAGAATAACAATTGTGAAGTAGAGGGGCCATAGGAGGTGCAGAGGGAAAATTTAAAAGATTCATACTTATTTTGAGATGTAAAAAATTGGAGGAATCTTATTAGTTCTACAATTTTAAAATGTATAATTTTATAAAAATCTTTAAATTTTTAAAAATTTAAGTGAAATAATTTTATTATATAGAATTAGGATGGATGTCAATTAGGTTTAGTTCACGTGTTTGGGAGGAATGATTGTTATCCTCCCCACCCAAATTTAATTTATGTAAGTGACATGTTGAGCTCTTAACAAGTCAATTGGGTTTAGCTCAAGTGATTAAGATAAATGATTGTTATTCTCCCCACCCAGATTCAATTCCTATATACATTTTTACAATAACCTAACTTCATACGTGAAGCTAAAATACTATACTCAATTATATAATCTATAAATAATCTGCATAAAAAAAAGAAAAATGTTTTATTTCTCAAACTATAAATAATAGGAAGGTAATAAATTTGAAGAAAAAGAAAAAAAAAAAACTATTTGTAGTTATAAATAATAGGAAGGTAATAAATTTGAAGAAAAAAAAAGAAAGCTATTTGTCGTTACTTGCCAAGCTTAAAGAAAATAATAGGAGGGTGATAAATTTGAATAAAAAGAAAAGAAAGCTATTTGTCGTTACTTGTGAAGAAAAAATGTGAAGAAAACCTCTTTTGATTTTCACTTCCGTAAGGTTATTGGATAAATGTATTTAAGATGGTGAATTTTTGGTCAACGAAAACATTTGATCTTAATAGTGGATTTAAAAGGCTAAGTAGATTTGCTTATTATTTCTACTTTTGTTTTTCCTGGATTATAAAGATTCCTAACTAATTCTGTTCACTAACTTTTTTCCATTTATTATATTTTTTACTTTTATTCCACCTTTTTTATTATTGTTATTCCATTTAACATTTTAGTTTTATTTCATTTCTTTCTAAATTCGAAAGGTTCACAAGTGTTCCTTTCCATTTCATTTGACTCTACCCTTACTTTTACTTCAATGCATTTTTAATAATTTAAATTTTTGTACTTTTAATTTTAAAAAAAAAATAAAAAAAAAATTAATCTAGAGGTTTTATCAAAATCTTAATATAGGTTTTTAGAATAAGGTGTTACGACAAAGTCAATGAAGATCATAGTGGAGAACACACGTCCTACCACCCGACTCCTCTTTCCTCTTGGTGGGCGCGTGGACAGCTTGGTACATAGCTATATCAACAAGTCTGTCACTCCACAGTTATCAACAGCGGTAGTGGGATCAGGTTTGGAATTTCAAATTTTCTTTATCTGTCAAATAAAAAATTGATGACGAGTTTTTGTTTTCCATGACCGTTACTTTACATTTTATGTAACTTTATAAGTGTACAATTATATGTTAATTTTAGTATTACAAATTTTCATCTAAATTTAAGTTTGTAATTTATTATTATTATTATATGCTAATTTTACTATTATAATTTTTTATCTTTCTAAATTTTGGAAACTCAATTTTATGTTAATTTTAACATTACAAATTTTCATTTAAATTTAAATTTGTCCAATTTTTTTATTATTATATGTTAATTTTATTATTATAGTTTTTTTTATCTTTTCTAAATTTTGAAAACACAATTTTCTATACTAAAAACAACAAAAACATTCATAATTATAAACCTTAAAAACCCTCTACTAAAATATATCAATTTCATAATAATAAACATGAAAAACCTTCCACTAAAATAAATCACATAAAATATTGTGAATAATTGAGAATAGGATATTGTAATGAATAATAATTTTCACTTCTACAAAATTCAAATTCCAAAGCTATCCATATAAAAAATATAAATATAAATATATTTATATGAATGTAAAATTATCAATAAAAAAATATAAATATATTAAATATATTTATATGAATATAAAAATTCCAATAAACATTCCATATTAATTAAATTAGTAAAAATGTATACTGCTTAAAATTTATTAAAAAACTTTGTCAATCATAAATATAACGTTAAGCTAAGCTATTACTTTGAATTTGAAAAATAACATTGTGTTAAATTGCATAAAGGACAAAACGATCATCTAATCTTGACATTAAATATTGTAGAGTTGTATTCTCAAGGATTAGGATTTGTATTTTTTATTAAAATAAAAAATAAGTTTATTTGATTATATTTAATATGTTAGCTTAGAATGTCAAGAAGTGATCATCAACCCTCCTCTACATGTAAATCAACTACTAAAACTCATCAACTTTCAAATATAACCCTCTGCCGCCTCTAAACCAACTACTAAAACCATTATCCACCTGTAACGCACACATTTACTATAACCATCTTCTTACTATAATTTATGACGTGTAATTAAAATAATTAAATGTCAAATCTACGGCTTAAATTATTTTTTACCCGTCAATATTGACGTGCCATTGTTGCACCTAAACGTCAAATCTACAGCTTAATTTTTTTTTTACCCGTCAATATTGGCGTGTCATTGTTGCACCTACCTGTAAAATACGCCCTTAAACTCAAAAAAGAATTTTCAGGCTTGAGTGGACACGCCAAATCACACAGAGATATCAACCAGACCAAATAATTAATGTCAAAATTAATTTCTAACCTCTAAAGAAGTGAAGGCTGTAATAACACTATCAATTTATTGATCAATCATGGATCATAAAAATACTATTTTTATTATATTGAAAAATAAATTTGTTTAGTCAATGAGTACTCATTGCTATATACTGCCTCCATGCCTCCAATAGTACAATAAGGGCATTAAGGTGATATGTTGGCTCAAGCACGTGATAGCATTATGGACCTATATTGTAGTACCAATGATAGGAGGGAAACTTATTGCAACTTCACTTGGAGAATTAATTTGTAGTAGTAGCTCGACCACAATGAAATGACGAGAGGAATTAATGGTGGACAATTTTTTTTATGTTTGGTTCACCTCTGGAGCTCTTCATTCTCTAGCTTGGATGTAGATTAAGCAGTGGCTTGATGCCCCCTAATTGGTGGTGTTGGCTCATTTTCTCTCTTCATATCGTGGGAAAGGGGTCACACATTGCATGGTCGTGGGTCTCGGTGGAGACCAAGTATGCAGCCCAAAGGCCTACCTCATCTAACAGAGGAAATGGATGTTGGGTCTGTTGTTAAGTCAACTCCAAATCTTGAAGATTGTGGCAACCCAGACTCCCGTCTAGTGGACTCTTTCGTGCAACCTGACCCGGAGGACGCTTTAGTATGGGGTTGTCGGGTGGAGTGGATGGACTAAGACAATGTGCCCATAGGGTGAATTGGATTGCACTGTGAGTTCACTGGTGGGGTCTCGCTCTCGGTGGTGAGCAGTCCACCTCCTCAGCCTTGGAATCCAACACAGGAAAATGACCTTCCAGGTGAGGAACCCAAAGAATATTGCCTGGCAAAGGACCAATGTAATACCCCGCTTTTGAGTCCCCAATTTAATAATGTATTTTGTTTATTCGATGAAAGGACGAAGTGCATGAACAGTCAAAAGAGGTCGAAGTACCTAGGAAATGTAATATTTTGATCAGTTTTAATAACAAAATACATCATTGGTTGCAAAACAAACAATGACAGAGTTATAGGGGTTATGATTCCACGCGATAGGGGGCAAAAGGGGCTAAGTATTTTTATTATATTTTAATTACCCATCTTGGTTTTAATTGATAAAAGTGGTTACATGAGCTTCTTGGGAGGAATGCCATGTGGTTCTTGATTTCATGTAATTATGTAAACACCTCTTGTGGGATGTTTGGGGGTTCTTCTCCATTCACTCTTTCACTCTATCATTTGGTTTATTCATTTTTGTTCTTCATTGGGACATGATGACGAATTGTTGATGATAAAATCCATTGTTTGTTAGTTGTAGTAATTAATGGTGTATTCTAGCCATGAATGGGTGCTTGCATGCCTGAGATGCATTGGCATGTGCTAAACTTTGTTCACAACTGTAATGTCTCCCACCTCTTGATGAAGAAGTTGTGAAAGACTTAGTAGTCTAGAGTTTGGAGGGGAGGGGAGGAAAAGTGTTCTTAAAAGTTTAGAGGGAGAGGAGAGGAGAGGAGGAGAGGGGAAGAAAAGTGTTGTTTAAGGTATCTTGTTAAGATTATTAGTGATTTCTGTGTTATGTAGTTTTTTTAACTTATTCATAATAATTATAAGTTTTATTATTCAAATGATAGTGGTATGAATGCATCTTTCGTATCCATGTGTTGACATTTTATTTTATATGAATACTCTCCAAAGAAATATTCATATGTTAAGATTCTGCATATTAATATTTTACATATAAAAAGTGAACTTTAATATATAATATATATCATCGTACTTAAAGTGTTTGAGAGGGGGAGTGTTGTGCTAAAAAAAACTTATTATATTCTAAGGTCTCCCATAAAAGAAGTGTTGTCCAAGGCATTTTTTTAATCATCATTCAAAATTTTCCATTTATTTTAGTTAAGAGATATAAAGATAAGGAAAATATTAAAAGTTTTATTGTTTTTATAGTTATATAAATTTATAAGTAATTTAAAATGGATAAATGTCAAATCCTGCTAGCGCGATTGGATTTCGAGAGTTTCGTTTCGTAAGGTGGCCAAGGTTTGAAACTCACGATAGTCGGGAGGAGACACCCAAAACAATTTAACCATGTTAAGGGTTGGTGTGGCCCAGGTCGAGTGTGATCCTCGGGTGATTTTAACGGCTTAGATGCCCCTGGGTCACTGTTTCTTAGACCACAGGTTAGTCCCACAGGTAATGAACACACTAGCAAACAAAAAATAAAATAAAATGGATAAATAAAGGACAAAAAGTTTATTATGGATTTGAAAACAATTGTAAATTAGTGGACATTTGGCTTTGGGATAAAAAGAAACTCCTCTTTGATACTCTTGTCACTTTTGATATCTTATATGGTTGTGAAGTTTGGGGTTGCAACATCTCTAGAGAATCGTGGAGAAAGATAGACTAAATCCAAAAGTGTTTTATAACTTATAATCTTAAAATTAAAGTCAATACACCCAATCTTATCCTCCTTATAAAAGCAAGTATTTCCCCAATTGAGAGCATGGCTATGACTAGGCACTTCATATACAAGAACAATATAAACAACATGGAAGACAAGGGGCTTCCTAAGGTTGCTTCAAAATCCAATCAAAACCACCTATCGCTCAACCGAAGTTGGCATGAAGATGTGAAGTCTTGGCTAAATCATTGGAGTATCAAGGTACATGTCACTTTGCAAAATAACGATAATATTAAAAATATTGTTGCATCTAAATTTTAATAGAATTTGTCGTGAGATAAAGAATAAGAGAAAATTAAGATATTACAAGGAGGTGATCAACCCTGATCTAGAATATCAAAAGTATCCCTTTGTTTTAACTAGTGTAAAGAAGAAACCCAACATTGGTAAAACAAGAACAAACTCTCGTGAACTCCATAGTGAAACAAGACATTGGAAAATTTATAAAATGTTGTGGGTCAAAAGAATTTCTCGTCTTTGTGACACTAAGAGAGTTGAATATGAAAAACATTTTTTCTTAAAATGTCCTCCATACATACACATTAGATCTCAATTTAAAAAAAAATCAATTTAAAAAAAAATTAAGTAAAATAATTTTATTGTATAGAATTGGGATGAATGTTAATTAGGTTTAGCTCAGGTGGTTGAGAGGAATGATTATTTTTTTTTGTAAATTAAAAGATTGTATTACCGCAAAAAACTTAAAGTTTTACATAGACTAAGGAACTTGGCAGCCAACCTGCCAAAAAGAGGAAACCATAATCGACTCCAGGCTCCTTTAAAGATAACCAAAATTGTCCCTATCAATGTAGCTAGAATATCCAATTTGTTGTAGTTTATACATAAGTGGCTTGAAAGCCTTTTAAAACTATTCCTAAGAAACTTGAAAGAACAAAATTGAAACATAGATAAAAGGAAGATCATACGCCAGAAGTATCGTTGCCTCCATCGCCAGTAGGGGATGATTCCAAGCTGGAGCGAGGACGAAAGGCTGACGACAAATTGGGCAGCGGCTGGAAGCAGGCTTGCCTAATAATGAATAAAAAAGAACGTCCAACCAGTGGTTGATGTTCTTCCAACGAAACAACTGATCTATTGTGTCTCTGCGAATGTCCAGGAGAAAATTGAGTTGTTGCTCAGAGAAACTGTGCATACTAGAATAAGGGTTGGTGCTTTATTGGCTTCTTGAAGGGGGATCAACGGGGCTTCTTCCTCAATGACAGGATAACCCAAGTGGCCTACCGGTGGGTCGCACAGAGAATCTTGGCCCATTGCACCTATGCTCGTTGTAGATTGAGCAGGATGTTGAATTGGCCCAAGACGTGACATGGACAGTCCTGCTATGTCCTCAAGAGGTGGGGCGGGCGAGTCCTCCTCTATGACAACACAACTCCAATTCTCCTCTTCATTGCTAGTATCCATGTCTGGCACTTTTGTAGTGGGGTCGACTTGAGGAGAAGACCGGCCCAGAACATTTGCAGGGACACTGGTATTTCTGTGGCGATTGGCAAGATATCTGAAATAGTCCGAACCTCCGCGAGAACGACCACGCTTGCCAAGCGTGACGCCAAGGATGAGAGAAATGAATAGAGGAGGGGAAAAATCAACCAGGAATTGGGCATGACTTAACCTCTCCAGAAGAGAAGTCGTGTGCACAAACAAAGTAGAAAGAAGAATCATGTCAAGAGTAGCTGAGCGGCGCATAGAAATATTCCCATTCCAACACATTAAGGGAGCCATAAAATCGGAGGCAACATTGTCATTTGTAGTACCACTCCCAATTAAACCTGGCATCATCATGAACTAGAGCATCAAATGTCCCATGGAACGAAATCTCCTGGCTGATAGGTTTGCATTGATGTGCGACCTTGAGAACCGAAGCATGGAGGAGAGGTGGCAGGCAAGCATTGTTTTTAATTGCATAGTTGGGTGCGTGTCATCCCATTCGGGGAGTCGGGAGGAATGATTGTTATCCTACCCACATAAATTCAATTCCCTCAAGTGACATGTTGAGCTCTTAACAAGTCAATTGGGTTTAGTGAGGTGGTTGGGAGGAATGATTGTTATCCTCCCCACACAGGTTCAATTCCTACAAGTGACATGTTGAGCTCATAACAAGTATATTGTTTTAATGGCTCTAAACCTTGTTGTTGACCCTATTCATACACCAAGTAGACTCGAGACTTCAGTGTCACAATGATGTGAGTAACAACTAAATTATGAACTTTGAATTGGTACTATAAAATTGTGTTATGAGATATGAATAAATATCAAAGTATATAGTACAATTATCAACTATGTCATATTTAAAGTCATGGGATGATGTATACATTTTTCTTTTTTTCTTTTTTTAAGGTGTCAAAACTTGTCATAATTTAGTTGTTAATGGATAGTGGGGATAGTTATTACTGGTTGTTATTTTAAAGGCGCGTTGATTCATCAACATTATTCAAGAAAAAACACATCACCTCAAATAACTTGTTGGTGGTTTGTAAGGGGACAAACTTTCACTCTTACCAAATGCTTCTAGGTCTTGGGCCATTGACATGTTTCCTTGCGTCCCAAGAAGACAAACTCTTAACCAATGAAAACTTGTCATAATTTGGTTGTTAATGGATAGTAGGGAGAATTATTATTGGTTGAATGCGGGTTGATTCATCGACAGTATTCAAGAAAAAATACATCACCTCAAATAACTTGTTGGTGGTTCATAAGGGGACATAATTTCATTCTTACCAAATGCTTCTAGGTCTTGGACCATTAACATGTTTCCTTACATCCCAAAAAAACAAACTCTTAACCAATGAAAAATAGTTTTAAATCTTATTCCAACACCAAAAAAATGGTTTACATCATTTATAGTATCCCAAAATGCTAGTGCTCCATCTTAATTGAGACATCATAACCTAACTCCATACATAAAGCTAAATTACTATACCCAGTTACATGATGTATAAATAATCTACATAAAAAAAAATATATATAAAATATTTTATTTCTCATTTATTCAATTTATAAATTACATGAAAGTAATAAATGTGAAGTAAAGAAAAATGAAGCTATTTGTTACTCGTAAAGCTTAAAGGAAAATGTGAATAAAACCCCTTTTGATTTTCACTTCCATTAGGTTTTTGGAAAAATGTATTTAAGATAGTGATTTGATCATAATAATGGATTGAAAAGACTTCAAAGTAGATTTGTTTATTATTTTTGTTTTTGGGATTATAAAGATTCCTAACTAACTCCGTGGACTGATAACTTTTTTTTTTTTTCACATACATTTTTTCATTTATTACATTCTTTACCTTTATTTCCACCCATAATTATTATTATTCCATTTTACTTTGTTATTTTTATTTCATTTCTTTGAAAAGGTTCACAATGGTCCCTTTTCATTTAATTTCTTGACTCTATCCTTTCTCGACTCTATCCTTACTTTTAATTCACTACTTAAATTTTTGTAGATTTATTTTTAAAGGGTTTTTTTTAAAAGATTCCATCTAAAGTTTTTATCAAAATTTTATTACATATTTGGTAGTGAATATATGGAAATTTAACATTACTACTTAATAAAAATAGGAAATCTTAAAATAATATGTTAAAAAATATTACATAAAGATATTTATAAATACAGATATATCCAATAAATACAAATATAATTATCTTTTTATTTTTATTTTTTAATATTTTATAAGATTAAAAAAATAATTTTTATAAATACAAATATATCCAATAAATATCTAAATTTACATAACATAATAGATTAAGAAAAATAAATATTCAACCTTAATAAAAAAATATTATAATTGTATGTTTTATTGTTCACATTTATTTTTATTTTTTAATATTTTATAAGATTAAAAATAATATTTTTAAAAATTAAAATCATTTTATAAAAATAAATAAAATGTGATGATGATGATGATGATGATGATGATGATGATGATGATGATGATGATGATGATGATGATGATGATGATGATGATGATGATGATGATGATGATGATGATGATGATGATGATGATGATGATGATGATGATGATGATGATG
>ML782522.1:452536-469309 GCA_009831015.1 Picea engelmannii | reverse complement strand
GCTTGTGGTGAATATCAATTCCAAGATATTTGTATGAAGTCACTTCCTCCAATTTGTTGTTGTCATATACAAAGGTATCATAAGGGATCTTATTGGATTTAATAATCATGACCTTAGTCTTATCAATATTAACAATCATACCCTTATTGGAGCAAAACTCCTTGAGGATTCTTAGTTGGTTTTCAAGATCACAGGGACTCTTTGCCATAAGAACGATATCATCGTCATAAAGAACAAGATTGATGACTATACCCGTGAGAGTAGGGTTGACACAAGCTGCTTTTTCCAAGCATTCTTCTAACTTGTCAATGTATATGCCAAAAAAGGGTAGGGGACAAGGGACAACCTTGTTTGACTCCGATATTGCAGTCAATCTCTTTTGACCAGCCCTCAGTGTTTTTAAACTTAGCAATAACGTTCTCATACATCCTTATTGCAACAACCCTCAACTCAAGAGGCACTTTTATCTCTTCCAACCTATTCCAAAGGTTTTTCCTAGGGACCATGTCAAAAGCTTTTCTAAAGTTAAAAAAACAACAAAAAAGATTGGTTTTAGTATTGCGGAACTCCTCTGCAATGATCTTAAAGGTAACAAGATGGTCCACAGTTGAATGATATCTCCTAAACCCGGCCTGGCCTTTAGCTCTTTTACCGTGACTTTCTAGCCAAAGGCTAATCTTCTTTTCCAAAATAATTCCATAAAGCTTGGCTAAAATATGGCTAATCATAATGCTCCTATAATTAGAGGGAATGTTTCTATCCCCATTTTTAAAAATATGAACAATGAGGCTTTGCGTCTAGGGTTTAGGGAAGCCCTGCTTGACTGCTAAATTGAAGAGCTTGTGTATGTGAGGGATAATGATTGACCCTCCGATTTTAAAAATTTCAGCTTGGTAGCCTTCAATGTCCTTAGCTTTCCCATTTGTGAGCCGCTTAACCCCGAACTCTATGTTATCTAAAGAAAAAAATTCTTCCTTTGTAGGGACAATAGGAATTGTGTCCATGGCATTAGTGAACTCGTAAAGATTTTTAAGTTAGGAATTCCAGTCCCTTAAGGGAATCCTATTATTTTCTCTAGTATTGTGTTTTAGAATTTGGCTCCATAACTTCTTAGGATCCAACTTGTAGTTGTGAAAGTTGCTATTGCCTTTTATTGATATAGTATATTTTTTTCCTTTTAATTAGGGTTTTGTACGTTTTGATCTTATCGAGTTTTAAGGGATTATTAGAAGCATTCCTAATGGATTTCCTAGCAATTTTACATTCTTTATCACACTAAGGGTTGGTCGTTCTATTATTCTTTTTATAGGACACCTCGAAAGAGAATTTGATAGAAGTGGAAAGGGTAGTTGTAAAATTATGATAGAGTTCTTCAATGTTGTCCTTATAAGTTAGGAGGTTTAATTTACTATTTAAATCCTTTAAGAAAATGTCAACTTTACTTTTGTCAAAGCGCAAATTCCTTTGGTTATCAAAATTCTCTTCAATGGTGCTCCTATGCATGGAAAACTTTTGAGTTAGGGTTAAAGGTTTATGATCAAAGTCAGGTTGATGGTCATTTAAAAGGTCAAAAGTTGTTATTTGGTTGGAAACGGGGATATCATATATCACATAATCTACAACACTACTACCTAGCCCATGAATACAGGTCATCTGGTTGGAGTTTGGCCACTTCATTACTCCATTGCAAATTATTAGGTCTTGAGAGCTACAGAGCTTGATCAACTCAGTACCGAATAAATTCTCAACTAGGTCTTCAAAGCTTCTTTTGTAGCTATTAGATAAAACAAGGTCCTCATCTAGCCATAAAGGATTATGGTTGGAGTCATTACTTAAAAGAGTAGCTTGTTTAGTTGCAGTCCTAGCATTAAAGTCTCCTATCAAGAGGATATTACCTTCATTTTTCAAATTATAAATATCTTGTTCTAAATTATTATAGGGACAATTTTTATCTAGATTATTTTTCTTATAAAAAGTAGAATTAATAGGTGCGAAATTGCTATATACATCTTCTTAGCATTGGTGTATGAAATTTCTATCCAAATGTATTGATTAAGAGGGTCAATCTTATGAAGTTGAATGTGAGAAGAAATGCTCTTTCAAATATAACAAGCTATGCCTCCTATCCCTCTACGGTGGGATTTTTTGTTCCATGCCGACCACAAGACAAATCCTTCCATGTTAGGGACCTTAGACTCCTCATGCTCCCAAGTTTCATCTAGACAGATAATACCAATATCACTCGGGATCCAACTTATCATAGAACCTTTGCGAACTGGAAAGCCACGACAATTCCAAAAAAGGATCCCGAGTGTCCCAAATTCCTATTTATTATTATCCTTCTGGTCTCCATCCCTAACAATAGCTTTTCTATTTCTAATTATTGCCCATTTTCCTTCTTTCCTGGCTTCTTTTACCTTTTGAACTTCCTTCCTTAATTCAGCTTGGTCTTCGGGAATGAGGTCTTCATTTATAAATATTCCTGACCCTTTTAAGCTCGGAGATCTACTAAATATGCTATATTTATGGTCATTACAACTTACTTTGACATGGATCAACCTATCTTTGTGATCAATTATTTTTCCTAGCCTCTTTGCTTCTATAAGGTAAGTTGTATCAATTTGTGATTTATTTTTTAATTCTTCTTTTACTATTGCTAGCGTATCCTCCTCTAGTTGTTCTTTTATACCAAAAATTATGAGGTTCAAGGATCTTTTGTTACGCTCATGGTCCAGTTCAATTAACTTATTCATTTCCTCTTTGATGGGTTTGATATCCAATTTGTTTTCCATATTACTGAGGTTCAAATTGTTGGTTAGTTTTTCTTCTAGCTCTTTAATCCTATCTCTCAAGTTGTGATTTTCTTTGACCCCTCCTTCTTGGGTTGATTATTTATATTTTCCCATTTCTTGAATTCTATCCTTAATTGTCTGCAATTCACTCTTGAACCCTAAGAATCTATCCTCTATATGAGTTTGAATGCTATCTTTAATTTTTTTTATCAATCATTGCCTGTAGCTCTATTTGGAGTTTTATGTCTCTTTCTTCATTCTTTGTTTCTAATGTTTCTAACTCTATTTGGATTTTGGCATCTCTCTCTTCTCTTCTTTTTTCTATTGATTTCATATAATCATAAAGGATCTAGTTTTTGGAATAGGTGGTGGATGTTGGGACTCAGAAATGTTGTATTTTCATCCACCTTTCCCTTCACTATTCCTTACATTTCATCGCCCCATTAAACCGTCATCATACCATTTTCATAAATACATTTGGGTTTCACATCATTATTTTCCACTTTATTCATTTTAGTATTAAAAGTGAATTTATGATTAAATATTAGAAAATATACATGTTTTCATATATATCTCAATTATGTGTGAGCTTTGNGAGATATGTGTGAGGATTTGAAGGGATCATATCTTGTAATAATGGGAAAGTAGTTGAGAGTGGTTGAGAGAATAGTGGATCTGCAATTATGAGATGGTTATCTTCTTCATGTATATAAGAGAGTGCTCTCTCTTCATGAAATTCAATTAGGATTGAATGAAAGTTAGAATTCAATTAGGATGTGATTGTAATCAGAAGAAGGGAATTCTTAGCTTTGTTATGCTTTCATGTTTTGTCATTTGACTATTGTAATATGATTTGAGATTGATATATTGTATGAGCTCATTGTTGTTAACTCTTCACATGTTGTATTTCCCTTAGGCAATTTCATGCTTTCCTAGTTAGTGTTTCAATGCTTTCTTAGATCAGTTTGATTTCTGCAACATAGATTAGATTAGATTAGTTCTACTTCAGTCCTGCATATACAGTGCGTGTGCTCCGTCAGTCTACGTACCCCGGGTTGACAATTAAATGGTTGGGCAAGTACTACAACGTTATTATAACGACATAGATTTCGCCTAACAGTGGAGTGCTCATATTGAAAAGAAGAGAAAAAATATGTAACAATTATTATTAAGGATTGACTTTATATCTCAAATCAACTTTTACTTATGGAACTTAAAATAAATAAAATATATTTAAATCTCTTTACTTAAAATTCAAATTGAATCAAAGTAAAAAGTGACTCACCTCATTTCAGATGTCCAATTGCTCAACCCGTTGAAGAAGCCAAAAATAATTTCCAAAACCGCAGAGAAGTCCAAAGAAACTACATAGATTATTCTGGGTAAAAAAGTTAAAAACCAAATAAAAGTATTATTCACGTTCAAAACCCTAGATATATAATCTTAGAAATAAAATATCTCATTGTAATAATAATAAAAAAAGTATTATTATTCCCGTTCAAAACCACAGAGATATAATTTCAAAACCGCACAGTAGTATGCGGAGAAATATTATTTATGTTCAAAACCGCACAAAAATAATTTCAAAACCGCAGAGAAATAATATTCCCGTTCAAAACCACAGAGAAATAGTATTCCAGTTCAAAACCCCAGAGAAATAAGTTCAAAACCGCAAAGAGAAGTCTGGAGAGACTACATAGATTATTCTGGGTAAAAAAGATAAAAACCAAATATAAGTATTATTCCCGTTCAAAACCCTAGATATATAATCTTAGAAATAAAATATCTCTTTAAAAAAAAAAACCAGAAAAGTATTATTATTCTCGTTCAAAACCGTAGAGATATAATTTCAAAACAACAGAGTAGTATTCCCGTTCAAAACCACCAAGAAATATTATTTCCGTTCAAAACCGAATGAATTTAAAACTTATTGATTCAAAAACATGATATACCATAGACAAACTTACTCAATAAACAAAAGTTCATAAAAATTCAATGTTTTGTTGTAAAATTATTCAATTGATACATATATTTCTATATATTTTTATTGTTGTTCTTATATCATAATGGTTATAAAAACCCCAAAATATTATTTTTTAATGATATTTTTTATATTTTTATTATTACTCATATACCGTAATTGTTATAAAAACCCCAAAATGTTGTTTTCCAATGATCTCTTTAGATGTCATTTTCACTATATACTTTGACAATTTTTTAATTTTTTAATTTCATTTTCATTATCATGTGATACTTTGACAATTTTTTCATTATCACAAGACAAATTGTAAAATTTAAATTTGCACTATCTTGGAATAATAAGGAGATTTTTTTTTTCTAACATATATTAAGAATTGTCTTTTGTTTCTTCATTCTTTGAAGTAAAATATCATATATATTGTTGGTCTTTTGTATAAAAGAAAATTAAATATATTTTTGTTATGAAAAATATTTTTTCTTTCTTTTTTATACAAGTATGGTTCTTTTAGAGTAGGACATTAAATGATTTATTTTGATGCTTAGGAGAATTTAGCAGAAGGACATTCCTGAGTTTTGATAATAATTCAAGGTTGTAATGTGTAGGTATGGTTGTGAAGAGGATAATATAATGGACACAACATATATGGTGTTCTATTCTACAACTATACACTTATATTAATGAATCGAGAGATGCAACTTTCGTTGATGCTTAGGAGAATTTAGCAGAAGGACATTCCTGAGTTTTGATAATAATTCAAGGTTGTAATGTGTAGGTATGGTTGTGAAGAGGATAATATAATGGACACAACATATATGGTGTTCTATTCTACAACTATACACTTATATTAATGAATCGAGAGATGCAACTTTCGTTGATGCTTAGGAGAATTTAGCAGAAGGACATTCATGTCCTGAGTTTTGATAATAATTCAAGGTTGTAATGTGTAGGTATGGTTGTGAAGAGGATAATATAATGGACACAACATATATGGTGTTCTATTCTACAACTATACACTTATATTAATGAATCGAGAGATGCAACTTTCGTTGTAGTGAATTCTAGTGAATAATCAAAATGTGGAACTGAAGACATTTCGTAAAATGAACTTGTCGAGTAACTTTGACTTTAATATTATTATGCAATACTTTTGAGTCAATTTAATTCAACTTAAGAAGCCACCTTTGACTTTAATATTATTATGCAATACTTTTGAGTCAATTTAATTCAAGAAGCCATCTTCAAGCAAAGGAGTTATGCATATTTTTAATGTAATTACAAAGAGGTTAGAAACAATCTATAAAGAACTATGAAGAAGTACATATGGTTACAATAGTTTTATGCATGCCAGATGGATAAGCTAGAAATTGTTTAACATTGTCATGTGTCAATTGTTGAATGAGCTATTACAATTGTTGAGTCTGAGTCCACTCTAAAGATTAAAGTGATGTCAAAGTCTGTCACTGCATATTTGTTGACAACAATAATCACGTCAGATTCTCGGTGCCAAGGTTGGTCAATTCTACTGAGACGGATAATGCTTCCATCGTCAAAGTTTTGACTTATACTCTAATCATCATCCTCTTTATGAATGATGATCCCCATTGTTAAAACATTGTAAAAATAGAAATTGTGTTTTCATTCAACTTATTATGCATCAATTGCCTTGTTGTGCATATTTCTTAAACTTCTCAATCATATACATAAGAATCTCCATCTTTCTTGTGTGCTTAACTTGTCAATTGATGATGTGATAGACTAATGCTCAAGCAAGATGTTATGGATCAAGGTCGATATGGTCAGAGGTATAAGCAAAGGTAGAGTATACGGTTTGAGTACTTTAACATTGAAGGTCGAGCACATAACTAATTATAGTGGCAAGTCGAGTACAAAGGCGTTCTCCCTAGCTACTCGAATAATGATGTTAGGTATGTACCAAAGTAGTCTAAACTTTCAATGTTGTCTTTAAATATATATGACCAAATTGTCTCTATCTTTGAACTAGTGCGTAATAGAGTGTCCATTTTGTTGGTTCTTACACTCGTGGTGCAGTTGAGTAAATATGGCTTGGACTTGTCAAAGGATCCCAAGAATCATCTTGATGAATTATTCTACCTTGTCTCGCCCCTTGGGATATAATTGTGTAATTGAAGTGAGTTGGAAAGAAAATCTCAAATGATCCCAAAGGATACAAACCCAAACGATTTTGAAAATGCATTGTAATTCATAATGTTGTGAAGAGTTACATTTACATAGAGGGTAGGTTAGCATCCCATGTGTGGGGGTGTGCATGTTTGAATATGTAAAGAAGTTGAGCATGGGTATTTTTTGATGGCTATGATTTGACCATTTGTGATCCAGATGGATGTCGGTGGCCTCCCACCTATTCCAACTGGTTCATTTTGGCAGTTTTCCAGTTTGGTAGTTTTTTCCTAGTTTTCGGGTCCTCGACTTCCGAGGCCGTTTTGAGGCCCTAAACAACATTTTTAGGGCCCGCCACAATTAGATTTTAAACAAAGTCAAACTCTAATGAAAACATGTGTAGTCCTCGGATAGACCTTTCCAACGAACTATCGTGCGACTAAAACGAAGATTGTATGCAAAAGTTACGACCCCAGGAAGTTGATGTACTAGCTTACCCCAACGGGGCCCACATGACTTTTGGCGCTTCATCTCCTAGGTTTAGGTTTTGGATGTGTAAGGTTTTGTAATTCATGTTTATTGTAAAAAGGCCTTTAGAGAATCGTTGTACTCATCTTCTTGCAAATGAGCACAGCCGTCACATCTCTTCTCATAGATAAGCCGCCACCATTCCAACAAGCTTGTTTTCCGCTGCATTTTACAGTTTCAACTTATTTCCTTATTGAATAGAAACCAGTTTTATTGTATCTCTGTTATTCTGTGTTAAGAATCTTTTAATAATAATCTGTACACATTTCGTTCTACTCATAAAATCTGGATCAATGGTATCAGAGAGGTCAACTCCTTGTCGTTCTTAATGCATGTCCTCGACGAGGTCAGGGTACAAAGAATTGGGTCTCGAGCTTGTTTCTCTTGGAGACAAAAGCTCTCGCACGCCCAAGCGACCTCTCATGGCGGGAGAAAATAAAGATGACGGGACAAGAGATCCTTTCAAAATGTTGCTTGAGGAAGCCCTCACGCAACAGAGGAACGAGATGATGGATAGTTTTGCGCAAATCTAAAAGCTTGCTTATGTTTGGAGTTCGATTGTGATGTGCATGCAGAGGGTAACTTATTCATTTTAGCATCGAACCATGGAGTGCATTGTTAATTTGGGATTTTTCATGTTGGAATTTCTTCTATTATTGGGAAATGGTTTAGCCAGCACATGCAATCAAATCCAACATCAAGCCAATCTAGAAATAGAGCAGTGAACCAAATCCGAAGACAAAGAATTTGTAGTGTAATCCACTCAGAATTACATCGAGAACGGAGATATCATTTCATGTTGGAGAAGAGAAAATGAAGGAGCTTGTACTCAAACTGATAGAGAATCCAATTTACTTTCCACAGAAGATCCATGTCGGTGAAACAAATAGGCCATTAACCTATCATTTATAGATCAATACATGAAGGATGATGCGGTTATTTATCAATTATTTGGGATATGGGCAAATCCTTTGGTGGTTCCTCAAAACCAAATGGAAAATCAAAGGCTCTCTCAATTTTAAACTATGTGCTAATAGTTTTTCTATTATGATTTTACAAGAGATAGAGAATCGGGAGAGGATATTTGAGGTTGGGCCTTGTTTTCTTAACTCTTTTGGATTACATATGAAATATTAGACTAACCACTTTAACCCAAACATAAAAAACTCTTTGAGGCACTAATTTAAATAAGAAGGTACTCGCTTATGTTGGTTTATGGGATTTTGGAACAAAGATATTATAGAAGACATTGGGAATGCATTGAGAGTCTACATAAAATCATTGAAATCCACGAAAGAAGAGAAGAAAAGGTAAACTTATTACACTTACAATATTTATATTTTCATGAATCTCTCAAATCTTTTCTATAATATATTATTGTGGAATATCAATATGATGGATACACATAACGGATGATGAGAAAGCTCTACAAAAGTAAATTCCAATTCCACAGTGCAAAGAAAACAATGGGAAAGGAAAACTTGAAAGTAAGAAGTAGTTCAAAATTAGTTAGAAAATTCATCTTGGGTGGACGAGAATGAAGAACCCAACCAAAAAATGAAGAGGGCCAATGTTAAAAAAAAAGTTGTGAATGATAATCATAAGAGAAACTTTTGAACTCAAATGGATCAATAGAAACATTTTTTTTTACCATGATGCACTACAACCAATGAAACAAAGTTCAAGAGAAAATAAAAAATAAATTATAAATGAGCAAACATGAAAGATGAAATAATAATAAGATAAAAGGATGAAATTAAAAAGAAACAACAAAGAAATGGTGGAAGGAGACAAAACCACACAAAGCATAGCGAGTGAAGAGATATTGTAAGCCATTTTAAATCTATACCAACTTAAACTTGAAGAGACACAACAAAACAAATAAATTACCAAGATGGTATAGGAAAACACAAGAAATATCAAGGGAAGGCAGGGATGAAGTATATCAATAGTAATGGGGATCCAACTATGTCTAAATTTATGTAGATTATTGTCTAAATTTATGTAGATTATTAAGTGAGGATGAAATCAAATTCTTCGAGTTCATGTTCATCTTGATAAATGGAAATGATAAAATAAATTTCAATAAATAAATAAAAATTTCATCAAAGTTTTGGATATCAAATTTAATTCTACAAAAATTAAAAAAAAAATAATAATAATAAATTATATATATAATTGAATGAAATTGGGGAAAATTGGAATCTTCTAATTAATTCAATAAAAAATACAAATAATAAAGAAAGCATACCTCCCCACTTATGCATACAATTAACAATGGAAAATTTATCATGAACTTATATTTGGGCTTAAATTTCATAACAAAAAGGAAGTTATTAGTCCCTGTCGTAGGCATATAGGGACTATAGCGATCGATAATTCGTTGACTTCATATTAATTTGTCCTTTGACCACAAATATTTGCATAATCTCTATTGTTGGGGCTAGGGAACTAAAAACATTGATTTTTATATACTAAAAAGTACCATATATGTAGTGATCTGATTGGATGATAGATTGGAGGTCTTATTGCCGGCTTCGATATTCCCAATGTTTGATATGTTAACATATCGAAACTTTTTTATCGTGTATAGTCTTTTTGAATCATATATTTTTCATATGTATTGCTTGAATGTGGATTAATGCTAGCATTAGTTCAAATGTTTGTCTTAGCATTTTCTGCTAGCTAAATTTATGCCAATGTTTGATATGCTAGCATATCCAAAGTTTGGCCTTCGAATACATTCTCTACTATTCGAACTATTGTTACATAAATTATAATATAAAAAAATTGGTACGTCAGAGACCTGCCACATCGCATTTTTTTCTTAAATGTTTACAGAGCATTTCTAGTAGACTTAAATGTTTACCTAATAGGCTTGACAACATTGAATGTTTACTCAGTGGCCTTGTTACAATACGTTTTCTTCTGTTTTTTTATTTATTTATATGCAATGTTCTCTGCAGTCAATTTGGGCAATATTGTGCTTTAGCGACATTGCTGGTTCACTGGTTCATGCTTGCTTCTTGCATCTTCACTGATTTCTTATTTGCATCTTGTTGTTGTTCTTGTTTGCCTGTTCGTCTTTTTGCAATTTGCACGTTTGGGGTTCTGCAACCGCGCTTGGAACTGTGTCATTCCTGGTGGAGTGGTTGCTGCTTGCTTCTTTGTTCGCTGGATGCTGTTTATTGTTGTTTGATTCGACTTTGCAGGGTTTGTGTTCTGCAGCTGCAGTTGGGCCTTTTGGTGCTTCTTAACTGGGTTGTTATTTCCTGCTTGTTCTTGTTTTCCTAGGGTTTGCAATGTTGGGGTGTTGCATCCGCAGTTGGATCTCTTGTTACATTGTTTTGCAATTGACTCTCCATAAAATACTATTAAGATAAAATAACATACAAAAAAATTGCAGTCGATGTAAGTTGCATCTCTTACGCCTTCAACCAGAGTTTGTCGGCCTCAAACTATATTTCATAGCTGGCGATGTTTTTCCATGGTTTATGTGCTACTATGGTTTCATAGTTATGAGAGTAAGTTTTGTTATGTGAGCGATATAGTTGTTCTCTCCCTTTTTTTTCCCTCTTGTAAACTGTGTTTCTGGTTCTATAGTTTCTCACGTTTCTGTGCTCATTCCGACCGACCGTTGTTCGATTGCATACTTAGCCAATTTTATGGACACGGCTTCGCGGATAGGTGCTATCGAACTATGGTAGCTCGTGTTCGGTGTATACATCTTGCACCCAGAACTTCCGTGCTCTAGAATTCTACCCTGCACTCCTCGAACTCGCAACCATGCCTCTGCCTGTGATGAGTTTGTCTCTCCTACCTACCTTTCCATACTTAGTCGATTTTTCAAAGTTTGGTGGGTTGAAGCCTTTCCGGGTTCATAAAATTTAAAAGCATTTTTCGCTCCCCTCCATCCCTGCTACCTTCCACCCTTCCCAATAGACATTAATTATGCTTTCAAAAGTCACAACCGACCAGACAGGTTCAAAAAGATTGGATTTAATAAGCGGAAAGATCGAGGACATCTCCCATTAAAATGAATAGATAGGCAGATATTATGGGATCTGGTAATTTATTTTGCGTGCATTTTGAATTTGTAAAAATAAAATTAAAAAATTGGCTCTTTTAGTTTTTTAAAGGCTTCAACATAGTCCACAAACGTGTCACCCACAAAGGCCTTGACGTCATGTCCCTCTTTAGTATTGTGCATATCTTAGATGTCAGATTTGAGAATCTGCTCGGATATGGGAATGTTAATACGTGATATTAGTCACTATTCAATGTACATATTCGAAAAGATTGGCATTAATAAGCGAAAATATCGAGAACATCTGTCATTAAAACAAATTAACAAAAAATCTATGGAAGATCATCCAACCTTTCTTTTAAATACTTATTGCCATTTCTCTCTATCATCAAAGAGTTGGGCTTTAGGGTGCCTTCATTCTAATGTTCCTGGTCATGGACATGTAAAACAACTTAGAGATGTGATTGAGGTCCAAATGAAAGAAGAGAGATTGGTTTTATGTGACATGAGCTTTGAGTAAAAAAAAACCATGTTATCCAATAGAAACTCAGACAGGGGAAAAAAAACAGAACAAGTATTTTCTGGTTGGTGTTCTCCCTGTATTTGATGCTTTGGTTGGTTGAAAAGCCTGCCTGGAGATTTGTTTGTTGATCTTCTTTGTTTTCTTGCTGGGAGTTGTAATGGATTTTCAGGTCACGTGCAAAATACTTATTCATTTAAGTATATAGTTTATTCCAACAACACAGATTTGGCAAGTGTATCGAATTCTGCAGATCACACAAGAATTTGTCTTCCTCGGGGGCATCGCACCTACCGTGGCTTGAAAAATGGTCTGTGATGTTCGTAAATGACGCGAAATATTACTCCATTTGCGAATGTACCCAGAGGTGGGTAACAAAAACTGTATGGGTGGATAAAACGACATATTATCACTACAAAAGTTTCTATTTCAAAGTTTGCTGAGCTACTTCTGGGTGTGGTAATCGACTTGACAGAAAGCCATGTTCTTTGTCAAATTTTGTTGGCTTTCCTCTGGATGTAGTTACAGACTCCACATATTTGGCATCACCTCCGAACATTCCATACCTTTCTGTGGGCCGCCATATCTGCCACTGCTATGACGAAAGATATATTTTGATGCAATCTGCAACATTTGATACACTTGACAGACCTGTGTTGATGCATTCTGCAGCATTTGATACACTTTCCAGACATGTGCTACCCGAAGAAGTCATGTACTTCAACATAATAACATTTTTCATTTGGCTTGGATGTTCCTTCCAATTTACAGTAATAAAACAAATAAGTTCAACATACAAATCTTCAGGCAGGCTTTTCAACCAAACAGATGATCTAATATAGGGAGAATAACAGTCACAACATGCTTGAATTTTGTTTCCGTCCATAGCTGATGTCACATAAACCGACTCCCTCGACTTTGAATTGGTCCTAAATCGCATTTCTAAGTTGTCTCGGATGTCAATGGTCAGGAACATTACAAGGAAAGCACCTTAAACCCCAAGTTTTCGATGACAGAGGGAAATTAATACTTGACAAAGAATGGAATGTTGAATAACTAGCCAATGCAAGCAGGCCATATCTAGAAGAGACAAGCTATTCAAAAAACTAGGATATATCTAGTTGGCAACACCAATTAAGTCCAAGACCCGAAATTGATATTCAACTCGTTTTTTACAAATAAAGGATTTGATCGTCAAGAAAACTGTCAACAAGCTTCATCAATGTACATATTTTTTATTGGTCGATGACAGGCCAAATCGCAATCATTGTGGAAAATAATCTCAGCTGTATTTTGTAACCCATCTTATTTGAATACAGAATATTTGCGGTTTTTTTTATGGTGTTTTCCAATCTCTGGTATTTCTTTTCATTTTATTTTGTACATTTTTTCCTTGTGTGTCGATAAACATGGATGACAAGCTTTTCTTTCTGTTGCCCAATACTTCAATCTAAATAAAGGCTACTTTGTTCGTTGCTTACATTTTACATTGAAGAATAATTTGTCATAGGCCATATTTATGTGGCGTTGGCCCTATACTTAAAGAAAGAATTGGAGGACCCGTCCTGCTTTCATTCTTCAGGTCCCATAAATAGAATGAATTAATGACTTACAACAAGTCAGCTCAAGTGTTGATGCCTTGTTCCTATTCAATATCTTGCATATATTGCAGTTTCTTCTATTTGATAATATCCATGCATATACTAATATGGGTACTATTGGAATAAATATAAAAACTTCCTCTTGGGAAAAACTTAGCCAATTATTTGGCCATCGGGTCTCGGGTTTGCAGTATTCAACAACTATGTTCCCTGTTCCGTCATATACATCTTGCAGCCAAAGATCTTATGTGATATGCAATTTATGATTTAACTAATGATAACTCATTAGGGGTTTGAAAAGCTTGGCATTAATAAAGGAACAATAGAATTTCTTCTCTGAGATACTTAGCCCTTTTCCCCTTTTCTTCTTCCTGTCTATTATCGCTTTCTAGTTATATAGTTAGTCGCCTTTCTATGATCGCGGGTTACAGGGTTGGCCAGCTGACATATCTTCATCTCCATCTATATATTCACATGATGAATCTGACTGACCGTTGTTCCTTTCCATACTTAGCCAATCTTATGATTGCGGTTGTCGGATTGGTGCTTTCGAACTCTGCTACTTCTTGTTGCGTTATATACATCTTGCAGTCAAAACTTTCGTGGTTTCAATGAAATTTGCAAACCGAAGAGCATCCTTCAAATTGGGAGATGATTTGCATTTGAAACAGAAATAATCCATTAATATATATTTGTATGAATACTATTCAAATAAATATCAAAACTTTCTCCATTAATACATATTAGTATGAATACTATTGAAATAGATATCAAAACTTTCTCTTGGCCAATACTTAGCCAATTATCTGGCCACCAGGCCTCGGGTTCGCGGTATCCATCACCTATGTCCCCTGTTCCGTCATATACATATTGTAGCCAAAGAACTTCAATGATCTGCAGTTTATTCTTTTACTAGTGAGAACCCAGCAGGGGTTCGAAAACATTGGCATTCATAAACAGAAAAAAAAAAAGGATTTTTGACTATCAAATACTTAGCCCTTTTCCCCTTTTCTTTTTCCTGTCCATTATTGATTTTTGGTTTTATACTTAGTCATCTTTCTATGATCGCCAGTTGCAGGGTTGGCGTGCTGACATGTCTTCATCTCCATCTATATATTCACATTACGAATCCTATCGACCATTGTTCCTTTCCATACTTAGTTAATTTTATGGCCGCGGTTGCCGAGTTGGCGCATATGAACTCACCTTTTCTTCTTCCCGCCCGTTATCACTTTCTGGATATATACTTAGTCTCCTTTCTATGATATCCGGTTCTAGGGTTGGTGGGATGACATGTCTTCATCTCCATCTATATCCTCACATGATGAATCCGACCAACCGTTGTCCCTTTCCATACTTAGCCAATTTTATGGCCGAGATTGTCGGGTTGGTGCTTACAAACTCAATTGTTTATTGTTCCGTGATATACATCTTGCACTCAAAACATTCTTGACCTACAATTCCACCATGGGTTCCTCATATACATTAACTTTGTTCAAAGTATCTATTGTTGCCTTCCATCCCCACCAACCTCCCATCCTTCCTGATATACATTAACTATGCTCTTACTAATGACAACTAGACACATTGGTACGAAATAATTGGCACTCGTTGCTCTGCCATATGCAAATTGACTATCGGACTCCGACATCGTCCCCTCTTCTGTGTTGCACATTATGCATTCAAATGTTCCAAGCTATACAATTTGGCCATCGGGGCCTTGCGTCTTCTGGGGAAACCTTGTCACCCTATTTTGGATCCTCGCATTGGCGGGTTCACGAAAAATCCAAGTCATGGTCACTGTTTCCTATTCTTCCCATCCTCATACTTCTTTCCAGATATGAAACACCAAAGGTTTAATACTAAAATGACATCATACAACAATCGTAAAAAAATCGTCATTAATAAGCAAAAGTCTCGACAACCAACCATCCCTACAGAACTTGTCCAGAAACATGCAAAGAAGATATTGCTTAGTGAAAGCAGGTCCCAGCCAGCGTTTCTGTGTTCCATACTTGCACACTTTTTCGATTGCAGGTTCCCGGATTGACGACCTCAAAATTGTGTTTCAAATTTTCCACGAGTTGCAAACAATGCCCAGTTCTGCAATATACAATTTGTCCGCAGGAATGTATAAAAAATCTTAATTCTCCTCTCCCCCCCCCCCTCTATTATCCCTTTGTGGTTCTATATTTAGTCGCAGCTATATGATCATGACCTCATGGATTCACAAATTGGCAACTCTTTATCTATATATTCACACCCGGGTTTGCGGTATCCAACACCTATGTCCCATGTTCCGTCATATACATCTTGCACCCAAAGAACTTCTGTGATCTGGAATTTATGCCTTTACTAGTGAGAACTCACCAAGGGTTCGAAAGGATTTGCATTAATAAGTGAACAATAGATGTTGTTCTGTGAGATACTTAGTTCCTTTTCCCTTGTCTTCTTCTCGTGTATTATCGCTTTCTAGTTATATACTTGGTCGCCTTTCTATGATCTCGGGTTCCAGCGTTGGCGTGTTGACATATCTTCATCTCCATCTATATCCTCACATGACGAATCCGACTGACCATTGTTCATTTTCATACTTAGTCAATTTTATGCTCGCGGTTGCCGAGTTGGCACTTTCGAACTCTGCTGCTTCTTGTTCCGTGATATACGTCTTTCACTCAAAATTTTCGTGATCTACAATTCCACCGTGGACTCCTTAGTCCTTTTTCCCTCTTTTTCTTCCTATGTATTATCGGAATATAAATTATGGACATGAGATTTTATAGAGCATGTATGGATTCCACATTCCATACCTAGCCACTTTTTGGATCGCGGGTTCTCGGGCGGGCGAGCTCAAAATGGGGCCTCCATTGTTCCGTGCCCTACAAATAGCACCCAAAATTCTGTGATATACAAATTGACAAGCGGACCTACGGGCTGGCTAGCTCAACATTTGATCCAGGTGGATATTGGTGGCCACCCACCTTTTCCAACTGGCTCAAAATAGTTTTCTGGCAATTTTGGCAATTTACTATTTTTAGCAGATTTAACTTCCGGGGCCATTTTGAGGGCCTAAATGAAGGTTTTTTGAGATCGAGGTGCTCAATGATAGCCAAAGGCATGATTGAGCCCCCAAAATGAATCTCCTCGATGATACCTTTCCAACGAGCTATCACACGCCTAAAACG
>ML782522.1:423874-447612 GCA_009831015.1 Picea engelmannii | reverse complement strand
TTTGAGATCGAGGTGCTCAATGATAGCCGAAGGCATGATTGAGCCCCCAAAATGAATCTCCTCGACGATACCTTTCCAACAAACTATCACACGCCTAAAACAGAGATCGTATGCAAAAGTTACGACCTCGGGAAGTTGATGTACTAGCTTACCCAAACAGGGCCCACATGACTTTTGGCGCTTCATCTCCTAGGGTTAGGTTTTTGGATGTCTATGACTTTTGGCATTCTCTTCTATTGTAAAAAGGCCTCTAGAGCCTCATTGTAATCATATTCTCATGGATGCGAGTAGCAGCCACATCTCTTCTCAGAGATAAGCTACCAGCGCCTTAACTAGTTTATTTACATTCTGTCTGTAAGCATTTTTCAGTCATTTGTTATCAATGAAATAAAGTCTTATTTCCGCTGCATCTCTGCGTTTATGTGTATTTCTGTATTTCATTGTGTTCCTACATAAATCCGGATCAACATTGCACTTCTATTGTTCCGTGTCCTCCAAACAGTGCTTGGAGTTCCGCGATATACAAATTGACAGACGGACTCCAAGGTTGGCGGGGTCAAGATTGCCATTGTTTACGAATGGTAATCCCTATCAACTATCGAACAATATCTAAAAACATTATTTTCAATACTAAATTAGCTCTTACTAGTGACAAATGGACACACTGGTATGAAACAATTGGCGTCAGACCCTCTACAATATACAAATTGACTACCGGATTCCGACATCGTCTGCTCTTTCGTGTTACAGATTGTGCATTCAAATGTTTCGAGCAACACAATTTGAATGTTGGGGCCTCATGTCTTCTGGAGAGACATTGTCAGCCTGTTTTGGATCCTTGTATTGACGGGTTCATGAAATGTACAATTTTTGGATACTGTTTCGGGTTGGCGCTTTCGAACTCTGCTGGTTCTTGTTCTGTGATATACATCTTGCACTCGAAATTTCCGTTCTCTACAATTCCACCGCATACTCAACCATTTTTCCCTTTTCTTCTTCTCGTGTGTTATTGCCTTCTGGTTATATAATTAGTCGCCTTTCTATGATCGCAGGTTTCAGTGTTGGTGGGCTGACATATCTTCATTTCCATCTATATCCTCATATGACGAATCCAACCGACCGTTGTTCCTTTCCATACTTAGCCAATTTTATGGCCGCGCTTGCCAGGTTGACACTTTCAAACTCTGCTGCTTCTTGTTCCATGATATACATCTTGAACTCAAAACTTCTGTGATCTACAATTCCACTGCGGACTCCTCAAACTCGCAAGCTTCACTCTACCATGGTTCACAAATGTTTCAAAGTATCTGTCGCTGCCTTCCATCCCCACTAACTTCCTGTCGTTCCTAATATACATTGGTTGTGCTCTTACTAGTGAAAACTGAACATACTGGTATGAAATAGTTGGCATTTGACCCTCCACAATATACAAATTGACTACCGGGTTCACATATTATACTCAAAATTTCCGTGATCTACAATTCCACCGCGGACTCCTTAACCCTTTTTCCCTTTTCTTCTTCCCGTGTATTATCGCTTTTTGGTTATATACTTAGTCGCCTTTCTATGATCACGGGTTCTAGTGTTGGTGGGCTGACATATCTTTATCTCCATCTATATTCTCACATGACGAATCTGACTGATCGTTGTCACTTTCCATACTTAGCCAATTTTATGGTCGCGGTTGTTGGGTTGGCAGTTTCAAACTCTGTTTCTTCTTGTTCCGTGATGTACATCTTGCACTCAAAATTTTTGTGATCTACAATTCCACCATGGACTCCTCGAACTCACAAACTTCACTCTACCACGGTTCACAAATGTCTCAAAGTATCTGTCACTGCCTTCCATCCCCACTAACTTCTTGTCCTTCCTAATATACATTGGTTATGCTCTTACTAGTGACAACTGCACACACTGGTACGAAACAGTTGGCATCCGCCCCTCCACAATATACAAATTGACTATCAGGTTCTGACATCGTCCCCTCTTCCGTGTTATAGATTATGCATTCAAATGTTCCAAACGATACAATTTGACCGTCAGGGCCTCACGTCTTCTGGGGAGACCTTGTTAGCCTGTTTTGGATCCTCATGTTGACGAGTTCATGAAATCTCCAATTCTTAGTCACTGTTTCGGGTTGGCGCATTCGAACTTTGCTGCTTTTTGTTACGTGATATACATATTGCACTCAAAATTTTCGTGATTTGAAATTCCACCACAGACTCCTTAGTCCCTTTTCTCTTTTCTTCTTCCCATGCATTATTGTTGTGTGGTTATATACTTAGTCACCTTTCTATGATCACAGGTTCCAGCGTTGGCAAGATGACATATCTTCATCTCCATCTATATTCTCACATGACGAATCCGACTGACCGTTGTTCCTTTCCATACTTAGCTAATTTTATGGCCGCAGTTTCCGGGTTGGCGCTTTTGAACTCTGCTACTTCTTGTTCCATGATATACATCGTGCACTCAAAACTTCTGTGATCTACAATTCCACTGCGGACTCCTCAAACTCGTAAGCTTCACTCTACCATGACTCACAAATGTTTCAAAGTATCTGTCACTGCCTTCCATCCCCACTAACTTCCTATCCTTCCTGATATACATTAGTTATGCTCTTACTAGTGATATACAAATTTCCCTCTGGACTATCCTATCATACCCTCTTCGGTGTTACGCGTATTGCACTCAAAAATTTATGAGACATACAATTTGACCCTAGCACCCTCACCTCCAATGGTTGTACCTTGTAACCCTATTTTGAAGCTTCTTTTTCTCGTACCCGTGACCTCTGTACTTTCTTAGTATGCAATTAGAAACCTTTCATGCTAATAGTTGACCATGCATGAACCGTCAACATTGTCATTAATGAGCGAAACGCTCGAGGAGATCTCCCATTATTACACATTAAACTAAGATCTGCAGAGATTTATATTGTCCCTTCCAATTGTTCATCTCAAACATGCATTGTCGTGTTGGCCCGTTCAAGAAATCTACAATGCTTAATCGCTCATTGTCGTATCCGCCATGTTCGCATTTCTATGTATGTACTTACTAGTGTTTAATGTTAACAACACATCATGCAACAACCGTCGAAATTGTCATTAATGAATGAAAGTCTTGAGGAGATGTCCCATTCACATGCATTGGACCAAGATTTGCGCAACATTATATTATCCCTTCCAAATTTTCATTTCATTCATCGTCTGGAGCAAACAAACGTTCTTGTAGACTTATGTTAGTAGGTCGACAACAGTTTTGTGGAGATACAGTAAATATCTTTGGACATTAGGACCAGAACTTCCAGTGGTCCAGGGCATACTTTTAATATTCATCCCATTCCGCCCAGAACGAAGTGATTTGGACCTCTGGAATCGCTCGTGCAGGCTGTGTCCCTGAGGTTTTTGACTGTAAGGAGGTGGTCTCTTGGTGTGCTGAAAAATATATTCCAAGCCAAAGAATTATTCCACTGCGCGACCATTCTCCTGTTTCTTTGTCACCTCAGGTCTTCCGCAAGATGTTAAAATTGTCGTAGTCAACATTGACCTTTAGAGGACAAGACTGCAAGAAGTTCCTAGAAAAACATGATAATGGGTTGGACATCTTAGTCAAGTTCCTCGAAGACCCGACAACAGTTCCTGAAGATATCACAAAGTTGTAGGTAAGTTTCTTTAGAAATCCTTTTCGGGAAATTGCTTAGCTATTTAAAATAATAACGGGACATGCATCCATGACAAGCATTTCCCATATAATTATTTATATTTTGTACTTCACAGTCAAGGAACAATTCATTTTCGATTGGGGGAAGCTAATTTCCATTGAGATATGTTCCCAGTTGTCATGATTCAAAGAATTGAATAAATTTTATATGTCATCCTACTTGATTTTTGCAATAGTGCATTGTTGTCTGTTTCCAAAACTTTCTCTTTCCAAGAAAATAAACTGTGGATTCGACCCAGTGACATTCTGGTACCAGGCCCTGTGGAGGCATAAGGCCTCCCATTGTTTTTATGAAGTTTTTAATGGTTTTGTCTCAGTTTTCAAAGATTTATTGTTAGGGAAGGATGCTCCGCGGATGTCTGGCCAGGAAACCAAGTTTTTGAACAGGAAGGGCACACTTGAACAAAAGGAAAATCACAGTGTACTAATGGTATTTAGCTCTAAGGAAAATTTTGCTTTCCTTCCATGCCACATCATGGACAAGATGTTTGTTACAGAAATAGCAAGGCAATACAACCACTATTTCCATTTTTTACATGACAAGAAAAAAAACTAGTTTATTCCTCTGCCCTGGAAAGTCGGAGACTTCATGTGCAGAAATGTCAACAAGATTGATGAATTTGCTGGCCATTTCAAGAAATTGAA
Source organism: Picea engelmannii (assembly GCA_009831015.1). Lineage (NCBI taxonomy): Eukaryota > Viridiplantae > Streptophyta > Pinopsida > Pinales > Pinaceae > Picea > Picea engelmannii. Next base: position 443,244 of record ML782522.1, on the reverse strand, counting down.
CCTAACGTATGTTGAAAGGCTAAAAGGGTTCGGCCCTAATGGGATTTTTCGAGAAAATTTACTGGCAGTTGGCTTTAACAACTCTTTTATCCATAGACACTTGACCGAAGACAGGGACAGTGATGACAACAATCCTGCTTCTGATGATTGCGACGTAGAGACATTGCAAAGCACAACTGAATTGTACAGACAACATGGAAAAGTATTAAGTGAGAAGAGTGCCCAGTCCCCCACTAGCACTCCCAAGAGCACGACATCATGGAGCATCACTTCAACGACCCACCCCAGTAAGAAAGCAACCCAGAAATCTTCGACCAAAGGAGGAGAGAAGAACTCTCCTCGCATAAAAATTGATAGTTCTCACAAAATTCCACCGATGAAGAAGAGAAAAAACAATGCAGGGCAGGCGAACGAACCCAAAATTGAAATTGAACAGGTGCAACTTGAAATTGAAACTAAGCACATGCACAAAATTGGGTCGTTCGCAATTGAAATAGCTGAGACTGACATTTTTGACAAAGATGAATCCTTCGTATTCCAGAGATTGTTTTTGACAGCCAATCTAAAAATATAGTCATTGAAAAGAGAGATGTAACAAATAGGAAAGACAAATCTTGCATTGAGATTAACTTTAGGAAAATGCGGCCGTCCCAAATCTCCCTATTTCACCGCATAACCGGTGATGCTCTTGATGATTCCATTGGAGGAATTGAAGCGGAAAATGCCAGAATGAAAGTCCGCCTCAATGAATTTGAGGAGGCTTTCATTGCCACCCCATAATTTTCCAGTCCTTTAGAAAAAAACGTGCCTGCTACCACTGCAACCAAGATGAAAGTATCCTCTACCATCCTTTCATGCTCTAGAGCCCTTGTAGAGAATAACATCAAGAAAAGAATGCAGCTAGTTACTAAAGCCTGAGAAACATTGCAAAATTTAGTTTCCTTTCGAAAGAAGGCAAATGATTTGCTCGAACATTTGGAGGCGAATTTAAAAAGTGATCAACGATTCTGTGAACAGGTGCTGACCCCTTTTTCCAACCATGTCGTCAACACCTCGGAACTGAAAAGAAGACAAGAGAAACTCCCCTCCCTAAAGCGGACCAAAAAAGTAAAAGCATGTTGGAAAAAGAAAGTTAAGAACCTGGCACTCATTTTCGAATCATGTAAACAAGCCATATCAGAAAAGGAAGAATTATTCACAAGCCTGATCCAATTAGACTTAGCCGGAAGTACCAAGAAGGTTCAAGACCCAAATTTAATTCTCAAATTGTTGTCAATGACCAAAGAAGCCTTCCATGAATAACTTGATATTTTAAAGGGGTTGTCTTTCGAAAAGTTTTACGACCTAGTTGAACATCATGTAGATGAGATTGAGCGTTGGGTACTGGACTATTCGACACACAATGAAGAAATTGAACAAATTCTGCATAGTATTTCAATGGATGTAAGGAAATTAGAAAACAACCTTTACGACATAGAAATATGGGATGAAATCAACATGGCCCCCATGAGAACCTACATTGAAGAATGGTTGCAACAGAGAATGGACAACCTCGTCTAGGAAGGGCAACAACCGGTCGACACGATTCCACTGACCATCGACGACAACAACAAAAACACATCGGCTTCATAGTAAGTCTATACTGTCATCTTGTTTTCTTTATCAATCCGGTTTAAGTCTATACTGTCATCTTGTTTTCTTTATCAATATAGTTTAATTCTATACTGTCATCTTGTTTTCTTTATCGATCCAGTTATTACCTCTTTAAATAGAAAATTGTAACCAAACACTCATAACTTCCAATTTCTTCTTTTCAGGTCTTCCTCTCTACCGTCGTGCACTTCTTCTTTCGACATTCCTAATTCTTGTACTTATTTCTTTTTATGGTCCACGAGAGCCCCAATCCCAGTCTATGTGACAAACGCATTTAAATTTCCAGAAATATGTAACAAACATTATTAATTTTTGATTAATTTCAAAGAAAACTGATTCCAGAATGCCTTTATTGTATGCTAAATTTTGGGTGTCCGGGAACCTTTATTGTTTGTTAAAAAAAAACCTAATTCAGGAATGCTAGATTTTTTGTGTCCTTTTGTATGCTAATTTTTTTTTGTCCATGAAGTTTTGTTGATGTAACAGACGTTATTACTTTCAAAGAAAACTAATTCGGGAATGCCTTTGTTGCACGACGTTGTTACTATTCTATTTTATGCTAAATTTTTGGTGTCCAAGAACCTATAATTTGATAAATTTCAATTTGTTTTTGTGTCCAGGAGCCCTTGTTTTAAATCAAACTAATTCAAGGATGCTAATTTTTTTGTTTTTTTGTCCACGAACCTATGTAACAGACGTTATTACTATTCTATTGTGTGCTAAATTTTTTGTGTCCAAGAACCTTTTAAATGTTGATGTAATTTCCAGAAATATGTAACACACACTATTAATTTTTGATAAATTTCAAAGAAAACTGATTCAGGAATGCCTTTATTGTATGCTAAATTTTGGGTGTCCAGGAACCTTTGTTGTTTGTTTCAAAGAAAACTAATTCGGGAATGTTAGATTTTTTGTGTCCTATTGTATGCTAATTTTTTTTTTTCTCCAGGAACCTTTGTTGATGTAACAAACGTTATTACTTTCTAAGAAAACTAATTCGGGAATGCCTTTCTTGCACGACGTTGTTACTATTCTATTGTATGCTAAATTTTTAGTGTCCAGGAACCTATAATTTGCTAAATTTCATTTTTTTTGTGTCTAGGAGCCCTTGTTTTAAAGAAAATTAATTCGGGAATGCTAAATTTTTGTGTTTTTATCCACGAACCTATGTAACAGACATTATTACTATTCTATTGTATGCTAAATGTTTTGTGTCTTGGGAATGCTAGATTTTTTGTGTCCTATTGTATGGTAAATTTGTTTTCTCCAGGAACCTTTGTTGATGTAACAGATGTTATTACTTTCTAAGAAAACTAATTCGGGAATGCCTTTGTTGCACGACATTGTTACTATTCTATTGTATGCTAAATTTGTGGTGTCTAGGAACCTATAATTTGATAAATTTCATTTTTTTTGTGTGTCCAGGAGCCCTTCTTTTAAAGAAAACTAATTCGAGAATGCTAATTTTTTTGTGTTTTTGTCCACGAACCTATGTAATAGACGTTATTACTATCCTATTGTATGCTAAATTTTTTGTGTCCAGGAACCTTTTAAATGTTGATGTAACAAACGTTTTTACTAGGAACCTTATTATTATTGTACACTAATTTTTTTTTGTCCAGGAACCTTTTAAATCTTTCCTGTACTATCAAACTTAGATACTAGGAACCTTTGTTGATGTACCCGACATTAATATTTTTTGATAAATTTCAAATAAAACTAATTCGAGAATACTAAATTCTGCATGCATACCACATGTACTTCAACTTCCTACCCACGTGTCTATACTCGGTCGCATTTATTCCCATTTCAACCGAGCAGGGACTATGCTGCCATGCAACACTTGTTAAAACATAATATTGTGATGGAAAAACCATTATTAAAATATAATATTTCCATGGAAAAACCAAACCTCAATGGAAAAATCATTATTAAAATATAATATTCCCATGGAAAACCAAACCTATGATTATTTAAGAAACCAAGTGTAACTTGCAAGATTATTTAAGAAACCAAGTGTAACTTGCAAGCTTTGGAACAACATAACTTTAGTTTAACACCAAGATTTGAAAAATAACATCAAGTTATGACGGCAACTCGCAAGTAGATGCCAAGGTTCTAGGGTGTATAACCTACAACAAAATCCAAATAATTTAAAAATCAAAATATAAGACACAAACATCAAAGTAGTTTAGTTTTTTTTTTCAAAAAATAAAACTAGAAGAATATATGGCTTAGGTACAAAAAGATATTCTTGGTATTGAATTGTAAACAAAATAACCAAAGATTAAACCATACAAACAAGAATAAAATAATGGGCATAAACAAATGGTATTGAATTGTAAATGAAATAACCAAAGATTCAACCATACAAACAAGAAGAAAATAATGGGAAGTGGATGAGAAAATTTTCTCGAAAATAATGGAATGGAATTAGGTGGTCGAAGGAAGCAATAAAAACTCCCTCTTAATCATGCTAATAAAAACTCCCACTCCCTCTTATTAGTCCCTGCCGTAGGCGTAGAGGGACTATAACAATTGATAAATCGTTGACCTAGTATTAGATTGTGCATTGACCATAAATATTTCCATATTGTATATTCTTGGAACAAGGGAAGTGAAGACATCGATTTTTGTATAATAAAAAGTATCATGTTTGTCAATATTTGATTGGACAAGGGATTGGAGGTCTTATTTCTGCCTTCGCTATTCTCAATGTTAAATATCTTGACATGTCCAAAGTATTTGGTAGTATATGGTCTTTTTGAATCATATATTTTATTATGCATTGGTCGAAGGTGGATTAATGCTAGCATTAGTTCGAATGTCTCCCTTAGCATTTTCTGTTAGGTAGAATACATTCTCTACCATACTACTATGTCTGATTTTTTCTTTATTGTTGCGTGCTTCGAGAGAATAGGCTTTCCACTCTGCATATTTTCTTAAATGCTTGCACAGGTCTATGCCCTTTGACGGTCCTGACAGTCTTAACTGTTTACCTAACAGCTCTGGCAGTGTTAAATGATTATTGTACAGATGCATTGCAATACAGTTTTGTTCATGGTCGACATCGCTGCCTTAGTGCTCGATCCTTGTTCATTGCTTCGTTCCATGATTATGGTTCTTGTTTGATTCAACTTTGCAAAGTTGAGGTCCTGCACTTGTAGTTCAAGCTCTTTGTGGTTGTTCACTAGTTTGTTGTTCTTCAAATTTGCAAGTTGTTGGACTTGTTGTTGCGGTTTGCAGTTTTCGGGGCTGAGCTCTTGTCATCCTTTGTTGATGGGCAAGTTTCCCTGTTGTTGTTGTTTTTCAATGGTGGGATTCCCTGCCTCCAAATTCTGTTGCAGACCATCTTTGTCTATGCTCTTAGTTTCTGTTCCTAGAAACCATGCGTCTTGCAATGCAGAGGGCTTTACGAAAAGTAGTTGGGAGCCATCAGAAGACAGAACCATCGGGCGGGGTCTAGACACAGGGTATGCTTTCATTCTGTGGGTCAGAACACTGTGTCTACATGTTCTATTTCTGCTGAGTAAAGTTATTGTTTTATTTATTTCTCTGTTTTCTTCTCATCTTCTATGGGGACTAAGGGGGATTGAAGTTGAGAAGAAGAAGGTTCAAAGATACATATGGGGATTGGTACTCTATTTTGATTTTTATTTTTATTTTGCTACCTTTTATTTTATTCCCCTGCTTTTCTTTGTTTTCGTAGAAATTGAAACTATGTAGCAAACAACTTCAAAGTGATAGTTGAAGAGATGACAAAAGTAATAGATGTTGAGTCGTATGAAATAGGTGCAAAGTCCATTATACATGACAGCGTTGATGTTGTTTTGCATAGCAATGGGATTTTTAGATTGGATGCATTCTCGTATACTATTGGGGATTGCCTTTTCGATACATTCCAAGTTCTATTGCATTTCCGCTATTTGTCGATCGAGCTGCGCAATGGATTGATAGATTATTTCTTGACAAGTTTTAAAAATGGCGATGCTGAGGCTTTGTAGTCCTATGAATATGAACTGGAATTTGATTTTCTTCGGTAGTTGCATGGAATACATGATGTCTCTACGTATTTTTCAAAGATACGATTGTCTGCATCTCCAGTTCTACCTGTGCATGAAAGGGGACTTTAGGGACATACATTTTGTATACGGTGGCTGTTTAACTGGTTGAATATATCAGTTGGCATTTGGTCATTGACAAGAAAAACAAGATATCTACTATTCAACAAAACTACACCTGGCAATCCATATTGCATCTTGTTCCATGATGCCAATGCCCTCAGTGGCCATTATGAACCACTGCTATACAAAAAAATGTCCATATGCAATATAGAAGGTCCTTATATCTACTTGTCCATTATTTTCAAAGACCTTCAATCACAATGGAAATGGATTTTGCATGGCATAGATTTCCATGGTTTACAGCTGGCAACAAACGTTGTGTCTAGCTGTGGAGATAGTCTGTTCAATGCAATTTGTTGTTTGGTGGTAGTAGAGTTCAATGTTCAGTCGCTATGACTTTACACTATACAGTCCTTTTGCAATGTAATTATAGGCGGAAACCAATAGGCTTTTAGGTGCTTGCATCAACACCTTTGCCCATATCTCGTAGAAAATATGCCGACAATTGGAAGTTGGCAGGAATACCTTGTGAACATGGCACTTCCATATGAAAAAGGGAGTATGGAGGGTTGTGGATTTTGTTTGCAATGGATGTCTGTCATATTCAGGGTGAATATCCAGGTGTGGTTGCCCTTGCTAGATGCCACTGTCCATTCCTGGGTTATTGATTCAAATTACGATTGAACAATTGACATCCTCTCATTGAAAATAGATACAACACATATCCATTATGAACCTTTGCTTGCACATATTGGTAGTTCAGGGTTGACTATCCATGCCACCCAAACGACATCGAATTTTCATACACGTGGAATGATTTTTAGTGGAAATGAAAGTCTTCCCAGTTGTGATATGTGCAGACAAGGCTTGAACAAAAAAGAAATGCATAAAATTCATGACAGTTGTGATGAGGCCATAGACCGATTAGACAAAAAACGTAGAGTAAGTTATCACAATTTGAAAAAAATTATTCATCAAATTCGTCCGACTTTTGATAAGGTCATAGAGGCCTTGAACAAAAAATGTAAAGTAGTTTCTCAGAAGCTAGGTGAAAGTGAAATTCATCCCAGTTGCCACCAACTAATCCTACCCTTGGGCAAGAAACTTAGAGTAAGTTACCACAACTTGAAAAAGGTCATTCGCGAGAGAAAAAAATACATTGTTACACTTCCTTTTAGAGAGAAACTCACATATCACAATGTAAAGAAATTTGTTCGTGCAGAACAAAACATAAACAAGTGTGATCACATATCACAGAATGGTGATGCAACTGTGTGAGTTCGTGATTTACAAGAAACACCATGCAGTAGTAGCAATGAAAACTAGGAAACAGTTTCTACGAATACTTCCCCGTGAAAGAAAAATACAAGACAAAACTACATGAAACAAATGAAAGACACTCCTTCCATTGCATGTGCAATTTGTGAGCAATTGAATTTTTCAAAAAACAGTAAGTCTTTCACGCCTGATTTGCAAACAAAATACCTCTGCTTGATAGCACACGATAAACCATTTTCCAGTGGGAGTGTTTGTCTTCCATGCAAACGATCGCTTGAAAATGGAAAACTGCCACAATTTGCAACCCCTGATCGAATAAGATGTAATACAACACTAGTAGATGTAAGTGCACTTACGGAACTCGAGGAGAGACTTGTGTCTCTGCAAATTGCATTTGCTCAAATCAGACCTTAGGGCTATAAATGACCCTAGATGGGCTTAACAGGATCAATTATTAATGTGCATGTTCAGCTAGATGTTGTGAAAAAAGCGTTACCACAATTTATTAAAAATACAATTAAAATCGTTGTGGCTCTGAAAAGACGCTTGCGATACAAAAATTTCTATCAGATAGGCAAAGTGTGTGTGCATGTTGTTATGAAAGAATTAAAAGAATTATGTTTCAGAGCCCTGTACAAAGCAAATAACATTTGTATAAATGCCAACTGGAACAGTGTTCTTGCAAAAGAACATGACAACTCTGCAGACACTCTTGAAAATCCTAGTGATTTTGATGCAAGTGATGAATCAGAGAATGAAACACCTGATGAAACATTGGTGCATGGATTCACTGATTCACAGTGCATTTGTGACTTGCAAGACAAAATTGTCGAAATTGCAACTGCCGACAGGCAGCGTCCACTTGGAATATTCAAGGACAAATTCGCTGAGGAAATGAACTTTCCAACACTCTTCTATGGAGATCCACATGGCACTGATATCATAGAATGATTCAGTTATCATAAAATAGTCCGATGGGAGCTGCTACATTCAAGCGGTTGCTTCTCCTGTCACATAACAAATTTGTTTTTCAAGACAATGCACATAATAATAGAGAAAGTTTTGTCTTGCATGTGGGTCCGAATAAGAAAAGGCTAGTTACAAGGAAGAAAGTTGTTCACGAAGGATGTGAAGTACAAAGTTAACCTAGAAAAAATTCTGAAATCTGATATTGGATACATAGATTAAAAAAAAAACATCCGCACCTCTCCTGACTATTTGCAACAAAACAAAAAAAATATTTTTGCAATGATCCGACAATTAGGCCCGCCAACATTTTTCGTCACGTTTACAAGTGCAGAGCATTGTTGGGATCCATTGGTGGCTGTGGTATCTGACTTGCATAGCAACAGGAAACATAAAAAAGAAACCAATACACTGGAAAATAACGACATTGACTACCTCATAAGAAAAGACCTGGTGACATGTACTCGCTACTATAGACATAGAATAAATGCTTAGAGACAATTGATATGCCATGATGAAACGTTTTTCAGAAAAATATCGGATTACTTTTTTGTGACTGAATTCCAGAATAGGGGAAATGAACATGACCACGCACTGTTGTGGATAGAGGGTGCACTGGTCTATGGAGCTGATAACAATTCAGAGATCGAACAATTTGTGGATAAATACATAACATGCAACACAAATCATTTGGATCCAGAACTTGCGAAAGTCCATAGACATTAACATACAAGAAGTTGTAGAAAACGAAAAAACTCACATTGCAGATACAACTTTCCTGTGCTACCAATGAGAGCTACAAGAATCATAGAGCCAGTTAGTGTAGAGGACAATGTTGTTGTTGAGAAATCTAAATCCTTGTTCACATTTCTAGAACAAGGAGGATTTGACGAAATGATGAGCTTTGATGCCTTCTTGACACAGGTAAATCTATCAGAAGATGAGTACATCTAAGCCATACAATGTACACTTAAGCAACCAACACTTTTCCTTAAATGAAAACTCTCCCATATTTGGAACAATAGTTTCTCCAAGGACATGCCAGTTATGTGGAAAGAAAATACAGATGCACAGTATGTGCTGAATGCATATGTTGCAACATCGTACTGTACCTCGTATATGACAAAGATTGACAAATCTATGACAAGTGCATTTAGAAGAATACACAAAGAACATGAAAGAGGTCATATTGATGCCATACAAATGATATGCACACTTGGAAATACATTGCTTAATATTCAATAAATGTCTGCTCAACAAGCAGTTCACATTGCATTTTCCTTGCCCCTCACTTGTAGTTCAATAAAATGTGTCTTCATAAACACATCTCCACTTGAAAAATGCACATTTGTCCTTAAACCATCGATTTTGTTGCAACAAGAGCCTGAAAATTCAGAGGACGTGGTATGTCTCTCTATTATTGATTATTACGTCCAACGTCCATCTCCTATTAGGCATATCTGCTTAGCAGAATTCATATCGCATTACAAAAAAAGTGGTGCACCCATATCAAAAAGAAAAAAACCCTCTATCATACGATTTTTTAAATACAATAAACATTGTGACTATGAAAACTATTGTAGAGAAAAATTGTTGTTGTACATTCTGTTTGATGAAAATGAAGAGACATTAATACATAACTTATGTACATGGGAGGCTGCGTATGTTGCATCTGAGACTATAGTGCACATCAATGAAGCTAGATTTACCTACAATATTAATCCAACATGAGTCGATCTAGAAGTTAAACTTAGTGACCTATAAAACCTTGGCGATCATGATGACACATTCAGAAACCCAAAAACAACCAGAACTCCTTCCGAATCCTATGACTTACAAGGAGATTTTCTTCGTTCTCCAGCAGCTAGAAGTGAAAAACGTATCAATCTTGGTTTTCAAGTTACAAAACATCCTTTCCTAATTGAAAATAATGAATACCACATAATAAGACGTCTGTTAAATCGTGAACAACAAACAATTGTAAAGGATATTGCTCTTAAAAAATGCTTGAACATGAACAGTCCTGTGCACGTGTTCCTTACAGGTAGGGCAGGAACAAGCAAGACATTCACAGTGAAAGAATTGTTCCAAATGCTTATACGAATCTATGATTCAAACAATTCCTCTGATCCTATGAAACCAAAGGGCCTAATAGTTGCATACACAAGAAAAGCTGCATACAATGCTGGTGGAACAATAGTCCACTCTGCATTTTTAATGCCTTTTAACAAGTCACGGTTTCTTCCACTTAGCAAGGAAATGTTGGATACATTATCTAAGCTTTATGAGGAACTCCAACTTGTCTTTATAGATGAACCATCTTTGATTGGGAGTCGGTTCTTGTATTCCATTGACATCCGACTAAGAAGCATAAAACATGTGCAGACGAAATACTTTGGAAACATTGACATGATATTCTGTGGGGATCTTTACCAGGCACATCCCATCCAAGATTCTTTGATATTTGAACAACCTACCGTTAACATGGAAACAATGACCCATGACTTCTGGAGAGACAATATTAAATTATTTGAGTTGCATCCTACAATGCGCCAAACAGATGAAACATTCATTGAAATTCTGAATAGAATGCGCACAAACAACCAAACACATGATGACTTGACCTATATCAAATTGAGGTGCTTACGGCCTGCACCAACAGACCCAACATTCCCTTACCTGTTCTATAGAAATAAGGATGTTTCAAACCATAACAACCACATGCTGTCGCTAATGCCTGGCGATGATATCATCATCAATTCCATTGACCTAGAAGAAGACAACCATGGAAATGTGCCACGACATGAACATTCAGTCACTTTACCTTTCCAGCTTGTCCTCAAATTAGAAATGTTGGTTGAAATATATGCCTGCAACTATGATTCACAGGATGGATTGGTGAATGGTGCAGATGGGATACTGAAAGGCTATACTAAGACATAAAAAGTGGATGTCCTTTGGATTAAGTTCCATGAACCACATATAGGAAAGCGACAAGCAAGCAAGTTTTCTTATCTACATAATTCAAACACTAGAAGAGATTGGACACCTATTTTGCGAATATTAAAGCCAGTATCGACATCAGAAAAGACAGGTCAAATGAAGATTTGAACACAGTTTCCGATTAAACTTGCATGTGCAGGTATAGTCCACAGATCACAAGGACCAACACTTGATAATGTTGCATTTCAGTCTGCTGGAATTCAGATACATGGACTTGTGTACACAACATTGTCCCGTGTAAGAAGCATAGACTCCTTGTATTTACTAACTCCTCTCACAAAAGATAACTTCAAAGTGAAACATAAAGTTGATATTGAAATGGAACGACTAAGGACCACCGCAAAATGGCAACTGCATTATGATTACCAATCCATACAAACAAATTCATCTCTATCAATTCTCTCACTTAACACATGCAGCTTAAATGCACACATGGATGATATACTGAATGACTATGATATAATGCAATTCGATATTCTATGCTTGCAAGAAACACACATGGAATTATGCATGCAGAACAAACAATTCCCAAATCACAATTGCATATCAAGTTACATTACACATGGAATCATGATACTGGTGAAAAAACATCTATCGATTTTGGACCATATACATATCGAAGAAAACAATGTTGAGTTGGTGCTTGCAATTTTTTTTTCCCATGAAACAGAAGTTGCAATACTGAATCTGTATGTTGCTGCCCATGAAACATTTTCCAACATAGTGCATGTTATTTCCAACTCATTGGCCCACTTCCATCTGAACGGACCCATTGTACTTGTAGGAGACTTCAATATTGATATGCTACAAAATACTAGCAGAACAAAAGAATTGAAAAACTACATGTGCAAATACAGTCTCCACTTTCTTTTGCACAACACAGACTGTTATCGCACAGTTTGTAGCTAGGTCAAAAAGGCTAAAGGATAAAGGCCAAACTGGCGAAACAATAACCTTCCCCACCCAATGTCATCTCAATGGGGAGGTTCTTTCTATTTAGGGAGGTTAACCCAGGGGAGATGTCCCCGGTAACCTAGGGTTTTGAAGAGGCCAAAGTATAAAGATCAAGGAAAAGTTTCCTCCTCACAAGTTACCACCAAAGTCAAAAAGTCCGGCTAATCATCCAATAAATGAAGTGTATGCCCAAATGAAAACACCTGCCCGGAACAAGACAACAACAATACAATATATATATATGCAGGCTATAACTCAATGGGTTAGTACTTCATATGACTATTCGACAATTATATATAAGCAATGAAACAACAGATATTAATGAGATCAATGTTTTGTCAACATAGCAATGTAGAAATATATATTCACCAATAACTATTGAGATGATGCAACAAACAATATATCCAATCAATCATTTACTCAATATATGCCTTTAACCATAATCTAATTGCTTATTATCAATGTTTGATGCGTCAAGATGGGATAACCAACTATGATGTCAGCCTAGTTAGGGTTAGCTTGGTTAGTTAGGGTTTCAAAATTCAAAGTTTTGAGAGTTGTTTTGGACACTAGGACTTCAACGTTGTGTGTCTAAGATTAGTGCCTAAGGGTATATGGAGTCATTTAAGGAGAGTACACAAAGTTGAAGGAGCAATAGGGTAAAGACAAGAGGGAAGGGTTCTAGAGTGTTGCAATGGCAGGGCCCTAGAATCAAAACCCTAGGGGAAAGAGGCTCATTGTAGTGTTGCTTAAGCAAGGCCTCGTGCTCTTTCCTCCTTCTTTAGGTAAAACTTGGCAAAACGTCTAGCAAAGGAAAAGATTGAAAACAAGAGGATTTAATGAGGGAGAGTGTTGCAATGGTAAGGCTCTATCACGAAAACCCTAGAAGATGGATGGCCCTAGGTGTAGATAACCTAGGCCTAGGACGTCACCCTCCTTTTAACCTTTAAAATCAAGGATAGCTTAAGGGAAGAAGTGAGAAGAGTGTAGCAAAGGCTAGGCTCTTTCTTCCTTCCTCAATGGCTGAAAATTTCTCTCTAAGGGGACATATGACAAGGACCTACTTATGTGCTTGTCACCTAGGGTTTTAAAATCAACAAATTTATAAGTAAATGCAAGAATGCTCACCTACATCCATTCAATCAAGAATTTTTGCAAGAAAAAACACTTACATATCATGAAGAAAAGCATGTGAAAACCCTAGTTTTAAACCTTCCTCAAGAGAAATGCCAAAATATGCCAAGAAAAGCCTTCCATCAACAAGTGCGCCTCCTTTAAAAAGACCAAATACCCAAACTAGGGCGCAAAAATCAGACCTCACAAGTGTGAGTTGTTGTATTATGTTCTAATGAGGGAAAACATCCTCAATATATAGTGTATCCTGACCTTTAATTTAAAGTTAGGTCATTAAAAATAGTCGACAAGGCTAAAAACCATAATCATACTCTTTTTACATTAACTGCTAAGTAAAAGACATAAATGAGCAAAAAGTGGGACGTCAAGTCCCTTTGAGGGAGACGTTGGGCCCTTTTGGGGCTAGTCCAGCATCCGGAAGTCAAACATTAGCCCTTCCTGGGCTCCTCCAAGCTGCCACACGTGCCATCCATCCTATCAAACTGTCACATGCTCAAGGTGACGTCCAAGCCTCCTGGGTGACATCTTGGCCATCAAAAGGAAAACGTTCCATCTGAAGTGGGTCAACCCCCCTGGGCTAGGCTCAACCAAAGTGTCCTAGGTGGAACACCCTTCTTCTTCTCATGTGCAAAGGCTCATCCAATCACTGTCTTGTCTCTGCCCCTGATGGGTTCCCAACAACCATATTATGGGATCTTCATCCCCATGGAGGTCCGAACTAATCATCTCCCCATGTGTACCAGTCCAACTGGTACCTGTCCATCGGGCATGGTCCTACACATCAAAAACTTCGCCCTCCATGGGATCATTAGTCACAGGGATCATAGCAATGTCAATCACATTTCATCATTAATTTTATCAAATATATGCATAAAACCCCTGGTATACCATTCAATAGCTCAAATATATTACAATGACCTACTATACAAAGCCGAAGAAAAAGACAAAATATTCTATTGGGCCAGAATCCATAAGAGAAGGAAAGTTTCCAGAGGATATCATCCAAGCCATGTAACACGAGGTGATGTGGTCAAGGGATGTGTAGACATATGGGTAGAGTGAAAGACAGGGGTGATATTACCTGTGGGTGCCTTTGTAGAAGGTGAGATGTACCCGTCATGGATGTAATTCTTTCCAAGCCCTTTATTGCCTTTATTCTTTCTTTTCTTTACTGCTTTTTCTTATTTATTTCAAGGTCTAACTAGAGGACACTGCCTTGGTGTGGTGACCAGAGCTGACAGTGTTACCCACAAGCACTTTCACAGAGGTGATAAGGCTGGCTCGTGATGAGATCCCCTTTCCCTTGGCCATGCAACCAAAGGTCACTGCCCTGGTGTGGTAACCAGAAAATGGCAATGTCATACTGCTAGATACCCATGAACATAATGGGTCGGCTCGTGATGAGACCTCCCATCCTTTTGGCTAGGTCTTGTTTTTTTATTTTCTTCGGGTCCCTCTTATTTCTTGATGAGAGGCTTTTTATTGCCTTCTCGGGAATCCCTGGGCGAGGCATCTCTAGGTTTCATTTTTTATGGATTTTATCCTTTACCGGTTGCTTTTACCTTCTGGGCCTTTAGCCCCTTCTTCCCCGAGATAAGGTGTAACCCCACAAACAGATCATCCTAATGTCTGGACTAGGGGAATGGGGAAGATGAGTGGGAGATAAGATGTAAGAGTGATGATATGATGGGAGTGGACGATGGCCCTTCAAAATCCCCCAGTGGCAAACCAAAACTTATGGGTACAAGCTTGCTAGGATACCCTGTCAATCCCCCCAACCATGGTCAAGTGGGTTAATGTAAGATCCAAGTAGTCGTCAGAAATAAAAGGAATTTGATGCATATATCTAAAGGTTATAATGATCAAATATGACACATACCATGATACCTGGACCAATTACCTCATGGAGCAAGAGTCTTTTCTGATACAAGTCCAAGCCGAAGGTGATGGATGTTACTGCTACTGACATGACAAGTCTGATGAAGGAGAAGAAAGATGGGCCCTCCAGGGCCATGCTCAGGTCAATCCTCCTCTCGGTACTCCATGTCTAGGACCTGTGGGCCTCAAGACATGACCTCCTAGTTATCCCTAGAAAAGGGGGATAACACAAACCATCTGCAAAATGCACTTATTGACCATGTATGGTCCAATGTGCCCATTCCTCAATACAGTATGTTTGTCTTAGACACATATTGGTATGATCATGATACAATTGGTATTGCACTTGAATTATGACATATGCATCAAAGTTATTACAAACTCATATTTGTATGTTTCAAAGCATATCTGTATCCCTAATTTCTACACACATCGTTGTGGTGAGCATACATACGGTGTTCTGCTCGAATTATAAATATACATTGTGCAAAAAAAAAAAAAGGTACATCCTCCCAAAAACTATTTCTGACTCTATTCATCTTATTCTATTTCTTTTTTGTATATGTACATAGTAGTTGCCTTTTTCTTAACATCTGAACTTATGTTCATATCCATTTTGCTTTGTACTTTTGTTGATAGAAATAGACAGGAAAACTAGACAACGCAAAGAACTCCTACCCATAGACGTAGACCAATCCATGCAAAGGTGCACTCTTTTCCTGCCCGTGTTCCACAATAAACAATTTTTCGTTTACTTTCTCTGTGTTTGTCAAACTTGTTTGCAGCTATGTTTTTTTTTTTTTTTTTCTATTTTGCGCATAGAGGCAACTACCCTGCACATCTTCCATCCAACAAATGCAATGTTGAGCCAACCAACCTGCAAGTCCACTTGTGAATTTGTATATCGCTCAACTATGATGACTATTTGTAGGACACGAAACATTAGAGGCATATTGTGCAGCTTGCAAGTGTTTGATCCAAATAAGTGGCTAGGTATAGAATAAGGGATTTGTGCATATTTGGTATGTAGTCTGTCAATTTGTATATTGCGGAAATCAGTAGAAGTAGAATGTTTAGCCGGCCAGCTCGCAAATTCGCTTGTGAAGTGACAAATGTTGAGCCGGCCAACCCGCAAATCCGCTTGTCAATTTATTATCATAAGCTATTTCTAAGGCACCGAAGAATAGAGGCTCGTTTTTAACCCCAACAGCCCAAGAAACTGCGATCCAGAAACTGTAAATGGTCTAAAATCTTAGCCAGCCACCCCGCAAGTCCGCCTGTCAATTTGTATATCGCGGAACTGTATGTGTTATTTGTAAAGCATGGAACAATAGAGGCCTTTTTTTTGACCCCTCCCATCCGAGAACCCGCAAGTATGGAATGCGATATGGGTACATGGTGTATAAAATATCACATTGATACTTTATAAAGGTACATATTTAGTTTTGCCTCATTTCTACACACACCGGTCTGGTAACCACAGAGTTGGTGTTGCACATGAATTATGAAATATGCACTGGGAGTCGGACGGAGCCAAGTCCACGATCCAAATAAGTGGCTAAATATGGAATAAGGGATCTGTGCATATTTGGTATGTATTGCTCATTTCTGGGATCCCGCCAGCCCTAGAGTAGAATGTTGAGTCGACCAAGCAGCAAATCCTCTTGTCAGTTTATTATCATAAGATATTTGTAAGTCACCTAGAAATAGAGCCCCATTTTTTACCTTGCCAGCCCGAGTACTCGCGATCCATAAACTGTCAATGATCTATAAAATGTAAGCCAACCCGCAAGTCCCCTTGTCTATTTGTATATCGCGGAACTGTGTGTGCTATTTGTAGAACACCAAACAATAGAGGCATGTTTTTGAGCCCGCCCTTCCGAGAACCCGCGATCCCGAAAGTGGCAAAGTATGGAATGACATATCCGTACATGCTCTATAAAATCTCATGTCCATACTTTATGAAGGCACATTTTTAGTTTTGCCTCGTTTATACACATACTGATCTGGTAACCACATAGTTGGTGTTGCACATGAATTATGAACTATGCATTGGGAGTCAGACTGATCCCTTTGGTTTGCTTAGCTGAACAATTCCGACTCATGCAGTTCCAACATTGAACACTCAACAGTTTCACCATGCACTTTCAGACTTGGCCATTCCTTCCTTGCTTGGTCTTCCTTGTGCCCATCACCTTCGCATGTGTGCATAATAAGAAATAGTGTTTATATATATGTGTGTGTGTGTGTGTGTGTGTCTTCTTTCTAAATCTTTAATGCTAACAAGTCATCGTGCAGGCACCGTCTAAGCTGTCATTGATGCACGCAAGGCTCGAGAAGTTCTTCCATCAATGCAATTTTTGCGAAGGATTTTCTTATCCCTTCCTAGTCTTAATTTCAAACGCCATGGAATGTCATTCGTACACTGCCAGCTTGCTTCCTTCACGAAACCTCCAATCTCTTCCCAGTCTTAATTTCAAATACCATGGAATGTCATTCGCACGTCGCCAGCTTGGTTCATTCACGAAACCTTCAATCCTTAAATGTTCTTCGTCGTAACTGCCACCTTCGCACTTCTAAGTATGCAATAATTAAGCTTTACTTCTAATAGGTCATCATACAACACGCATAGATATTGTCATTAATGAGGATATTTTCCATTCACACGCATTGAAGCAATGTTTCTAGGGGGTTATATTGTCCCCTTCATTTCTTCATTTCAAGCAACATCTGGAGCAAACCAACGTTTCAATAAAGTACTGGCACCAGCTCTACAACAGTATTGTAGAGATATAGTGAACATCTTCCTCACGAGCTTCCCATGCAAAAGAAGGGAAAAATAATTGTAGGGGACGTGGAGTAGCCTGAAATTTACAGTGAAAACATGGATCTTGACGTTGATCTGGAAAGCATATTCTGCAACCTTGATCAGCCTGGAGACGAAATTCAGCATACCTGCTCAATGGACATGGTTGATACCCTAATTTATTTACGAAGATGAATCCTTCATATTCCAGAATGTTGTTTTTGAATCCGAATCAAAAAAATTAATCATTGAAAAAAGAGATGTAAAAAATAAGCAAAGAAAACATCGTTCAGAACTTGACCTTGCCAATATGCAGGCGTCCAAAATATCTCAACTTCACATGGCAACCAGAGATGCTCTTCATGATTTCGTTGGATTCATTGAAGTCGAAAATGCCAGACTAAAGAACCGCATTAAGGAATTAGAGGAAGCTTTGTTTCCTATGCCATTACTTCACAATTCTTTGGGAATAGCCATGCCTGCTACTACATGCACCCTTGCAACAAATCTAAAAGGGTCCTCTAGCTTCCTCGCACCCTATAGAGGATATGTCGAGAAAAATATCAACAAAAGAATGGAACTGGTTACCGAGGCCTGGGAAACATCACAGAATATGGATTGCCTGGGGAGCAGGGCACATAACTTTCTCCTACTTTTGCAGACAGATTTAAAAAATGAAGAAACTTTCTATGTGCACACGGTCATCCCTTTTGCCTTTCATGTCAACAACATGCCAGAGACGAGAAGAAGACAACATGATATCCCTTCCAATAAACAACTCACTCAATTAGAAGCATGCTGGAAAGAGAAAGTGAAGAATCTGTATCTCATCATCCAATCATGTGAGCAAGCAATATCAAAGAAAGAAGCATTATTCACAAAGCTCACCAAAATAGACTTAGCAGGAAAGACAAATGGCTTCCAGGACCCCAGCTTAATCCTCAACTCGTTAACGTCAACCAAGTGAGATTTCAATAAACAAGTTGATAATTTGAAGGTCTTGTCTTTAGAAAATTTTTACAACGTTCTTGAATATCATGAACAAGAGGTGGACAACTGGCTAGTCTAGTATTCGGTACAGAATGGAGACATTGATGAAACTCTGTGCAAACTTTCAATTGATCTAAGCGAATTAGAAAATGAAGTTTTCAGCATTCAAATCCACAATGACATCAATGTCACCCCCTTGAGAAGCTATATTGAAGAGAACTTGAAGTGGGTCACTGGCGAAATCCAATAGGGAAATGCATAGTTCTTTCTTTATCAATTCAGTTATTCCAACTTTTCTGAGTAGAAATCTATAGCCAAAAAATTATCTTGCCATTTCTACTTTTCAGGTATTACATTCTACCGTGTCCAATTCCTTTCCACAGTCCTATTTCTTGTACATATTTCTGTTATGGTCCGCGGGAGCCCCAATCCCAGTCTATATGACAAACACATTTACATTTCCAGAGATATGTAACAAACTATTATTTTTTTCATATATTCCAAATAAAACTATTCTTTTGTCTGCTTATATATTTATGTGTTCCTAGATTTTTATCTTCAGCTATGCTGAATGTGAAGTCATT
>ML782522.1:359950-387770 GCA_009831015.1 Picea engelmannii | reverse complement strand
GAAGCAAGAGCCTTCTTTGATACAAGCCCAGGCCGGTAGTGATGGAGGCTGGTACTGCTGGCAGGACAAATCTGGATGAGAAGAAGAAGATGGGTCCTCCAGGACCATGCTCAGGTCGCTCCTGCTCTCGGTACTCCATGTCTAGGACCATGTGGGCCTCGAGACATGATATCCTAGTTATCCCTAGATATCGGGGATAACAGGGTGGACTAAGACAATGTGCCCATAGGGTGAATTGGTGTGCACTGTGAGTTCACTGGTGGGGTTTCTCTCTCGGTGGCGAGCAGTCCACCTCCTCAGCTCTGGAATCCAACACAAGAAAATGACCTTCCAGGTGATGAACCCAAAGAATATCGCCTAGCAAAGGGCCAATGTAATATCTTGATTTTGAGTCCCCAATTTAATAATGTATTTTGTTTATTCGATGAAAGACCGAAGTGCATGAACAATTAAAAGAGGTCGAAGTACCTAGGAAATGTAATATTTTGATCATTGTTAATAATAAAATACATCATTGGCTGCAAAACGAACAATGAAAGAGTTATAGGGGGCTATGATTCCACGAGATAGGGAGCTAAAGGGACTAAGTATTTTTATTATATTTTAATTACCCATCTTGATTTTAATTGATAAAAGTGGTTACATGAGCTTCTTGGGAGGAATGTCATGTGGTTCTTGATTTCATGTAATTATGTAAACACCTCTTGTGGGATGTTTGGGGGTTCTTTTCCATTCACTCTTTCATTATATCATTTGGTTCATTCATTTTTGTTCTTGGTTGGGACATGGGGATGAATTGTTGATGATAAAATCCATTGTTTCTTGGTTGTAGTAATTACTGGTGTATTCCAATGATGAGTGGGTGCTTACATGCCTGAGATGCATTGGCATGTGCTAAACTTTGTTCACAACTTTAATGTCCCCCACCTCTCGATGAAGAGGTTGTGAGAGACTTAGTAGTCTAGTTGTCCCCACTAGACTATAGTCTCATGCATTATGGGGACCAAGACATCCCAAAGCACTTACCTAAGCACAATGTTATAATTTTAAGTTGACTTTGGGAGAAAAGGTAAAATGAAGAAAAGAAAATAACATGTGTGGAAAAGCTAGGAGTTAAGCTCGGGGGTTAACTAACTCAACATAGAATTAGATCAAGGGTATAAAAGAAAGGAATGGTGCATCTCTTACTCATTCTGGATTATTATTACTTTTGCATCTTGGGCTCTTGAGCACAAAGACTCTTTGAGGGTTTTGAGGTTACAAACCCTAGAGATCAACTCAGTGGTGAAAGATCCCAACCACCTTGATCCAAGCTTGGTCTCGGAGGTGCAATATTCCTCCCACACCATTCTATAATAGATTTTGGTCACATCCATTAGCAGGAGAAGAAACAGTGCGCAGCTTGAGGGGGTTTCCAGTAGGGGGGCGCATCATCTGAAGAAGATTCATTCGATCCAGGGAAAGGAGAAGGAGTTTGGAAAAAAGGACTTCTGGGTTTTCTTTGTATGGCCTAGGGCATCCTTTCTGGGCCGTTGGGGAGAAGATTTCTTTGTTATATTATTTATTGGAGCTTGGCACGAGTTGGAGAGAAGGAGGGTTCACTGCAGATAGAGGATTCAGTCATCTGAAGGTTCACACCTTCATCAGTCAACACGATACTCTGACATGGGGTTTATCTTACCCAAATCTATTGTTCTAGTTATTTTGATAGTAGTTGGAGGACTCTAGGAGGGAGGCAGAAACATTGAGAGGCTACAACCAACCAAGAGGGTGCAACTAGAAAGAGGATTTAGTCATCTGGGGGGTTATACCTTCATCATTTAGACAGAGACTTTGCCAAGGGGTTTATCTTGCCTTGATTTATTGTTCTAGACATTTTGGCGGTATTTGGAAGTCTCTAGGAAGGAGGCCGAAATATTGAGGGGCTTCAGTCAGCTAGGAGGGCGCAACTCAGCTAGGAGGTTCATATCTAGCCCTTGAAGGAAAAGAAATCAATATTGTGTCTTTCACCAGTTCAATGTAGTGCCTTTGGAGGCTATTATATTCAGGTTTGGACATTATTGTAGCAACTATTATTCCAGCTTGGATATTATTGTGGTATTCTTCCAAATCTGCAGATCTATTGTATCAGGATCTCTATATTATCTAAATAAAGGTCAGATCTGACATTATTGGTTTTATATTGATGTTTCTTGTTGTATCTTGTCATTTCCTTATGATATATGTTCATATATATATATATATATATATATATATATATATATATATATATATGCTAAATCTCTAAGCAATAAAACCTCCATGCGCAACTTGGAGAGATAAACCTGCATGACACCCATGAAACAACAATAAACAGTTAAACAATCAGTGTCTTCAAGAAAAAAATTGGCTTGGGAACATTAAATTGGTTTCAAATCTTTCGATCCTCCCAGCTTGTGGGGATTATCGCATGCATAAGTTTAGTGGTATCTATATGGGAAGGTGTGGAAGGCAAACAGGTGAACCAAAGACATAAATAGAGGGATCGGGTGAGGACAGTGAGCCATAGGTTCTAGCAGGTATAACAAAGGAGCTAAAAATATCCATAGACAACACACATAGTACACTTGAGTTCCATCTATAGGAAAACGAGAAAACAATGCGCAGGGGACAGGTGGAAATGAAGGAAACCTTGGACAAAATAAATGCCAACCAAGAAAAGATTTTGCAACTCCTATTACAGATGACACATGTGGGAAATGGCCCAAGCAGTTATGCAAACAAGGAAGCCAGTGGTTCCCAGGGAGGAACTATGCATTATCAAGAGCAAGATCCTTATTATCATGCATAGGGACAAAGCTTTGGAGGGGGGACTTCCAAGGGTCCATCACACAGTAGGGCCACTCCTAGACCAGATATGCCTACTTTTTTGGATGGCCAACCACAGGGTAACCATTTCAATGAACCAAAAGACCACTTTGAAGAATATGTCAGGGAGTATGAGGCCTTGAGTGCATGATTCAGGAGAGAAGCTACATTGGACCAATATTGTGGTATCAAATTCAGGGGTCAACCTAGAAGCTATCACAGGAACAATAATGAGTTGGAGCGCGGGGAATATAAAATGGAGATTCCATACTTTGATGGGTCTCCCAAGGTATCTACACAAACTTGGGTACAAAAGTTAGACACCTACTTACAACTCAACCCCATGAGGGAGATGGATGCCATCAAGTTTGCCACCATGTACTTGGAAGGCAAATCCCATGATTGGTGGTACCATGGTTTGACCACCTTGGGTCATAACCAGATCACTACTTACACAAAGTTCACTCAGAGACTTATGGACAGATTTGATCAAGGAGATCCATAGATACATTTCATGGAGCTTACACAACTCAAACAAACAGGGTCACCAGATATCTATATAGAGGAGTTTTAGAGGATAGCAATGATGGTACAAGATGTGTCTCAAGCGATACTAATGATGCTCTTCACAAAGGGATTGGTGGAATCCCTAAAGGGTTGGGTAAAGGATTTTAAGCCTACCAACTTACATGAGGCCATATGCAGGACTAGATACTTGATGGGGTCTGCAACAAAAACCAAGTTTTCCCTTAGACCACCCATAAACTAGGGGGGTTGAGACCAAAGGGGGGTTTACAGAGGAAAGGGCAGAATGGATGAGGCTACTAGGAGAGAATTAAGGAGGAAGTAATTGTGCTTCACATGTAAAGAACCTTGGGAGTGGGGGCACATATTTATGGGTAAGGGCAAGGCCCATTATATTGAGGTAATTTCTGATGATGAGGAGGAGGAAGAGTTCAGACTTATCCAAAACATAGAAGCAAATCCACCTAGAGTAGATCCTACAGAAAATGAAGAAGGGGAAGAAACAGGTTCTAGCCTTACAACAAACAAGAAGGTTACAATAACATCCATTAGTGGGGTGCCTAAATTCAATACCTTCATAATGAGAGGAGTGCTTCAGGGACAGAAGGTTTTGATACTCATTGATGGGGGGAGCCTCACACAATTTCATATATTCAGCCTTACTGAAAAGAAGGCATATACCTACAGTGGAGTTTGAGGTATTTCGTGTGGAGGTACTAGGTGGGTGAACCATGCCTTGTGACAGGTACATTCCAGGGATGAATCTTACCTTGGGCATGCATGACTTGGCACATGACTCTTATGCGATGGACCTACCAGACACTCATATCATTCTGGGTGTCCAGTGGCTGAGCACATTGGGACCCGTCACCACCAACTACACAACCATGGAAATATCCTTCAATGAAGAAAGTGGAAAAAAGGTGATGCTTAGGGGAATGACAGGTAATACACCTAGAGTAGTGAAAAAAAAACGCATGGAGGCTATTTTCAGAAGAGAAGACATTGTATACGCATTAGAATGTAGAATCTCAATACATGTAGACAAGGAAGGGTGCCCTCACTACTCACCGGATATTCAGACAATCCTTGACAGGCACAACAAGGTTTTTGGACCAATCCCACCAGGAGCCCCACCTGATAGTGGGTTTGAGCATATAATAGAATTGGAGGGAGAAAAAACAGTCATCACTACTCCTTATGGACACCCCAAATGGTATAAGGATGAAATTGAAAAGGCTATCAAGGAAATTTTAGACATGGGTCACATCAGGCCAAGTTCGAGCCCTTTTGCATCTTCAGTAGTGTTGGTAAAGAATAAAGATGGGACAATGCGCATGTGCATTGATTTAAGGGCACTAAACAAGAAAACCATAAAAAATAGATACCCCATCCCTAGGATTGATGAGCTATTGGATGAGCTTCATGGAGTTGTTTACTTCACAAAAATAGACTTGCACTTTGGCTATCATTAGATCAAAATGAGGGAGCAAGATGTGCCCAAAACAACTTTTAGATGCCATTATGTCATTATGGTCACTACGAATTCCTGGTTATGCCCTTTGGGCTAACTAATGTGCCAACCACCTTCCAATATTGTATGAATCATGTTTTCAAAAAGCACTTGAGGAATTTCCTCTTGGTTTTCTTTGATGATTTGTTGATATATAACAAAATGTGGGAGGAACATCTTCAACATGTAGAGCAGATATTGGCCATCATGGAAGAACAATCCTTATATTCCAAAGAATCCAAATGTGAATTTGGCATGACAAAAGTTATTTATTTGGGGCACATCATTGGAGTGAAAGGAGTACAGGTGCACCGAGAGAATATACAAGCCATACTTGGCTGGCCAACACCCAAGACTCTTACTGAATTAAATGGATTTCTTGGCATTTGTTGTTACTACAAGAGGTTTGTAAAAGGATTCTCCCATATTTGCGCACCATTGACAAATTTGACCAGGAAAGGCGCTTTTAAGTGGAGCCAAGAGGCACAACTTCTTGTTGGTCTAGTCGACATGGTTGTGTTCCTTCTCATATCAACCTCTTTCTTTGTAGTTTTGTCAACACTATCCCTTCAGCAAATTGGCCTATTGCTTTACCTAAAGTTTCCCTTCATAAAGCAATTTCTCTTGCTTCTAAGAATGACTTTTGATAGGATGAAGAAGGTAATGAGCACTTGCCCAGTACTTTTATTATCAAATTGTGCGCAACCCTTCATATTGGAATGTGATGCCTCACGAGAGGGCATTGGAGCAGTACTTATGCAGAATAGGCACCCCATTGCCTATGAGAGTCAAAAACTGAGGGGTCTTGAGCTACTCTACACCATTTATGATAAAGAGATGTTAGCCATCATGCATGCATTGGCTAAATTCAGGCAATAGGTGGTTGGGGAAAAATTTGTTGTGAGGAAAGATCACAATAGCCTCAAGTATTTTTTGGACCAAAAAGACTTAAATGCAAGACAACAAAAATGGGTTAGCAAGATCCAGGCCTATGAAATTGACATTGAATATGTCAATGGGAAAAATAATGTGGTGGCAGATGCCTTATCTAGAAGACCTTCAATCTATGCCATGACAGATATTTCAATTGACTAGAAAGCACACCTCTTGGTGGAATACTCAAAAAACAGGTTTGCTTGTGAGTTGATGGATGGGAAGGTACATGATGACAACTTCATGATTGTGGATGATGTCATATACAATAAGGGTCAAATCTTCCTATATCCCGAATCAGTTTTCAAAGGAAGAGTATTACAGGCATGTCATGATTCACCATTTGCAGGGCATCAGGGGTTTGTCAAAACATACAGACAAATAAGGGAGAGATTCACATGGAAGGGGATGAAGGAAGATGTGATGCGCTATATCAAGGAATGCACCACCTTCCAGGAGAACAAGGATGAACACATCCATCCAAATGGTTTACTGCAACCACTCCCCGTCCCAGAGCAGAAAGGGGACAATATATCCATGGATTTTATCACCAGGTTGCCCAAGATCCAGGGAAAGGATTGCATTTTTGTGGTTGTGAATAGATTAACCAAATTTGCTCATTTCTTCTCCATTTCCACAGATTTCAATGCTTCACAGGTTACATACTTATTCTTCAGAGAGATTTTCAGATTGCATGGTTTACCCAAAACCATTGTGAGTGACAAAGACAACAAGTTCATGAGCACCTTTTGGCAGGAGCTATTCAGGTTGGTGGGTACGACCTTGACCCCCAACACTAGCTATCATCCTCAAACTGATGGCCAAACTGACATAGTTAACAAATGGGTTGAATGTTATGTTTGGAATTATGTTTCAGGACAACATAAGGCATGGGTTATGTGGCTTCATTTGGGAGAATATTGCTACAACACCACCTATCACATGTTTATCGGTATGTCACCCTTCAGGGCCTTATACAACTATGATCCCCTCACCTTTGTGGAGATTGTCTTCGGTGATAGTAAATCTCCTCCGGTACACGATTGGGTTCAACAAAGTCAGGATATATTGAGAGAGCTTAAAGACCACTTGCAAAGATCACAGAATCAACAGAAGGTACAAGCATATAAGCATAGGGTGGAGCGAAAATTTGAGGTTGGTGACTTGGTATATTTGAGGCTCCAACCCTATAGGCAGGCATCTATTAGAAGAAGTGGTGCTAAAAAGCTTCAACCACACTTTTTTGGACCGTACAGGGTAAACAGGAAGGTAGGGGTTGTGGCATATGAGCTAGATCTACCCCAGGGCAACAAAATACACAATGTCTTTCATGTATCTTGCCTAAAATGAGCCATCGGGAAGCACATCACTCCCATTGAAGTACTACCCCCTTTGGACGAGGAGGGGAAATTGATATTGGTTCCAGAAGAAGTATTAGAAGTAAGGGAGAAAAGGCTAAGGAAGAGGAGCATCGGGGAATACTTGATCAGGTGGAAGAACTTACCCATAGAGGATGCTACTTGGGAAGCTGAACATGTTCTTTAGGAGACAGATTGTGGGAAAGCAATTTCTAGTAGGGAAGATTGTAATGTCCCCTACCTCTTGACGAAGAGGTTGTGAGAGACTTGTTGAGGTCAAGAGACTAGAGAGTCTCCAACATCAACATTTTCAACCTCCCACGGGGCTAGGCGAGAAGAAGCGTGAATATCACCCTAAGCTTAAATCCCCAGACAAGAATATGCATTGAACTCTAGGCCAGTTTTCCCCTAACCTATAGTCCAAGCATGGATTCCTTTTCCTTATAATTTTGTTTTTAATAATATTTGATTTTTATTTAATTTATGATTTTTATGCAATTTTACAATTCAATTACTTCTGTGTGGGATTTTATACATTTAAAGTAAGAAATAAAATTTAATAAAGAAAATACAATTAATAAAATGACAAAGGAATTGTTTTGTTTTTACTTTAGCAAAAAGTAACTAAAACCAAGTTAATCAAAAGCTATAGAAAAATATAAAAAAAAAATGATCTAATTAAAAGAAAAGTTCATTAAATAGACATTAATTTGAAGAATATAATAGAGTAATTGATTTATTTTTTATTTACTTTAGAAGTTAAGATACGAGAAATAACAAAATTAATTACAAAATTAAAAATAACAAAAGTTATATCTTGAAACAACTAAAAGAAGGAAATATATATACATATATTATTTATAGTGAATTGTGTGATTTTAAAATTATATATATTTTTTATTCTGAATTTAAAGTGTTAAATTAATAAAGGTGAGGAAAACTGAGGACTTTAAAGAAAAATCAAGAGATAGTTCAGAGTGAGAAATAAACTGTTTTTTATTTAAAAGGCTTCCCATACAAATTCATAAATTTTTGAAATCTACTAGTCTCTGCGTAGACTAGGGGCAGGTATATGGTCTTTATCCCCTTTAGACATAATGTACAACAAAAAGACCAAGCGGGAAAAGTAAAAAAAAAAACAAAGCCAAGAAGGAATGGAGCCATGGTGGCGAATCACAAGGAGAAAACCTGCATATAGAAACCAATTAGCGTCGATAAACATCGAGCTTTAATATAACAACCTAACAAGCAAACCTTTACCTTATGAAGGCCAACAAACTCATCGTCGCTTTATCCTTTTCACTACTTCGCAAGACCCCCTGTTGTCGACGATTCCATCAATCCCTATTGAACATGTAAGAAAAGAATGAAATGAAATTGTCCTCACAGCACTCCAAGCATACTAATCTCTGAAATTTCTGCCAAAGTTCTCTCTCAGAATTTTCTCTAAATTTTCTCCTTAAGAAATTTCCTTCTTCAGAGCAATCTCTCCTCTCAATGGTTGCGCGCTACTTTCTTTTATCTCTTTTGGTAAACGGTTCCTTTAGTTAAGTAGTTTTGTAACCAAATTCAAACTGTCTAGGAACTTCCTTAACACATTACTAAACAAAATTAATTTGTTGTCGTTATCCCTAGGTCATTCATTTGGGCTTTCTTCATGTATTATAATTATTTTCCATTGGATTTTATATGTATCCTGACGCAAATAATTTAATTGATTTTTCACAGCAAGAAGAATTGCCTTGTAGCATTGTCTCAGCGTGAATCTCTGAAAATTGCCTCGTAGCATTGTCCCAGCGTGAATTGCCTCGTAGCATTGTCATTTCCTTTGCAGACTGTTATTTCGTGAACCTATCCATTTGCTACTTAAATGAATGAAGGTAAAATCTTCCCACTGGATACATCCTCTACTGGAAAATACCTTTGATGCTTGTGCATAACCGTAATCAAAACATGTGAAGGAATTTCTAAAAAATATTTTTCAAAATTCCCAAGTATTGGCAGTGGGGCCTCCACCAAATTCGCAACCTCTTCAAGCAAGGAAGATTCAACTTTTACTTTTCCACCAATAACATGTGCCAAAGCATCAGATGATTCTCTTGTGCTCCTCCATATTGAGAGTGATCCCAGCAAGATTGATAGAATTCATATAGTCTTCTACACATGCCACCTTTATAATAGGCGATGAAGACATTCGAAGAGCATGTGAGAATTCATGATACTTGTATATGTAAATGGCACCACTACATCACCGTGTAAAGCTAGAATCCATCTTATGGGTCTACTAAAAGAGGTCTTAGTATTCCAATGCATTGACTTTGGGAATGACAGCCCTGACAAAATACGTGGAAAGTCTTCAGCTAGAACCTGTATAGCATGTCTTCTGCCTGTTCTTCTAATACAACTGAATTCAATGATATTCGCGGTTCTTAATCCTCGGCGCAAATGTTGCTTGTTTTGTTTTACATTATAAGAATGCCAAAAATTAAAGAGTCATCATCTCTTGCCATTTGAAACAAACTTTCCTGTTGGTTCAAATTCTTTACCCTACTCTTACATAAAGCCTCCAAGTGGAATAAGGTATACAAAGAGAAAAAATCATGGTAAGATAGCATATTTCTGCTTTGGGCATGGAACAATATTAAATTTATAACCAAAAGGCAAGTTGGTTTTACCCTTAAGTTATAACTAAATATTTGAAAGGGATAGGACATATGGTCATGCAAACTCGAGGAGTCATATGTGGCTATGTGGCTTTGTTATAGAATAGAGAATTTGGATAATTGGTTTACTTTTCCCCCTTTTATTAAGTGAAATGGCAAACAATGGTATGATAATTATAACTTTTCTTTTGGCGTAGATCAAATTTTAAGGCTATTTAAAAGGTTAGAATGTGGTGTATTGATGTGTACGAAAACAAGAGAGGGCCAACCATATATGGAAGCAAAATAATATACGAGAAGTAACCAAGAGAGCCACTGTTGTGATTGTTCCAGAACTTCAACAACTTTACCAATACAGTATCATGTGCAACTTCAAACTTAATCACCGACCATCTTCTTCATGGCTAAAATTATTCTTTAACGATATCTTCTTTAATGTGTAGCACCAACTCAACAGGAGCTCACAAGGCCTTGCACCAACAATTGCGCAATGAGAGGGGGAGCCTGGCAACGCTTTGTCAGCTAAGTACCGTTGACAAAAATCGTCGTCAACAATTTCAAACAAATAGATGTGCATCTCTTACAGTGGCATGCAACTTGAAACAATAAACTTACAATCCTTAATTCTCTGGAGGAAGGGAAAGGGAAGGGTAATGGCAAGACTGAGGGTGACTTGATGTGGAATAAGAAGAGGCCGATAGGGTTATGTGGACCAGGTTATACAACAGGGGGAGACACGATGGAGATCAAGGGATTTCTGGATCGGGACTTCATGGAATAACTCATGGAAAGTGGTAAGTATGAGGGGGTTTGGTCCTATTGTATAACCCGAAGGAACGACTCTTTAGATCTTGACAAAATGATTCAAGTCTAGAAAATTGTAACACTGTGTTTCCCTCGATCTATAAATATAACTATATTGGTCATGAACTATGGTAAACTCGAAGGTGTGAATGTTTGATTTGATGGACCTTTGTATAAAAGGTCAATGAATGTAAATTATGTTATAAATATATGTTGTATGATTGTTGGGAAGGGGATGTGTTGAAAGTGACCACGATGGCTAATGAAAAGGTGGTGGAAGGGACCCGGAATGGTTGCGTTAACTTCCACCGAACCGGTACCATACTAGTTTTTACTTGCTCAAGACCAAAACAATTCTATGACCCATGAATGAATTTCCGTCAGGATGGTAGGTGGGGAGGCTCCTCAAGAGTTAATGAGAGGATGGAGCAGATCGCCCATCCGTAAAAGCTCTCAGACCTTACCACAGATGAAAATTTGCACCACACGCAATCTTGCAGAGGGATGCAAGAAAGGAAGCATGGGGGTGGGTAGAGGGAAGCAACAAAGATTGTGGAGCAGAACCTAAGCTCTCGAATCAGATGGAGTTCTGAACACAGGAGAAGGAGAGTAACCTTCGTCCTTGCCTATTTTTCTGTAAAGAGAGAAGGAGGGTAACCTCCGTCCCTAACTTCCGTTGAGCTGGAAGTAAGAGATTGAATCTCAAAGCATCGTGGTCTAAGCTCGGGGGTGGCCACTGATAAATCCGTTGGGAGTGACTGAGCCTATGGTAGGGTGGAAACGAGCACCCCTCTTAGCAGTTGCATCACGCCTTGTGGTTCTGATAAGTGCTTTATGCCTTGTATTTTGAATTGAATATCATGGATACATGCTCATGTTTATATGCCCATAAATGGTTTCTGTATGCTATGATTTACTTGTATTTTAGATTGGAAATAATGAATGTATGTGTATATTTATATTCCACGGTTGGTTTCAGTATAAATTGAGTAAGTCCAAAGCATGAGCTCGTTCCACTGAGAATCATCCCATCTGCTTGATTCTCTTGGTGTCCTGGTTTAATCCCTCGAAAACACCTTCCCCAGGGAGTTGCATCATGTCTCAGAGTTGGAGTAAGATCCTTGGTATGGTTACCGCTATAGTAAACCCACAAGGTTAACCTGCCCCAGTGTCATAGCTCGTAACTCGGTGAGTTTGGAAGGCACTTCATTCAGGTCTGTAGCCTAGGGACTTTGAAAAGTACCCAAGCCCTTATATGGAAACCCTGTGCAAGAAGGAGTTAGCTCCCTAATATTTCGGAGTCGTGGGAGTTTGAAGCTCCAAGAAGTTGAATTTCATGACCCAAGTTCAGAAAGGATAGCGAGTCCAATTATCGAAAGGGAGTATCCTTTCGTTTGTTAGACGAGCGGACGAGATCCTTTCGGAAGTATCCCAAGTCTGTCAGGACCATTGGATCTAGAGGAGGAGCACAGGTGTTAACGCCTCAACCCCTTCAGTCTTCGCAAGTAGCGATGGAATCGGGACCGTAGATCCCAGGATCCATCAGGAGCTACTTAGACCATCGATTTTAACCCTTGTGTAGATGGGAGAATGGACTCGTCAAAGTCTTGAAAGTCCTGAAGTGATCAGAACCATCCATCGATAGAGGACATGTGGCGAAGGATCAGCGCTTCGCTAACTCGCTGCTGAAGGAAGTCAAAGGGTAGAGTTTTGTGAACTCACGAAACATGAACTCACGACTTGATCTGAATCATCGGATCACAGGAGAACCATGATCGTTGATCTGGGTGCAGGGATATCGAGAGTTCGGGGTTCGGGCTTTAGAAAGATAAGCGTTGGTTGTATTCCAACTTCACGAAACGCGAAGTCCCGACGAGTTCGGAAGTTCAAGGGAGGAACTATCGAAGATCGAGATTTCGAGGGACGGAGAGTCAGAGTTGGATCACGTTCATTATCCCGATACGTGAAATCGCGACACGATCACAGTCGTCGATCGAGGGGATAGCACAGGACCGTAGATCTGGCCTTGGAGAGAAACCAAAGGTCGGGGACTCGAGAAACAAGGGTTAGGACTGATTCTTTTGTAGAAGCCTTGAAGTCCTGAAATACGAAGCGCCTTTTTATAGGCGTGCAGTCACGGCCTGTGGTTGCATAGGTGAAGCTTGTGCCTTGTGAATGTTTACGTCGATGGGGTTTTAATAGGGCTTGTGGATCAGAAATCGGGATTTCAGTAGGAAATCGAAGAGCTAACTGGCTCTCGAACAAGAAAATTGTATTTAGTTCTCGCTCGAAGCGTGGGGGTGTTACAAATTGGTATAAGAGCATGGTTACAGCACTTGGCCTGTTTGGGCTCATGGAAAAGCACATTAAGAGGCGATATCTTACCTTACTACCTTCATAAAAGGCTGGTTAAGCCCTTATTATAGAAAGAATGATAACCTACTGTTGTGTGTGTATGCATTACCGATGTGTGTGTAGGAAATTAAAAAATGTGAGTTAAGTGTTGGTTGTGAACGAATATAATGTTGGCTAACAACTAGTGTTTTGTCTGCACGCAAGCGGACGATCAACCGTGGGAAAGTGCAGACGTATAGAATGGTGTCACTCCACAAAGTGGGGGATGGCTCCCACAATAGAGACGAAGAGTCTAATGAAAGGAAGGTGGTAGAGACCCCTCCGGATCTAGCTGAGACCGTGAGGAGTCTCATGGTCGAACTACAAAGAAGCAAGGCCGACAATGAGAGGTTGATAAAAGAGCAAGAGAAGCAAATGAAAATTAATGCAATCTTGCTGCAGAGTTTATCCAACATACAAAGACAACTGTAGCATGGACCTGACACCAGTCACGTGGTTCGAAGACAGACAAAGCGAAGTCAAAGTCCACCTGAGATACGGAAGCATGGTCTTTTAAGTGGCCACACTGGGAAGAGCACCCCGAGAAAGGTTCACCCCAAAGATAAGGGACAAGTGTTTGACGATTCCTCTGGAAAGGAAGATGGCGACTCAGAGGGATCTTCTAGTAGCAGAACTAGTCCACATTCTTGAAGGAAACGGAAGAAATGAAAGCATTCCAAAAATTATAATCTCGAAGAATTAAAGAAGGCAAACCAACCTCTTTCGAAGGTGAGATAAAGAGGGGAGAGGAAGCGAAGGCGTGGCTGCTTGGACTAAAGAAGTATTTCAGAGTCCATGACTTCTTAGAAAACTTGAAGGCTTGAGTATCCACTTTCAACCTGAATGGAAAGGATTTTGTTTGGTGGGAAGACCTTAAGAATGTGAAAGGGATTCATGAAGAAGACCTATCTTGGGAATGGTTTGAAAAATACTTCAGGAAGAAGTATTTGTCGTAAAAGTATTTCGACGAAAAGACTAAAAAATTCTATGAACTCAAGCTGGGGAAACTCACTATAGAGGAATATGTCAGTAGATTCCTTGAGTTGTTGAGGTATGTACCCTACATAAAATCAGAAAAGGCCAAGGTGCAACGATTCATCAGTGGGCTACCTAAGGACTATCATAATAGGATTGAGTTTGACAAGCCAAGGACCCTAGAAGACACTATCTGAAAGGAAATATATTGCTATGAATAGTTTGGGCTTCGGCCAGAACCTTGCGAAGGCTAGAAGCAAAAGAATAGTTCGAGATTCCAGAAAAAAGGGGTTTAAATCCCCAATATTTAAAAACTACAAGAAGGATTCAAGGATGAGCTTCCCGACCCGAAGTGTACACCAGTAGAATTTCCCCTCCTGGAGTGGAAATAAACCTTTTGGATCTACCCCAGGAAAGACTGATAACCCAAAGAAAGAACCCTTGAAATGTTGGGGTTGTGGAGAAGAGCATCTACTGAAGGACTGCCCGCATAGACAACAGAACAGTAGGAGAATTTACAATGTTCAAGAAGCTATCACCGTCAATGACATGACCAGGAGTATGCCGCGAAATTATGCAGCCATGGATAATAAACAAGCTGACCACCAAGCTTCAGTGGTGGAGATGGAAGGTATGATCGCAAACCATCTAGTGTCTATTCTAATTGACCTTGGTTCAAACTTGAGTTATATAGCTCCTCAGGCTGTTGATAAGTGTAAATTACCGCCACATAAACATGCCAAGCCATGGTTGGTACAGTTATCCACTGGCACCAAAAGAAAGGTAGCGAAGATCATACCAGCTTGCCAATTCACCATGGGTGGATTCCCCACCCAAGAGACCCTTAACACACTACCCCTAGGAGTGTATGACCTATTGATTGGTATGGACTGGCTAGCCACATATAAAACTAGACTAGACTGTTACCATAAAACTTTAGAATGTGTAAGTGAAAAGGGGAAAAGGATAACCCTTCAAGGGATCCAGAAACTTGTCTTGGTGAGATGAATATCATCCCTTCAAATGAGAAAGTATTGCAGAAAGGGATGTCCACTATATGCAAGACATGTGTTGAAATCAGTTGAGGATGACAGACCAAGCCTTGAAGACCATCCCATACTAAGAGAATATAGAGATGTGTTTCCAGAAGAGGTACCAGGTCTACCTCTGAGAAGAGACATTGACTTCTCGATAGAACTTGCACCAGGAGCAGTGCCAGTGTCTAGAACACCCTATAGGATGAGCACACCCGAGCTAGTTGAGCTTAAATTACAACTAAAATAGATGATGGACAAAGGCTATATCCAGTCCAGCGTGTCTCCATGGGGAGCACCAGTCCTATTTGTGAAGAAGAAAGATGGTACCCTCCGAATGTGCATAGATTATAGACAACTCAATACGGTAACCATAAAGAACAAGTACCCCTTACCCAGGATTGATGACTCGTTGGATCAATTGGGAGGCGCTTCCATCTTCTCAAAGATTGACTTGAGATCTAGATACCATGAAGTCTGAATCAAGAATGAAGACATCCAAAAAACCGCCTTCGAGACAAGATATGGTCACTACGAGTTTGTGGTAGTACCATTTGCATTAACCAATGCCCCTGCCACTTTTATTTGCTTGATGAACAATGTGCTCAGCAAATTCCTAGACAAATTTGTATTGGTTTTTATTGACGATATATTAATCTACTCAAAGAATAGAGAGGAACATAAGGAACATCTTAGACTTGTGCTTTAGGTGCTAAGAGAACATCAGCTCTATGCCAAATTTAGCAAGTGTGACTTTTTCCAGAAGCAAATACATTACTTGGGCCATGTCATATCTGAAGAAGGGGTAGCAGTAGACCCTGACAAGATCAGGTCTATCATGGAATGTCATACCCCAAAGAACATTTCAGATATCAGATCCTTTATGGGCTTAGCAAAATACTATAGGAGATTTATAAAAGGATTCTCCAAGATTGGTTGTCCAATCACTGCCCTCTAGAAGAAGGGAGCTAAATTCATGTGGACATAAGAATGTGAAGAAATATTTCAATCCCTGAAATACCTTCTGACCCATGCACCCGTGTTGAAGATCGTCGATCCTAAAAATGACTTCCTCGTGTGCACAGATGCCTGCAAGGAAGGGCTCGGAGGAGTCCTTATGCAAGAAGGAAGCATAGTCTGCTATGAATCCCGAAAATTGAATGATCATGAAGTCAACTATGTGACCCATGATCTAGAGATGGCCGCCATAGTGCACGCCTTGAAAATGTGGAGGCATTACCTCATGGGTAGGAAATTTGTACTTATGACAGACCACTGTGGATTGCGACATATGTTTGACCAACCAAAACTCAATGCTAGACAAGCTAGATGGACGGCCCTCCTTAGCGAGTTTGATTTTGAAATCAAACATATCAAAGGAAAGGAAAATAAGGTGGTTGATGCCCTTAGCATAAGTATGAAAACAATTCACCTAGTAGCGATGAGAACCTGCGAGACGAATGTCAAGGAAAGAGTCAGGAATGCACAATAAATAGACACATTCTTCGAGACCGTGACCTCGTACGTGGAGCAAGAACCCGCAGGGATAAAGTATGAAGGTTACCAAATGCTAGATGGAGGTCTGCTAACTTACAGAAACAGATTGTATATTCCAGATTGTCACGACTTGAAGAGTTTCATAATGGATGAACTACGTAAAAGTCCATATACTGGTCACCCAAGATACCAAAAGATGATCATGGCCACCAGGAAACAATTCTATTGGCCTGGATTGAAGAAATACATAGCTGAGTATTTAGCCAAATGTATAGAATGCCAAAAAGTTAAAGCAGAACACTGACACCCAGTAGGATTATTACAACCTCTACCAATCCCAGAATGGAAATGGGAAACCATCTCCATGGATTTCATCACCGTATTACCAACATCGACCAGACAGAATGACGCCATCATGGTAGTGGTGGACAAATTAAGCAAGTCTGCTCACTTTATTCTCGTCAAATCGACTTGCAAGGTAATATATATAGCCAACATATTCATGAAATATATATTCAGACTACACAGCATGCCTATGGAAATCGTGTCCGACAGAGACACGAAATTTACTTCAAACTTTTGGAAATCCTTGATGACTGGTCTAGAGACCAAATTATTGTTTATCACAACCTATCATCCTCAAACCGATGGACAGACAGAAAGAGTGAATCAAATATTAGAAGACATGCTAAGGATGCATGTAATTCATCAACCTAAAAAGTGGGAAGATTACCTGCAACTAGTGGAATTTGCCTACAACAACGGCTACCAAGAATCATTGAAGACAACTCCTTTCGAAGTCCTCTATGGTAGGCCATGCAACACTCCAGACAGTTGGATTAATCCCGTAAACAGAATTTATATTGGACTCGACATGTTGAAAGAAATGGAACAACAAGTGATTCAAATAAAGCAAAATCTGAAAATTGCTCGGAACAAACAAAAAAGTTACGTCGACGGAAAGAGAACCCCCAGAGAATTCAAGACGGGAGATCATGTCTATCTCAGAGTTAGGCCCAGAAAGAGTTCCCTTAGGATGGGAGCTTGTGCCAAGTTGGCACCTCGGTATTGTGGACCCTTTGAAATTCTAAATAGAGTGGGACCTGTAGCCTATAGGCTAGCACTCCCCCCCACAGTAAAAGCACATAATGTTTTCCATGTTTCATTGTTGAAGAAATATGTACATGATTCTAATCATATAATTGACTAGTCTATAATTCAGGTGGAACCGAAGGGAGAATTTATGCCAGAACCTCGATTCATACTAGACAAGAAGGAAACCCCACTCAGGAACCGAACCATTGCACAAGTCAAGGTGCAATGGAAACACTTTGGCCCAGAGGAGGCTATGTGGAAAATGGAAGATGCCATGAAATAGGCATATCCAATTTTGTTTACTTCTATACATACACATTATGTTAATAGATATAACATTGAGGATGATTTTCCTTTAAGGGGGAGGGAATTGCAACACCCTGTTTCCCCTGGTCTGTAAATATAACTATATTGACCAGGAACTATGGCAAACTCGAAGGTTTGAATGTTTGATTTGATGTACCTTTGTATAAAAGGTCGATGAATGTAAATTATGTTATGAATATGTGTTGCATGACTGTTGGGAAGGGGATGTGTTGAAAGTGACCACGATGGCTAATGAAAAGGTGGTGGAAGGGACCCAAAACGGTTGCGTTAACTTCCATCGAACCGGTACCATACTAGTTTTTACTTTCTCAAGACAAAAACAATTCTCTGACCCAGGAATGAATTTCCGTCGGGATGGTAGGTGGGGAAGCTCATCAAGAGTTAATGAGGGGATGGGGTGGACCACCCATCCATAAAAGCTCTTA
This sequence comes from Picea engelmannii, assembly GCA_009831015.1. Lineage (NCBI taxonomy): Eukaryota > Viridiplantae > Streptophyta > Pinopsida > Pinales > Pinaceae > Picea > Picea engelmannii. The sequence goes on along the minus strand of ML782522.1, from coordinate 369,380 downwards.
GACCTGACCACAGACGAAAATTCGCACCACATGCAATCTTGCAGAGGGATGTAAGAAAGGAAGTGTGGGGGTGGGTAGAGGGAAGCAACAAACATCGTAGAGGAGAACCTAAGCTCTCGAATCAGATGGAGTTCTGAACATAGGAGAGGGAGAGTAACCTTCATCCTTGTCTATTTTTCTGTAAAGGGAGAAGGAGGGTAACCTTCGTCCCTAACTTCCATTGAGCTGGAAGTAGAGATTAAATCTTAGATCATCATGGTATAATCTCAGGGGTGGCCACTAATAAATCCGTTGGGAGTGACTGAGCCTATGGTAGGGTGGAAACGAGCACCCCTCTCAGCAGTCGCATCACGCCTTGTGGTTCTGATAAGTGTTTTATGCCTTATATTTTGAATTGAATATCATGGATACATGCTCATGTTTATACGCCCATAAATGGTTTTTGTATGCTATGATTTCCTTGTATTTTAGATTGGAAATAGTGAATGTATGTGTATACTTATATGCCACGGTTGGTTTTAGTATAAATTGAGTAAGTTCAAAGCATGAGCCCGTTCCACTGTGAATCGTCCCATCTGCCTAATTCTCTTAGTGTCTTGGTTTAATCCCTCGAAAACACCTTCCCCTAGGAGTTGCATCATGTCTCAGAGTTGGAGTAAGCTCCTTGGTATGGTTATCGCTATAGTAAACCCACGAGGTTACCCTGCCCCAGTGTCATAGCTCGTAACTCTGTGAGTTTGGAAGGCACTTCATTCAAGTCCGTATCCTATAGAATTTGAAAAGTACCCAAGCCCTTATCTGGAAACCTTGTGCAAGAAGGAGTTAGCTCCCTACGATTTTGGAGTCATGGGAGTTTGAAGCTCCGAGAAGTTGAATTTCGTGACCCAAGTTTAGAAAGGATAACGATTCCAATTATCGAAAGGGAGTATCCTTTTGTTTGGTAGACGAGTGGATGAGATCCTTTCAGAACTATCCCAGTTCTGTCAGGACCATTGGGCAGGCGTTAACACCTCAACCCCTTCAGTCTTCGCAAGTAGCGATGGAACTGGGACCGTAGATCCCAGGGTCCATCGAGAGCTACCTAGACCGTCGATTTTAACCCTTGTGTAGGCGGGAGAATGGACTCGTCAAAGTCTTGAAAGTCCTGAAGTGATCGGAACCGTCCATCGGCAGAGGACACGTGGCAAAGGATCAACGCTTCACTGACTCGTTGTTGAAGGAAGTCAAACGGTAGAGTTTTGTGAACTCGCTAAACCCGAATTCACGACTTGATCTGAACCATCGGATCATAGGAGAACCATGACCGTTGATTTGGGCATGATTATATCAGGAGTTTGGGGTTCGGGCTTTAGAAAGATATGTGTTGGTGTATTCCAACTTCGTGAAACATGAAGTCCCAATGAGTTCAGAAGTTCAAGGGAGGAACTATCGAAGATCTGGATTTTGTGGGACAGAGAGTCAGAGTTGGCTCATGTTCATTATCCCGATACGTGAAATCGTGACACGATCACAATCATCGATCGAGGGGATAGCACAGGACCGTAGATCTATCCTTGGAGAGAAACCGAAGGTCGGGGATTTAGGAAACAAGGGTTAGGACTGATTCTCCTGTAGAAGCCTCGAAGTCCCAAAATACAAAGCACCTTTTTATAGGCGTGCGATCACGGACTGTGGTCGCATAGGTGAAGCTCGCGCCTTGTGCATGTTTGCGTTGATGGGGTTTTAATAGGGCTTATGGATCAAAATTCAGGATTTCAATAGGAAATCGAAGAGCTAACCCGACTCTCGAACGAGAAAATTTTATTTAGTTCTCGCTCGAAGCGTGGGGGTGTTACAAAAACTATTGTGGATGTGTGTTGAGGGAAAAACCCAAGGTTAATACTGAGCATCCACAATGTGTATGCTGGAGGTATCTCAAAATAAAGGGGACGGTGAAAGGGAAAGAAGGAAGATGGGGATAGGACTAACGAACGTGATGAGAGAGGATGTCTTGCATAGCAAGCGCATGGTAGACAATCGAGGGTTTATGACAAAGAAAGGCAACTTAGTTAACCTGCAAGTATGTTGTCCACCAAAACACATTTGTTCAATCAGTTAAAAATATACAGATAGCGTGCCTTTTGATATCACCAATCATTTCTCCATCACTTCTGACCATCAAATAGGACAAAAAGGAAAGAAAGTGAAAGGAATAAAGCGATAAAATAAACTATGAAAACAACCCAAAGCTAATCTAGACCTTCCCGTAATTTTATTATTATTATTATTATTTATTTTGTTTAATTATTTACAGAGGAAAGAAACCATTAGCTTGGACTCAGGTTGGATTAAATTTAGCACAAAAGAATGTGTCATCTGATTTACATGCGGATCTTATTAGTTTAACAAATTTGTGCATAGAGGGACTGCCAAAATGCCAACCAACAAAGGTGTAATGTGCGGAGAAATGATTAATCAATACCCAAAAGAAGCGATCACCACCTCCGAGACATGCCAAGCCACAAATGCTTTGCCAATAATGATGAAAATATTGGTTGAATTAGATTTAGGGTTCAGGGTTTGTACCTTAAAGGGATGGTCAATGAATTCATCAAATAAATTAATATCACCTGTGTAGACCCTTCTATGAGGAATAGGGTCGTCACGATGCAAAGCATGGATTAAAAAACATATGAATATCCCTACAACATTCACTATCATAACAAGTTAACTTAGGAGGGATATTTTTTATGGTGTCAAGTTATTTAACCTCTCTTGATTGAAACAAAGGATTAGTAACAATTTTATACAAGTTAAGATCTTGATTGAACTCATAGACATCTTCAAAAACAACTTCCTCGCATGCATCATTAAAGTCATGATGGTCCTCATCAATTTGTATTGACCACTCATTAGCATCATCATCGAATACACATGTATCATAAATTGGTTTGACATAGTTAGAATTGATTTCTTCATTTGCATAATCAAAATTTCCATCGTATGCGTGCGGATAAGAAGCTTGAGATGAAAGATGATTTTGGGGTTGAGTTTCTTTATGAGGTTTAAGAAGGGTGTGAGAGGTGGATTGTTCATTAAGAATCATGATCCTCTTCACATCCACACTCTTGACCACAAGTAGTGAATTCATCATAAATAGGCCCTAAGAGAGAGGGCTCCCGAGATATACTCCCAGTATGATTTGAAGATTGAGACTCAAGAAGGAACATGCGATCTTGTAAACTCTTAATGACGGGGATTAAAGAAGACAGATCCTTGTGCGAATCATAAATGCCAAAAGACTAGCTTGTTCTTCGGATTTGCTCTTCGAAGTTGAGGCAAGTGGATAGAGATAGCTCTAGGTTTCAAACATTCTTTTCTTCCAACCGCCATCGGTAAAGAGGAGGTAGAAGTTCGTAGTAATGCAACAGAGAAACCAAGTTGGTGGGGCGAATGGGAGTAAGAATTAAATTGTATAACTTGATAAATTGAAGATTAAAAGTAAGAATGCTCTCATTATCCTTCATGCGTAATTGGTTAAACCTCTTAAGATGCTCGTAAGGACTATCTAACTGCCCAGAGGTAGAACTAAACCAGTGAGAAAGTTCAAACCAGGTAGAGATGCATCCATCAGGAAGGTTGGCAAATAAAGAGGTGGCATCACCCTGAAGGGAATTCATAAACAACAACATGCAACTATCATTATTATTTACTCTGAGAATGGCACAAGCATTCGAAAATGCACGAAGATGTTCAATCACTATAACAGTTCCATCGCCATGGAAGAGAGGTAAATGATTCTTGAATCTGTGAGGTAAAGCGTTCACCGGGTGAGCGAACTTCAAGGGAGTGGGCAAAAACCAAGGGGAATTGTTTAGGTCTTCTTCAAACTCAAACATGCCATACTTGTGAATGAATTTCCTAGGGTTAGTAGTTGAAACCACAAGGTTACAACCACCAAACAGGCTTTGAATCGGTTGAGACATTGAGTTCTAGGAAAAATAGAAATAAAATTGAAAGAATTAAAACAAAACCAGGAACGAACCATTGAACAGTCATCCCAAGTATGGTCGCCAAAAAATATGTTGACGTTAAGAGACTAGAGAGTCTCCAACATCAACATTTTCAACCTCCCGTGGGGCTAGGCGAGAAGAAGCAGGAATATCACCCTAGGCTTAAAGCCCCAAACAAGAATGTGCATTGAACTCTAGGCCAATTTTCCCCTAACCTATAGTCCAAGCATGAATTCCTTTTCCTTGTAATTTTATTTTTAATAATATTTTATTTTTATTTAATTTATGATTTTTATGCTATTTTACAATTCAATTACTTTTATGTGGGATTTTATACAGATTTTATACATTTGGAGTAAGAAATCAAATTTAATAAAGAAAATACAATTAATAAAATGACAAGGGAATTGTTTTGTTTTTACTTTAGCAAAAGGTAACTAAAACTAAGTTAATCAAAAGCTAGAGAAACAAATAAAAAAATGATCTAATTAAAAGAAAAGTTCATTAAATAAACATTAATTTGAAGAATATAAAATCAAAAGCTAGAGAAACAAATAAAAAAAATGATCTAATTAAAAGAAAAGTTCATTAAATAAACATTAATTTGAAGAATATAAAGAGTAATTGATTTTTTTTTATTTACTTTAGAAGTTTAGATATGAGAAATAACAAAATTAATTACAAAATTAAAAATAACAAAAGTTATATCTTTAACCAACTAAAAAAGGAAATATATATACATATATTATCCATAGTGAATTATGTGATTTTAAAATTATATAATTTTTTTATTTTGAATTCAAAGTGTTAAATTAATAAAGGTGAGGAAAATTGAGGATTTTAAAGAAAAATCAAGAGATAATTCAGAGTAAGAAAGAAACTGATTTTTATTTAAAAGGCTTCTCATACAAATTCATAAATTTTTGAAATCTACAAGTCTCTGCGTAGACTAGGGCCAGGTATATGGTCTTTAGCCTCTTTAGACACAATGTATAATAAAAAGATCAAGTGCAAAAAGTAAAAAAAAAAATGAACCAAGAAGGAATGGAGCCATGGTGGTGAATCGCAAGGAGAAAACCTGCATATAGAAACTGATTAGCGTCGAATAACATCGAGCTTTAATACAACAACCTAACAAGTAAACCTTTACCTTATGAAGGCCAACAAACTCATCCTCGCTTTATATTTTTTGTTGTTTCACAAGACCCCCTGTTGTCGACGATTCCGTCAATCCCTGTTGAACATGTAAGAAAAGAATGAAATGAAACAGTCCTCGCAGCACTCCAAGCATACTACTCTCTGAAATTTCTGCCAAAGATCTCTCTCAGAATTTTCTCTAAATTTTCTCCTTCATAAATTTTTGTCTTCAAAATAATCTCTCCTCTCAATGGCTGCGCATTGCTTTCTTTTATCTCCTTTGGTAAACGGTTCCTTCAGTTAAGTAGTTTTGTAACCAAATTCAAATTGTATGGGAACTTCCTTAACACATTACTAAAAAAAATTAATTTGTTGTCGTTATCCCTAAGTCATTTGTTTGGGATTTCTTCATGTATTATAATTATTTTCCATTGGATTTTATATGTAGCCTGATGCAGATGATATAATTGATTTTTCACAACAAGAATAATTGCCTCGCAACATTGTCCCAACGCGAATCTCTGAAAATGGAACGAAAGGTTTTACAGGTGTTTTTCGAGCTCCCTTTTAAAGTAGTTTATTTCCCATGTAGAGGGCACCCATAAGCTGGAGGAGAGGTATCTACCATGAAAGATTGAATGGTGTTATGATCGCCATAGTGATATCGAAAGCCACTGCTCTGTTGTCCATGATTGTTTCCTCGTACTGCATACTATATTGTTCTCATCGATTTCCTCACTGATAAACATCGAAGCCAGCTGAGAGACAACGCCTCTTTCTAACCATCGTTGTAAGGGACGAGTATCATAATCTTCACTTTCTTTTGTCGATCACAGAATCTTGTAGGTAGTTGAATCTCTAGAGCCCCCAATTCTTCAACAGCCTTGTGTTTGTGCTTCTTCTAATAAAATTTTCATGAAGATCAACTCCAACGTATTCTCCAAATATGAGATCAATTTTTTATTTGTTGATGTTTCTTGCACTAACGATGTGTAAACTCTCATAGTATAAGGGCTGAAGAACTCGTCAAGTCTGATTCTCTCATGTAATAGAATTAGGTTATCTTCTTCACTTCCAATAAGCAGATCCGCGAAATGCCTTTTAAAGTCTATTTCCCCAATTTTGATGTCAATTTTGGGTGGCAAACACAGCAGGGAATCCTTAAATGGATACTTGCGACTGATTATTATCTCTAGTCTTCTCGGATCAGCCTTTTCCAATTTATCGAATCAGTCTTCTCGGATCAGCCTTTTGCAGTAACCAACTCCAACTCAAGAAATTCAATTAATCGTTTCCTTGTATCCAACTGATAAAAGAACTTTGGATCCTCATATCGTGCTCTGAGGACAACTTAATTTCCTTTGTGGACTGTTATTTCTTGAACCTGTCCATTTGCTACTGAAATGAATGCAGGTAAAAGCTTCCTACTGGATACATCCTCTACTGGGAAATATCTTTGATGCTTGCGCATAAGCGTAATTAAAACATCTGAAGGAATTTCTAAAAAAGATTTTTCAAAACTCCCAACTATTGGAAGTGGGGCCTCCACCAAATCCGCAACCTTTTCAAGCAAGGAAGCTTCAACTTTTACTTTTCCACCAATAGCATGTGCCAAAGCATCAAACGAATCTAAGATGATTCTCTTGCGCTCCTCCATATTGAGAGTGATCCCAACAAGATTGATAGAATTCATATAGTCTTCTGCACAGACCACCTTTATAATAGGCGATGAAGACATTTGAAGAGCATGTTCCATCACCATGTTAAGTTATAACTAATTATTTGAAAGGGATAGGACATATGGTCATGCAAACTTGAGGAGTCTTATGTGGCTTTATTATATAAAAGAGAATTTGGATAATTGGTTTACTTTTCCCCCTTTAAGTGAAATGACAAACAATGGTATGATAATTATAACCTTGATTTTGGCGTAGATCAAATTTTAAGGCTATTTAAAAGGTTAGAATGTGGCGTATTGATGTGTATGACCACAAGAGAGGGCCAACCATATATGGAAGAAAAATAATATACGAGAAGTAACAAAGAGAGCCATTGTTGTGATTGTTCCAGAACTTCAACAACTTTACCAACATTGTATCATGTGCAAATTCAAAATTAATCACTGACCATCTTCTTCATAGCTAAAATTATTCTTTAACGATATCTTCTTTAATGTGTAGCAGCAACTCAGCGGGAGCGCACAAGGCCTTGCACCAACAATGAGAGGGAGAGCCTGGCAACGCTTTGTCGGCTAGGTACTGTTGACAAAAATCGTTGTCAACAAGACTTAGTAGTCTAGTTGTCCCCACTAGACTATAGTCTCATGCATTATGAGGACCAAGACATCCCAAAGAACTTACCTAAGCAGAATGTTATAATTTTAAGTTGACTTTGGGAGAAAAGGTAAAATGAATAAAAGAAAAGAATATGTGTGGAAAAGCTAGGAGTTAACCTCAAGGGTTAACTAACTCAACATAGAATTAGATTAGGGGTATAAAAGAAAGGAAGGGTGCATCTCTCACACATTCTAGATTATTATTACTTTTGCATCTTGGGATCTTGAGCACAAAGACTCTTTCAGGGTTTTGAGGCTACAAACCCTAGAGATCAAATTAGTGGTGAAATATCCCACCCACCTAGATTCAAGCTTGGTCTCGGAGGTGCAATATTCCTCCCACACCATTCTACAACAGGTTTTGGTCATATACATCAGTAGGAGAAGAAGCAATGCACAGCTTGAGGGGGTTTCCAGTAGGGGCCGCATTATCTGAAGAAGATTCATTTGATCCAGGGAAAGGAGAAGGAGTTTGGGAAAAAGGACTTCTGGGTTTTCTTTGTATGGCCTAGGGCATCCTTTCTAGGCCATTGGGGAGAAGGATCCTTTGTTATATTGTTTATTGGATCTTGGCACGAGTTGGAGAGAAGGAGGGTGCACTGCAGATAGAGGATTCAGTCATTTGAGGGTTCACACCTTCATCATTCAACATGAGACTCTACCAGGGGGTTTATCTTGCCCCAATCTACTGTTCTAGTTATTTTGATAGTAGTTGGAGGTCTCTAGGAGGGAGGTTGAAATATTTAGGGGCTACAACCAACTAGGAGGACGCAACTAGAAAGAGGATTCAATCATTTGGGGGGTCACACCTTCATCATTGAGCCAGAGACTTTTCCAAGGGGTTTATCTTGCCCCGATATTCTATTTTAGACATTTTGGTGGTATTTGGAAGTCTCTAGGAAGGAGGCTGAAATATTGAGGGGCTTCAGTCAGCTAGGAGGGCGCAACTCAACTAGGAGGTTCAGATCTAGCCCTTGAAGGGAAAGAAATCAATCTTATGCCTTTCACCAGTTTAGTGTAGTGCCTTTGGAGGCTATTATCTTCAGGTTTGGACATTATTTTAGCAACTAATATTCCAACTTGGATATTATTGTGGTATTCTTCCATATCCGCAGATCTATTGTATCAGGATCTCTATATTATCTAAATAAAGGTCATATCTGACATTATCGGTTCTATATTGGTGTTTCTTGTTTTATCTTGTCATTTCCTAAATCTATATATCCATACTAAATCTCTAAGCAATAAACCCTCAATGCGCAACTTGGAGAGATAAACTTGCATGACACCCATGAAACAACAATAAACAGTTAAACAATCAGTGTCTCCAAGCAAAAAATTGGCTTGGGAACATTACAACAACTGCAATTCCTGAGAGTTCCAACATAGAGATTCTTGACTAGATGCATTGGAGCCCTGGAAAGAAGTGGACAACTTGAGGGAATGCGTGGTAGTGAAGGGGGTTCATTGTGTTTGTCTAGTGCAGGCTGGAGAGAAGAGAGTTGGTGTACTTTGGATTAAACAAAGTTACCAACTTAAGGAGAACTCTCTACAGTTCTCGTTTTTTCAACGTGACTATTTTTACCCCTAGATAAAAAAGTGGTGCTACCAGTAGCACCCTTTTTTCGTGATAATTAAATTTCAGACACGTCGCGTTGACAATGGATGTCATTATGAAGTCATTTTGGACAAAGACTTTAAAATTTACCCTCGAATCAAAAAACAATGCTACCATTAGCACAGGGTTTTTTTTGGAGTTGAATTAATAACTTAATTGAAACCGTGCCCTCAATAACTAGTACCATCGTCGATAAACAACTCAAAATTGACTCCTAAATCATTACTTAGATTTTTATTTTTTATTTTTTAAAATTTATATTAAAAAAATAAATAAATTGGAAAAAAAAAAACTTTGCAAGTTAGTTTAAAAAAAACACCCATTTTAAAAATAAAAACTTTAACCCGA
>ML782522.1:339247-355142 GCA_009831015.1 Picea engelmannii | reverse complement strand
TTTTTTTAATGTGTTTTTTTCTTCATTTAAAAAAAAATTGCAAATATTTTCTCCTTTCTCTTTATTTATTTTTTAATGTAAATTAAAAAAAAAAATTAGTAAATAAATTTTCAAGGGACCATTTAGGATCCAATTTTGGGTTTTTTTATTTGCATAGGGATCTGTTGTCAAGGCCACAATTTTAAGTAGGTCATAATTAGCTATAATTTTAATGTTTAGAAAAAAAAATTGCTTTAGGTAGCGTCACTTTTTTATTTAGGTGTTGATTTTAATGTTTTTCTAAGCAACTATTTGATTTTTTAAGACCATGCTTGAAAAATGTTGTAATTTTGACCCGGTTAGAAAAAATGGTGCTACCAGTAAGAGTACTTTTTTATTTGAGGGTTGATTTTCATGTTTTTTATGCAAAATATGCGTTTTAAGGGCTAGAGTTTTAGTTTTGTGGTCATAGTTCTCATTAAGTCAGTAACTTTGTTATTACTATGTGTTGAAAAATCTATGAGAGCTTGAGTGTTGACTAGTTTGGGAAGTTGAGTGTCATCATGAAACCTGTCCTTGTGGATTCATAGCCCTAGCTTGCGGGTGACCTGTTGTTGAGATTTGGAACAACAACATCTAAGGTTGGGTAGAACGTCCTTCGTATGTAGCTAGTTGGTGATTGGTTTTTGTTTAAGATAAGTTCTCTCTGCATGGTTTCCTTTGATTGTATATTTATTTTCGCCATGTATTAATTATTATCTCTAATATTCATATTTATAGTGTGTTTGCTTGCTCGTCATTGTTGTGCATGGCATGTTTAAGCATTCTTTTAAAGTCTAGCATGAATCTTGATTATTTCATGTGTTGTTATAGTGTTTTTTTCGTGATTATTAATTAATTGTTATCGGAATTCAAAATCAGTTCTTGAAGTGCGATTTGAAGTAGTGTGACCCAGCCTGTTGGTGGCTAGGTACGTTATAGAGTGGTATCAAAGCTTATAGTTCGAACACTGGACCGGTATGGACCAGGATGAGTGCAAATTTGGGAAATTCTCTATAACATATTTTGGTCTATGTGAATTTGGGGAAAACATAGAAATTATAGAGAAAATCCCCAAATTTGTGATCATATTCGAGTTAAAAGATTAAATATTGTCTAAGAATTTTAATGGAGTTGCAAAGTTAGATTCGACCTACAATATTGAAAACTCGAGTTTTAACAATCGTTGTAGCACTAGGAAAAGTTTGATGAATTGACGGTCGAGATTGTGTTTGATCTCGGGATCAACGATCCATAATCATCCTTGAAATTTTTTTAAAAAATCTAATGTTTTCAAAGTTTGACAAAGATACTAGATTGACATCCAAGATCAGTTTGAATGTTAGATTGACGACCTAGATCCATCGAGAATTTGGTTGAAAAAATTTCAAAGTGTTGAAGTTGGCCAAGAGAATTCACCAACGACCAATGGTTGGTTCGGCTGGATTGGCGAAGTGTTTTAGTTTCCAATGAAATTCATCGATGGTCGATGTTCGATTCGGCCAATTTGGCCAAGTTTTTTGTTCACCAACAAAGTAATGGACGGCAGGCCGATGGGCCAATGGTCAGGTAAGCTAGATTGGCAAAGTATTTTTAGTTGTCCAAGGGAAATGGATGACGGGTCAATGGGATGACAAGCAGGCATCGACCAAATCAAAAAGGTGTTCTGGTCATCTAAGTGAAATGGCTGATGATCGATAAAGGAAGAAGGGTGATGATGTGTCATGCCACGTCAACATCCATATGTGATGCCAAATCAACTAGAATTCCATGTTAGATTATATGTGCCATTCCACATCAACATCCACATGTCATTCCATGTCTGTAGGTTCCAAATCAACAAAGAAATCATCAACGATTGATGGTCGGGTCGGTCGAATCGAAGAAGTGGTTTTCATCAGTGAACATGAACGGTCGATGGTCAACTTGGTTGAAATGAAGATAGTGTTTCATACACCAATGAAAATCATCGACGGCTGATGGACGATGGTCAGGTTGGGTGGTTCAAATATGTGTTGCAGTCGGTTTCTAGGGAGAAGGGTCGATGACCGAAGATCAGGTTGGCAGTTGGGAAATATTGACAAATCAAGGATTTAGATCTCAATTGATTTTGAGATTGACATTGCATATTCTGTTGAGCACACACTTATACTAAGGAGGGGGTGAATCAATATAAGCATATCTTTTTATTTTTAACATTCATAAACCATAATGAAGCAATCACATAAATTTAACAACTATAATAAAATATTAACGTGGAAACCCTTTCGGGAGAAAACCACAAAAACTTATTTTTATAAATTTGTAGTAACCAACCTACGGTTACAATTTTTTTGGGGCACCAACCTACTAGAGACACCAATCTACACTATTGTTTGTAGGCATCGACTTACAGGAGACACTGATCCCCTTGGATATTTGTAGGCACCGACCTACATGGGACACTAATCCCCTCTTTTGTTTGAAGGCATTGACCCACAGGAGACACCGATCCCCTATGTTGTTTGTAGGCACCAACCTACTTGAGACACCAATCCCTACAACTATTTGTTATGTATGAATCAACCCACTTACAAGTTTATAAGTTCTTCATATGCATTTCCTTCAATGGTTTGCTTGTTGCTTTTGTCTTCACCAAATCGGCTATGCACTCGTTACTTCTGTTTTCACCAGATCTGCTCAGTACCCACTCCTTTTGCTTTCGTCAGATTTGCTCGATACTCACTCCTTCTGCTTTCACCAAATCAACTTGCGACTCACTCCTTCTACTTTCGCCAAATCTTCTTGGTGTTTTCTCGTTCTACTTTTGTTAGATATGCTTAGCGCCGGCTCCTTCTATTTCTACCTTAAATATGTATTTACAAGTTTTGCTTGCTAGAACGCCATATCTATCTACTAGAACATTAGATCTGATCTTCGCTAATATTTAATCGTCGCTCCTTGAATGATATTCAATCATCACTCTTCAAACAATATGCATAAGAATACTACATTTTCACCCACACACATTATTTCTCACAACGCTCTTCTTCTTTTATAGTTTTTCATTAGTTCTACATCAAAAGTCATGTTCATTTGAAAAGACACGATTTTTATCAAATAAATAATTAATTTCCCCCTTTTTTTATTTTATTTTTTTCAACATACCATGTATAAAATACCACCATGGGTTTTAAATCCATGTGCATTTTTACTCCACTTTCACTTTTACCTTTTTTAATCCACTTTCATGTTTACGCCACTTTTTACGTAACTTCATTTCTAATCCACTTTCATGTTTTACTCCACTTTTATGTAACTTCATTTCTAATCCATTTTCACTTTTGCATTTATTAAAGTCACATTTCCTTTTAATATTTATATGTGAATACCAACTTACCTTTGACATCAATGACAATAATTTATTCAACATATTGCCACGTATGCAAGATTGTCCATTAGTTTCAAAAAAAATATTAAGCCTGGAGTCATTTTCTTATTTTAGAAATAATTGAAGCAGATTAAGTGGGTTGATATGAAACTTAGGGGTTTTCTCCGTAGAGAGGAGGTATACAAAAGTTCCAGAGAGAGTCGTTGTCCATTTATGTTTGGATTTTTCAAAAATTGCAAAAGTAGTTTTTAAAGATCTGGATCTATTTCATTGTCAGACATCCAAATTAACCCAAAACTCTTGGAAAGAGAGTCTAGAAAGAAGACATAGAAATAACCCATGAAGGAATTGTTGACGCTTGAATCCGTTAGGACCGAAACGACAACGTCACAAGGACATTAGTCCTCCTTCATTTTTAGAGAGGTGGTACTCCTCTTGGGATAAAAGATATATATGTGATATCTTGGATTAGGAGAGTGCTAGGCCGCAAACCCTAAATATTTATTGCTTGAGATTATGAAATAAAATGGTTCTTCAATAACCTGAATACAATCTTTATGTGCAGAAAAAGACATTTTACAATAAGAAAAGATTGATCAACATCACACACAATATTCTTAATCATATATAAGTGCATCCATATCTTCTTCACAAGAAATAGGAGAGAATGATTTGATCATCTCAAAGAATTTTAAAAGAGTACTGCTATCAAGATCAAAAGATAATTTGATAGGTCAACCTCAAATATTTCATACTTAAAACTCAAAGTTACAAGATACAGTCAAGATCAACCCCAAATCAATTCTTTGTGGAGTTTATTCATGAAAAATGTTCTTCATTACAAAATCTTTGACAATCATGTGTATGGTTGTAAATACTCCATGATCATACAAGAAAATTCTGTAGAAGAATACAAGAAGAACACTCAAGAACTCAGCCTTGTGTTCAACTCGGAGATTCAAGCATAAAGTATGAGAAATGGTGTAGAAGAAGAAAAAGAGTGGAGAATATGGAGATTTATTTCCTTTGATCAAAATCTTGGTTTTACATTCATGGTTGTGCCTTCTTATTGCTCTGATATTCTTCCCTGCCCCTCTGACAATTCTGAATACTAGAATCCTTGATGAAGTCTTTCTTCTCTTTTTAAGAAGAGATTTTCTGACTACTTGAGTAGTTAGAGTTTTCTTCCTCTCTTGAAATTCCCATACAAGTTTCTTCTTGGAATGTTCCCTTTAATTAATGCCTCAATAATTCCTCATTAATGAACTCATATCAGTAATATAAGTATATTGAAAATTGGTCCCTCTCATTTTTTAATAAAAGTTTTAATTGAACCCTTTTTTTAATTTAATTAATTTCCCTTTAAACGAGGGTGACTGTGTTTTAATTTTCTAGGAATGATAATAAAAATTTTATCCATAGAAATCATTTCATATATTATATTTATCATCTTAGCTTTCCAACAATATAAAATTTTCCCAAATCTGTCGCCAGGATCTCAAGATATGAGCTCGTGAAGTTGAGTTGTCACACATGCCCATTAAGAATGCAGTAGACTGATATTTTAATTTTTGAGAAAAACATATCAACTTTCAACACTTGAAACCTATACCACCAAATTCTACGTCGAAATAAATTTTCAACGGTACAAATTTTGTGTGATTCTGACACCCAAAGCTCAAGTTATGGCATGTGCAAGACCGTGCCTTAACCACCGTCGATCTGATGTCTTGGGGCAATCTCATCCTTTGATTTCAAATTCATTTCTCCTTCTTTGAAATTTTGACTTTTTATTCATAAATATTATCCCACATTCATTGGGATATCACAAATCTTCATGGTATACAATACTAAGTGTATTATTCACTTAGTAAGAAACAAAGAAGAGAAGAAATTATGGAGATTGGAGGATTCGGCCCTTGGAAAGTTGTTAAATAAAATAATAATTTTTTGGAATCGTGTCATCGTCCACCCCATGCCCAGTCGGCACTAAGTCATTGTCAAGTCGTATCCCATGTATCATAAACTCATTAGATTCCAAATATAACCAATAATATGTCATCATATGTCGCAAATTGTATGTTGCCACGTGTCTCCAATGTTGAGTTGCCATGTGTCATATTCTCATTCACTGATTTTCATGCCTTGGAATAGCTTTAAAAATTTGGCTAAGTATGGGAGATGGGACGAGAGGGGAGGAGGTAAAATTGTGGGCAGTTTAAGTCGAGGGGGTAGTTTGTAGGCTGCGGGGATGGGTTGGCGGGTTGGGGAGAGGGTGAGGTGAATGAATCCGCGAGTTCGTGAACCTGAAAAATTCATAAGACATTCAAGTGTTGAAGTTTTGAATGAGAAGGGAGGTAAGGGGAGAAATGTAGGCGTTGGAGGTAGACAATGTAATATGTAGATAGCGTTTTGGAAAGCGAGGGACTATGAGAATATGAGGCAATGTATGAGTCCACCAACCCGCAAACACGATGAGGAGATGAAGCAAGAGTCCCAAAAACATCTAAGTGTAGAGACTAGTGGAGCATATGGGAGAAGAGTGGTGAAAGAACAACATGTAAGTTCGCGAGTATGGTAAATCAACTAAGTATGGAAAGGGACAGGAGAGGGAAAAATGGAAAAACGGTTAAGTATGAGAGTAGTAGGAGTAGAGTGGAAAAGAGAAAAATGGTTAAGTGTGGAGATGGAAGGTGAGGAAAATAAGTGATGAGAGTACTTAGTCATAATTCAAAAATGGAGAGGAGAACATGATACTTAGAAAAATTCTTCATAATCTTTTCGTTGGACCTTTAGACCATATCTTGAATAACTTAGGCATACGGAAACGAATTTTTACTCTGAATAGTGCATGACTAAGTTGAGACTGAGGGTTGCAGAATGAACTTATAAAAAATCAAAAATATCTTCTTTTGATATCAAATCTTTTATAAATCCAAGAGCATGAAAATATAGATGACCAAATTTTGGTCAACAGGAACTTAATAAAATCTACGAGGATTGGAATGAGGATGTTGAAATATGCCAAAATCCACTATTATGGGCCACTTTTTAGGGATTTTTGAGATATTCAGAGGAATAGTGACCCTAGATAAAAAAAAAAAAAATGGAAAATTTTATTTACTTGAAATTTTATATATTCATTAAGACAAACAACTTTAGTTTTGTGAAATTTTTCTAAAAGTGCACATATTGAGAGATGGTCATTTTTGCTAAAAACTAAATATGGAAAAAGGGGTGAAAATGACAAAGTTGTCATTTCCAGATTGTTGCAGTTTTTGACTGGAGCATCAGATTCAGAATGTGAGAGTTTTTCTTTATTATTTGTCATTAATATTATTATGTCTCATACAAAACTTTCTCTAGTTCCTGACATATTTTCTCCTACAATTGATAGAAGTTGGTCTTTCAATAAAATTACACCAATGGAGAAATCCACAAATGGGGTGAAAATGAATTTTTGGGGAAGCCATAAATTTTAGCTCAGAGATCAGAATGAGGCATGAGTACAGTCGTTGGAAATCTGATTTAGAGTATAATAGCCTAGAATTATTATAATTTGAAGAATTGTGATACAATTCTTCATGAGTTGAGTAGAAAAAGGACATGTTAATTGACAATTTTTTTATAATGATGCATAGTTCTAACAAAAATGTTTGCTTGCACATTTTGCAGAATTAGAGGATATAAATATATCAGTTCAATATATAAATGCATATTTCGGACATGGAGGAAGGAGAGGGAACCTTCAGTCATGATAAAGAAACCAAAGGTCAAATATCAGTGTTGGTAATCTAGAGACAACATCAAATGGGCATAGGAGCAGAGGGGAACAAGAAACATTAATAGAGATGGTGAAAAGCCTAAGACTAGAAGTGTAGAGCTACAAAGCATATAATGAGAATATGATGAGAGAATAAAACCAAATAAATGCTCAGATGATGCAAAGCCTAAATTAGTTGCATAGGTATGCAAAGAATGGATCGGACTCAAGGCAAGAGGAAGAAGACAGATATCATGAAAAAATAGATAACTACAAAATAACTGGCCATTCAAGAAGTGCTAGAAGAAATCATAAACATCACTCACCTCCTTACTTAGCAAGGAAATTTTATGCATCTAAATCCTCCATAAGTAGTCTAGAAATGTCTCATGTTAGACACTAAAGAAGAATACATGAACTGGACAGTTTGCAAGGAGAGTTGAGGAAGCTTAAGCCATCGTCCTTTGATGGTGAAAGAGAAAGGGAATATGATGTTGAAGCATGATTGCTTGGAATCGGGAAGTATTTTCAGTTGCAAAACTACTCATCTAACTTAGAAGTTAGAATTTCCACATACCATTTTCATGGAAAAACTGTTATGTGGTGGGATCCGTTGAAGCAAGTTGAACACATTAATGAGAGCAATATCACTTGGAAGTAGTTTAAGAGATGTTCTTAGAAGGAGTATCTTTCAGAGCACTTCTATCACAAGAAGATGCAAGAGTTCTTTGAACTCAGGTTGGGAAGCATGAGCATGGCATAATATTAAAATAAGTTCTTGGGATTGTTGAAGTATATAGGGTTTATCAAGGAAGATAAGGTGAAGATACAAACGTTTTTGAGTGGACCGTCATCTTTTTATAATGAGAAGATTCAATATGATGAACCTAGCACTTTGAAAAAGACCATTAGAAAGGCTAAGTACCTGTATGAACAAAGAAAGGGTAGAGAATATATTCAAAAATCTTGGAAGGATAAGAAGAAGGTGAAATATGATCAGAGGAGGAAGGGATTCAAACCTTCTTTCAACATAAACAGTCCAAATACAAATTAGCAAGATTAGTCTACTAAGAATGAATCTAAGACAAAAGACTCCTTGGAAAAAAGGGCAAGACCACCAATCAAATTTTGGGGATCCGAATAAGTTAACATGTACAAGGATTTCCCTCATGGACAAGACAAAATGAAGACCATTCACAACATCCAAGAGGCTACCACAGTAGAAAACATGGGCAAAAAAATTCCAAGAATATATGCAACCTTAGAAGATCGATAAGTAGAGTACCAATCCAATATGATCGAAGTGGAAGGTAAGATCACTAATCATCTCATTGCTATTTTAATTGATTTAGGAGCAAGTCATTGTTACATTGATCCTAAAATAGTGGACATAATACTTTTGGAGAAAAGTAAGCTTGAAAAGTCAAGTTTGGTTCAACTAGCCACTAGAACCAAAAGAAGGATCAATAAGATGGTCATAGGTTGTCCAATAAGTTTTAATATAGTGACTACTAATGTCGAACTAAACATCATACCATTAGGATCTTATGATATCCTAATTGGAATGGATTGGTTGGACAAACATCATGTTGTCCTAGATTGTCATAACAAGACGTTTACATGTATTGATGAAGAAGGAAAACAAAGCACTGTGAAAGGAATTCCAAGACTCATTAATATGAGGGAGATTTCATCCTTATAGTTGAAGAGATGTTTCAGGAAAGGATGTAAACTGTGTGAAACCCATGTGGAAGAGACAAAAAAGACAAAAGGGCCAAGCCTTGAATATTTTTTAGTATTGCAAGAGTTTGAAGATGTATTCCAAGAAATATCAGGATTTCCACCAAAGAGGGAAATAGATTTATCTATTGATTTAGTACCAGGAGCTGCCCTAATATCAAAAACTCCTTACAAAATGAGTACACCCGAATTAAAAGAATTGAAAATGAAACTAGAAGAATTGTTGAAGAAAGGGTACATACGCCCAAGTGTTTCACCTTGGGGAGAATCAATACTCTTTGTCAAAAAGAATGATGGAACATTGAGGATGTGTATTGACTTTAAACAACTAAATAAAGACATTATGAAGAACAAATACCCTCTACCCAAAATAGATTACCTCTTTGATCAAATAAGGGGAGCAAAGATATTTTCAAATATAGACTTAAGATCAAGATACCACCAGGTAAGAATCAAGGAAGGAGACATCAATAAGAAAACCTTTAGAACCAGGTATGGACATTATGAATTTGCAGTGGTGCCATTTGGACTGACCAATGCATCAACTGTCTTTATGTGCTTAATAAATGGCATATTCAAAAATTATTTGGATAAGTTTGTCATTGTATTATTGTATGACATACTTATTATTCTAAGTCAGAGGAAGAACATGAACATCATTCAAGGTTGGTGTTGCAAGTGTTGAGGGAACATCAGCTTTATGCCAAGCTTAGTAAGTGTTCTTTTTACCAAGAATAGATTCATTATTTGGGGCACATTATTTCAGAAGAAGTTATAGTTGTAGATCCAGAGAAGATTGAAGCCATTAGAGGATGGCCAACACCCAGGAATATTTCATAAATCAGATCTTTCATGGGATTAACTGGATACTACAAGATATTTATAGAAGGGTTCTCTAAGATTGTTCATCCCATCACTTCTTTACAAAAGAAGTGAATCAAATTTGAATGGACATCAAAGTGTGAAGAGAACTTTAATTTGTTTGAAATAATTACTTGCTAGTGCACCTATTTTAAATATTGTTGACCCAAATGAGAATTTTTTGGTATGTACAAATGCATGCAAGGAAGGGCTTGGTGGAGTCCTCACTCAAAATGGACATGTCATTAATTATGAGTCCAGAAATCTTAAAGAACATGAGAGGAATTATGCCACACATGATTTGGAGCTTGCTTCCATAGTTCATGCATTGAAGATGTGGAGGCATTATCTCACGAGAAATAGATTTGAATTAAGGACGGACCACAGTGGTCTGAAATGTCTTTTTGAATGACCAACTTCGAATGCTAGGAAAAAAAGATGGTTGGAATTTTTAAGTGAGTATGTCTTTGAAATCAAACATATCAAAGCAAAAAAAAATAAAGTTGTTGATGCACTTCGCAAAAGAGTACATATCATACATGTTACAACCATTAGTATGCATCAGTCAGATTTGAAGAGAAGAATTTTGGATGTTGTTGTTACATACCAGCATTACCTACAGGCAAAAGAAAGTTTACAACAAAAAGTTAAACAGTATGATATTAAGGAAGATGGATTATTTATGCATAAGAATAGAATTTGTGTTCCTAGTTCTGGAATCTGGAGAACTTAGGAATTTGGTATTAAAAGAAATGCATAATGTTTCATATGCCAGACATCCTGGTTACTAAAAAAACAATTGTAGTAGTAAGAAGCCAATTATTTTGGAGAGGAATGAAGAAGGATGTCGTTGATTACATTGTCAGATGTATGGAATGTCAGAAAGTGAAAGTTGAGCATAGACACCCAGTGGGTTTTCTACAACCATTGCATGTTCAAGAGAAGAAAGGGGAAGTGGTCGTAACTATTTCTTTTATAACTAAGTTTCTGTGGACAACAAGGCAACAAGATTCAATAATGGTAGTGGTTGATAAATTGACAAAAAATGGTCATTTTGTTCTTGCAAAAATGAATCATACAACAACTAATATTGCATAAATTTACATGAGGGAAATAGCTAGGTTACATGAGATACCTAAGGCAATTGTTTGAGAGAGAGATACAAAGTTTACTTCAAATTTCTAGAGGGGAATATTTAAAGGATTTTGTGTAAATTTGAACTTTAGCACAACATACCATCCACAATTAGATGGGCAGACATAAAGAGTCGACCAAGTACCTGAAGACATGTTGAGAATGTATGTGATGGATAAGCCATCTAAGTGGGAAGATTACATTCATTTGGTTGATTTTGCCTATAATAATGGGTATCAAGATTCATTGAAGATAAAACCATTTGAAGCTTTGTATGGTAGAAAATGAAATACTCTAGTGAGTTGGGACAACATAATAGGAAAAGTAATACTTGGGCCAGAATTGCTCAAGGATATGGAAGACCAGATGGTTAAAATCAAGCAAAATTTGAAAGCAACACAAGATAGACAGAAGATTTATGCAGATAATAACAAGACAACTAGAGAATTTAAAGTGCGAGAGTATGTGCTTTTGAAAGTGAAGCCCAAGAATAATGCATTGAAGTTTGGCATATGTACAAAACTAGCAGCAAGATTTTATGGTCCATTTAAGATATTGGACATAATAGGGTCAGTTGCATACATGCTTGCATAGCCTGCTTCCATGAATGTGCAGAATGTATTTCATGTCTCTTTGCTGAAAAAGTATGTACACGATCTGTTGGCCCTTGGTCATGGATTAAGGAAGAAAGCGAAGAAGAAGGAAGAGAAAAGATGAAGCCCGAGTTGCGCGGAAGACACATTGACTGAGAATGGGTCGAAGTGGCCAAAGGAGAAAAAAATAAGGAGCGAAGTAAGAGAAAGCGAGTCATTGGATGAGAAGATCAGGGAAGACAGATCAGCAAGGAAGATGGATCGTGGACAACTCAGCAAGCAAAAAAATCCACCATTGGATGCTTTGGAGAACCTCGCGGGAAAGATGGAAAGATAGGCTGACGAAGCCCTGAAAATGTGGGTCAAGTTGACCTAGGTTTTGGTACTTAGGGTTTTGACACCTAGGTTTTGGCCTAAGGTTGTCAGAGAGTTATTGTAATGTATAAATAAAGTTCTAGAGGACCTGGGATGGGTTGGTGCTAAGTTGTTTGAGAGTTCATTGTTATTGTTGTGATTGAGTGATTCTTGTTGTAAGTGAGATAAGTGTTGAGAGTGAGAGCCTTCTGGTATTATAAGATATTCAGTTAGGTGCGAAGATCGACCCTACAGCTGGGTGTGCAGGGAGGGGAGAGAAGAAGAGAAAGAGAGAGAGAATTTCAAGCTAAGAGCACAGATAGGACTGTGTGTTTTCATATAATATCAAGAAACACAGTTTTATGTACATATCCCTAGGGAGAGGGTGAACCACATATATCTTGTTGTCTTCTATGGTTGATGCTTTATTCTTTGTCTTTTGTTATTTTGTTAGTGCATTGTTGAGCTAGAGCTAAGATATAATTGTGCGAAGTAGGCTTAAAGGAGATAAAGAATAACTAGGTTGTTGTGTGTTGTTGCCTTAGATCCACTTGCATTTCCTCTGGTTGTAGACACATGTGTCCTGCAACCCCCTATTGCTACTTCGGGTGAGACTGCATCTGCTTCACAGGTGTTGCCGAAAGGGCCAGTAGTTAGGGATTGTTGGTGTGTTGTTAGAGATTAACCCTGGGTCTACCCTTGTGCCAACAAATGGTTCTATTTCCGAGACTGATATCTTCTTGAGGGAATGTAAAGGTGGTTTCCATCAAAGACAGAGATTCAGAAGTGGATAAAAGAACAAGAAAAGGACTTTGTTGAAGCCCAGAACAAGAACCCTAATCTTAGTACAGAAGACTAGTTGGGAAGGTATATATTTACCGATATACACGAGATTTTCTTTGGAGGAATTCGTAAGGAGCTATACAAGTGGTTAGCCAGACTAGCAGATACCCAGTTTGAGATCAGATCTAGACCGCCTATGGTTTGGACGTCGACGTTGATCAAGAAGGTCAAGAGAGTTGATAGCGTCGTATAAAGAGCAGTATATCACTGGTTCGATAGTACTAATGGAGGTTACATCACTAAGTTTGTCATTGACAGAGTTGAGTCATATAGCCAAGAAGAAAGATATTTCTTTAAGGGACCTAGAGGAAAATTTTTACACTTTTTGAAGTTGAAGATCAAGATGATATTGCATGAGAAGAACATCTTGAAAATACAGTAATTGGTCGGATTGAAAAAACTAATGTTCAAGAATTCAAACAGTGACAATGACACAGAGGTTGGACATATGTGCAGTGGGAGGACCTTTAGAGAGGTTCCTCTGGTTAAATTGTTTGAGCAGAGCCACGAGCCACTAGCACAAGACGAAGGGTTCTACAGTGGAGAAGAAGAAGAGTGAACTAGGAACATTCAGAGTCCGCTAGGGTAGAGGAAGGGAAGACTGAAGAACCTCGCTGAGAAGAGTCAGAAACTTCAGGAACTGCACTTACCGTCGAAGTAAGTACTATTACTCCTCATGTTGTTTTAGTAGGCTTAAGTAACAAGAGTAGTCATAGTTATCAGAGCACTGTTACCAGCAGTTCAGTACATACTCAGTCAAGAAACCTAGGAAGATCTCTGGCAGATGAGATGAGGTTACCCACCTTTAGGGGAGATGGATCTGAAGATATTGATCAACATTGGTTCTTATGCGAAGCTATGTGGAGTATTAAGAATGTCAGTGATGAAGCAGTTAAGAAAGTTATGTTTAGTACTACCTTAAGAGACCGTGCACTGAGCTGGTACATGAAATTTGTCCAAGGAGTTGCACAACCTAAACCGTTGAATGTCATTAAGACTGTGTTGATTGTCGAATTCAAGAAACCCAAGTCAGAGTCACAGTGCATTACAGAGCTAAAAGAAATCAAGCAGAGAGTAGTTGAACCCATTTGGGAGTTAGATCAGAGGTTTAAGACCCTGACAGGTCATTTGAGTTTTCAGATTCTGGACGAACAGAATAAAGAATGGTTCATTGTTTCCCTCTTGCCACACATCAGATTACCTCTGATGCAACAAAAGATCGCTTTGCAGGCTGAGGCATTGGAGATCGCCATGAAGTTAGAATCATCCCCTATGGGAGAATCCAGCTCAAGTATGAGTCAAATTTGAGTCAGTTAACTAGCTTATCTTTGCAAGTCGAAGATATAAAGAAAGACAAGGGAAAATATAAAAGAGAAGATATATGGTGTATCAGATGCAAGTCAGAGGACCATGATAAGGATCATTGTCCCCTATTCCATGAGTACTTGGCCTCTGGAGCTCTGATCCCTTTGAAGCAGGTTACTCCACCCTGGTGTGAGGTATGTAGAAATAGACATCGCCTTGGTGAATGCTATTACATCCAAAAATATGTTCAGACACCTACAAATATTTACCACACATTCTGTAAATTTGTGGGGCACAATGAGAAAGACTGTAGGGCTTATGACCTCTTGCATGAAAGATCAAGAGACACATAAAGAATTCAAGGCGAAGTACAACAGGAAGGAAATACTACACAGTTTAACTCTCTAGGAAGAGGTAACTTCAACCCTCATGGTGGATTCAGAGGAAGAGGACGAGGAGGAGGTATGGGTCGAGGTCGAGGTCAGATCATTTGTTATAATGGCGCACAACCAGGACACGTGGTAAGGGATTGTCAGAACCCTTGTACCACTTGTAGCTACTGCAAATCATTCGAACATGTTATTTAAGATTGTCCTATGTTGTTAGCCAAACTTCAGGAGAGACGAGGAGGAAACCAACAAGTACAACTAATCTCAGCAGAACCTTGCGGAGAGGATCCCAGAGTTGTTGTTATCACTAGACGAGGCGTTGTTACAGGAGAAGACAGAGTGACCCCAATGAAGACTATAGAAGAATCAAGGGTCAGAAGAGCTGTAGAGAAGACACAAGAGTTTGATACAAGGAAAGAAAAGCAAACATTTGAAGAGGCAAGAAAAGAATTTGGAAAATATTAGGCTTCTTCATCAAAGACACAACCAGTAGTGAGAGAATGTGGAATGTGTCTAGCATTCGATCAGTCTGCTTCGCCCGGAGAAGGAAAAGAGGTAAGCAATCTTATGGAATTCTTATGTACTTGCATTAACTTGATTAAGGATGAAAGAGTTTTACAAGAGCTACAAAATTTGATCAGACAGTATGAGATAGGCAGGATAGACCCCCTGCTAAACAGAGAAGTACATCAAGTATCTAGAAAGAGAAGGACAAATAAGGAACTACACCTTAATGCTCAGATTGGAGATTATGATATAGATTATGTGCTCCTTGACTTAGGGTCAGAAGTGAATGTTATGACGAAGTAGACCTGGGCCCTGATGGGAAAACCTAAGTTGATTTACTCCCCTATCAGGCTCAAGATGGCTAATCAGCATGCAGTAAGCCCCTTTGGGAGACTAGAGCATGTCCCTATGGACATTGATGGGGTAAGGACGTTTGCACACTTCAAGGTGATTGAGATAGTTGACGATAGTTGTCCTTATCCTGTGCTGTTAGGAATTGATTGGGATTTCAATAATTCCATTGTCAGATATTATTTTCGGGATTAACTGCGTAGTGTAAGTCATTAATCTATGACCCATATTCATGAGTATTAGTCGCAACTAACCAATAATTGTCATGATTTGAATAGTCCACTTAGCACTCATTGCATCGGGTGATGCTCACAGGGGTGAAGAAATGGGATTGAAGCCAACGAAATGAATCGCATAGCATCAATCATCACTTCCGGGGCTTGCACCCGATAACCAGGACTTCCCAGGTGGTCACCCATCCCAAGATGCCTCTGGCTCAAGCGCGCTTAACTGTGGAGTTTTCCCCACAATCAAGCCCACTTAGCTTGCTACCCCATTTGCAAAACCTTAGCAAGTATTGTGCATTATGAACTACCCAGTTAGAGCTCCCTTGACTCTTATTATTTAAGTATATAGGGGCTTCCGCAGTGCAAGATATTAGATATTATTTTCGGGATTAACTGCGTAGTGTAAGTCATTAATCTATGACCCATATTCATGAGTATTA
>ML782522.1:301007-339194 GCA_009831015.1 Picea engelmannii | reverse complement strand
GCAAGTATTGTGCCTTATGAACTACCCAGTTAGAGCTCCCTTGACTCTTATTATTTAAGTATATAGGGGCTTCCGCAGTGCAAGATATTAGATATTATTTTCGAGATTAACTGCGTAGTGTAAGTCATTAATCTATGACCCATGTTCATGAGTATTAGTTGCAACTAACCAATAATTCTCATGATTTGAATAGTCCACTTAGCACTCATTGCATCGGGTGATGCTCACAGGGGTGAAGAAATGGGATTGAAGCCAACGAAATGAATCGCATAGCATCAATCATCACTTCCGGGGCTTGCACCCGGTAACCAGGACTTCCCAGGTGGTCACCCATCCCAAGATGCCTCTGGCTCAAGCGCGGTTAACAAGAAAAGAAGAATGACATTTGAAGGTGATGTCCTTACAGTCATTGCATCTCTAGATCCTGATGAAGGTCGTAGATATACAAAGCCCATCAGAGAAGAAGATTGTGCTTATGAGCTAGAGAATATATATAAATTGACTGCAAGACAACATAATTACATTAATCCTATAATAGATGAGAATTTAAGCTAGCGAAGTGACAGCGCATGCTCATCAGACTCAGAAGAAACACTAGAGAACTGGCAGAACAAAAT
Organism: Picea engelmannii; assembly: GCA_009831015.1. Taxonomy (NCBI): domain Eukaryota; kingdom Viridiplantae; phylum Streptophyta; class Pinopsida; order Pinales; family Pinaceae; genus Picea; species Picea engelmannii. The sequence continues at coordinate 338,577 of ML782522.1, read as the reverse complement.
GTATGAAGTTTCTACACGAAGATGTGCTAGATTAACTAGGGAAGTTCGATGGATCGGAACAGAAGTAAGTAATTTGCCCACCTTTGACAGTTTAAATCATTTAGAATTTTTTTTGTCAGAAATTGAAGAAATTGTACTAGTACAATAGAGGTTTTTGGCACTAGATGAATCCCTGAAAGAAACTATAGCAAGGTGGTGGGGAACACACATGAAGAACATCGCGGACTAGGTGCAATGTCGCACATTAAGGACAGTGCATTTTTCAGAACAAATCGAAGGATGTGAAGTGCGATACACAGGTCAGAGTTGTCTGAAGGACCATGTGCGAAGTTGTGAGGAGGTCTGCAGCAACATTCCTCAGGAACAATGGGTACATAAATTTATTAACACTTTGGACACAACCCCTATTAATTGGTATCTTCAAGCAGAACTGTGCCTCACCACTGCATATTGGTACGGTATGACTCAGAATTTTGTAGCGACATTTTTATTTGAAAGTCACTACCCTACAATAGATCAAGCATTACAGATTGTAAAATAGAAAGTCTTTGAGGAGGCACCTAACCTCCATGTTGAGCAAGAAGAGGATGAATGGACTGCACCTCTTCAGAAGTTGCAAGGTTGTTACAATATCAATGTTGATGAAGACGATGATCATAGGAATGTGAACATCACAGAAATAGAAGGACAAAGAGAGATAGAAGGACCAGGAGTTGAACTACCTTTTATTGGATAGCCAATCAAAATCAAGAAAGTTAATATTGGAACAGAGAAGGCACCTAAGCTCGCTAACGTTGGAGATTATTGGGATGATGCCACTATTGACAAGATCACTGAATTACTGCATGAATACCAGGACTTGTTTCCATCCAAGTTCATTGACATGAAGGGAATTAAAGGGCCCATGGGAGAAATGAATATCCCCTTGAAACCAGATGCAAGGCCAGTCAAGCAGAGACCCTACAGATTTAATCCCAAGTATAAGCAGAAAGTCAAGATTGAGCTAGATAGAATGTTGGAAGCAGGAATCATAGAACTTGTTGAAGATTCAGAATGGATTATCCCTATGGTGGTTCAAGATAAGAAAACATGAGATATCAGAATTTGTGTAGACTTGAGGAAATTGAATGATCCATGTTTACATGATCCATTCCCTACACCATTTACTGACAAAGTATTAGATAATGTGGGAGGATAGGAAGTTTACTCCTTCACCAATGGATTTTCAGGTTATCATCGGATCAAGATTGCCAAGGAAGATCACCATAAGACCACATTTGAAACAGAATGAGGATCCTACCAATACACAATGACACCTTTTGGATTGAAGAATGCACCAGCCATATTTTCTAGGGTGGTGGTCGAAGCATTGAAGGAATTTCTACATAAATTTCTGGAAGCATATTTTGATGATTGGACTGTTTTTAGATTATTGAAAAATCATATTGAATGTTTAAGACTAATGTTGGATAAGTGCGGGCAATGTCAGATTCCCCTGAACCTGAAGAAGTGCATCTTCTTTTCACCCTTTGGAGTGCTTCTAGGCCATATTGTGTGTAAGCAGGGGTTGTTGGTAGATCAATCCAAGATTGCAATTATTGTTGATCTACCCCCTCCTACTTCGGTTAGACAACTGTGCATTGCGCTGGGACATACGGGATACTACAGGAAGTTCATTAAGGGCTATGCACAAATTACAACACCCATGGAGAAGCTTTTGAAGAAAGATTGCCAGTTTCAATAGATAGAAGAATGTCAGCAGAGCTTCGACAAACTGAAACAAAAAATGGTTATTGCGCCTATTTTGGTTTTCCCAGATTGGAGTAAGGAATTTCATGTGCATGTTGATGTGTCATATATTGAATTAGGAGCAGTGATAGCACAACCAGGAGCGGGAGATATTGACCATCCATTAGCCTTTGCTAGCAGAAAGCTCTCTAGGGCTGAGATAAATTACACTACCACTGAGAGAGAAGGTTTATCCATGGTGTATGTGTTGTAGAAGTTTCATCACTACTTGTTGGGAGGACACTTTAAGATGTTCATTGTTCGCTCTACGTTGAAATACCTAGTCAACAAGCTAGTGTTGGGGGGAAGAATATGTAGATGGCTACTGCTATTCCAGGAATATGATTTTGAGATTATGGTTAAGCCAAGGAGAATGAACAAGGGACCTGATGAGATCTTGAGGAGATGCGTTATGGAGGCAGAGAGACCATTGATTCTAGCCGAAGCACATGAAGGCATTGCAGGAGGACACTATGCAGGAAAAGCAACAACGCAAAAGGTTCTTAGAGCTGGCATCTCGTGGCCTACTTTACACAAAGATGGGAAGGAATACTACAAAGCCTGCGATGTATGCCAACGAGTTGGGAAACCTTCCAGAAGATATGAGATGCCCTTAGCACCCCAGCTAACCTTAAAGGCATTTGAGAAATGGGCAATTGATTTTGTGGGACCTATCAACCCACGAGGGAAGCGCACAGGAGCTTGATACATCATCACTGTGACAGAGTACTTGACCAGATGGGCAGAAGCAAGAGCAGTTAAGGACTATAGTGCAACTACAACTGTGTAGTTCATATTTGATGATATCATAACCAGGTTTGGATGCCCGAAGATCCTTATGAACGATCAAGGTACACATTTTATTAATAAGACTATTGAAGCCTTGACTCAAGAATTTGTAGTCCATCATCAAAAGAGCACACCTTACCATCCACAAGCGAATGGTACAGTCAAATATTTCAATAAGATCTTGGAGACAGCGCTGACGAAGCTTTGCAGTGTGAACAGGGATGATTGGGATTTGCGAGTACCAATAGTGTTATGGGCCTATATAACTACTTGAAACAATCTGACAATGCAGACTCCCTTTAAGTTGGTCTATGGTCTAGAAGCAGTCATACCTATGGAGTATCTGGTTCATAGTCTAAGAGTTGCAGCATTCACAGATATGGATGACACTGGCATTGTTCAAGAGAGGCTCGCGCAGTTGGTCGAATTGGAGGAATACAGGTTTATTGCAGGATTCCATCAGTAGGTGCAGAAGGAATGAGAGAAGGCCTACCATGATAGACACATCAAGAAGAAAGCCTTTAAACAAGGATATCTGGTATTGGTATATGACAGCAAGTTCATGAAGCATCCAGGGAAGTTCAAAACACATTGGCTTGGGCCATATGAGGTTGCCTATGTCACAGAAGGAGGAGTTGCGCAGTTGAAGACTTTGAATGGAGAATGGAAGCAAGGTTTAGTGGATGGGAGTCGATTGAAATTGTACTATGACAACTAGTTGCCTCGTAGATCTTAGTAAAAAACATAAGGAGAAGGGTCTAGGTACCAGGTGCATTTGAAACTGGGTACCAAACACATAAAAGACAATCTACACACAGTAGGGAGGGACAGAGAAAAAATCACAAGCTACTCTACGCAGCCTGAAGTCGAAGTAAAACAGAAGGATCAATCCTGCAGTGACTCGGGATGAGTCACAGGTGAATGTTGGGGGGTTGTTGGCCCTTGGTCATGGATTAAGGAATAAAGCGAAGAAGAAGGAAGAGAAAAGACGAAGTCTGAGTTGCGTGGAAGACACATTGACTGAGAATGGGTTGAAGTGGCCAAAGGAGCAAAGTAAGAGAAAGTGAGTCGTTGGACGAGAATATCGGGGAAGACAGATCAGCAAGGAAGATGGATCGTGGACAACTCAGCAAGCGGAAAAATCTACCATTGGATGCTTTGGAGCACCTCGTGGGAAATATGGAAAGACAGGCTGGTGAAGACCTGAAAACGCGGGTCAAGTTAACCTACGGTTTTAGACGCCTAGGGTTTTGGTACTTAGGGTTTTGACACCTAGGTTTTAGCCTAAGGTTGTCGGAGAGTTATTGTATTGTATAAATAAAGGTCTAGAGGACCTAGGATGGGTTGGTGCTAAGTTGGTTGAGAGTTCATTGTTATTGTTGTGATTGAGTGATTCTTGTTGTAAGTTAGAGAAGTGTTGAGCGTGAGAGCCTTTTGGTATTGTAAGATCTTCAGCTGGGTGTGAAGATCGACCCTGTAGCTGGGTGCATAGGGAGGGGAGAGAAGAAGAGAAAGAGAGAGAGATCTGCAAGCTAAGAGCACAGATAGGACTGTATGTTTTCATATAATATTAAGAAACACCATTCTGTGGACGAAGCCCTAAGGAGAGGGTGAACCACGTATATCTTGTTGTCTTCAATGGTTGATGTTGTATTCTTTGTATTTTGTTATTCTGTTAGTGCATTGTTGAGCTAGAGATGAGATATAACTGTGCGAAGTAGGCTTAAAGGAGATAAAGAATAACTAGGTTGTTGTGTGTTGTTGTCTTGGGTCCACTTGCATTTCCTTTGGTTGTAGACACCTGTGTCCTGCAACCCCCTATTGCTACTTCGGGTGAGACTGCATCTACTTCACAGGTGTTTCCGAAAGGGCCAGTAGTTAGGGCTTGTTGGTGCGTTGTTAGAGCAGAACCCTGGGTCTGCCCCTGTGCCAACACAATCCTAACCATGTTATTGATTGGAATTTGATTCAAGTGGAGCCAGAAGGGTAATTTCGGATCCAATCGGTGCGCATATTGGACATAAAATTCAAAATGATCTAGAATAAGTCATAGAACTAGTAAAAGTTCAGTCGACCTGCTACGGTCTTGAAGATTCTACTTGGGAGCATGAAGATGCCATGCAAGCAGAGTACTCACGACTTTTTGAAGAATTTTGAAATATTAATTTTTGGTTTGTATATGCACTGAGGATAGTGCCAAAATAAGGGGGAGGGGAATGTAATACCCCAATTTTGAGTCCCCAATTTAATAATGCATTTTGTTTATTTGATTAAAGGCCAGAGTGCCTGAACAATTAAAAGAGGTCGAAGTGCCTACGAAATGTAATATTTTGATCATTTTTAATAATAAAATACATTGTTGGTTGCAAGATGTACAAGGACAAAGTTATAGGTGGATATGATTCCACGAGAGAGGGGGATAAAGGGGCTAAGTATTTGTTTTATATTTTAATTACCCATCTTGGTTTTAATTGATAAAAGATATTACATGAGCTTCTTGGGGGGAATTCCATGTGGTACTTGATTTCATGTAATTATGTAAACACCTCTTGTGGGATGGTTGGAGGTTCTTCTCCATTCACTCTTTCACTCTATCATTTGGTTCATTCATTGTTCTTGGTTGGGACATGGGGACGAATTGTTGAGGATAGAATACATTGTTTGTTGGTTGTAGTAATTATTGGTGTATTCCAGCCATGAATGGGTGCATGCATGCCTGAGATGCATTAGCATGTGCTAAACTTTGTTCACAGTTGCGATTCTTGAGAGTTCCAACATGGATATTCTTAACCAGATGCACTAGATCCATGGAAAGGAGTGGACAGTCTGAGGGACTGTGTCGCAGTGAAGGGGGTTCCTTGTCTTTGGGTAGTGCAAGCTGGAGAGAAGAGAGCTGGTGTACTTTGGATTGGTGTGTGTTGAGAAACCTATGAGAGCTTGAGTGTTGATTAGTTTCAAAAGTTGAGTGTCATCCTGGAACCCATCCTTGTGGATTCATAGCCCTCTCGTGGGGGTGACCTGTTGTTGAGATTTGGAAAAACAACATCTAAGGTTGGGTGAAACGTCCTTAGTCTGCAACCAGTTATTGATTGGTTTTTGTTTAAGATAAGTTCTCTCTGTCATGGTTTTCTTTGCTTGTATCTTTATTTATGTTGCATATGAATTATTATCTCTGATATTCATATTTATAATGTGCCTTCTTTCTAGTCATTATTTTGCATGGCATGTTTAAGCATTCGTTTAACGTCTAGCATGAATCTTGATTTTTGCATGTGTTGTTATGGTGTTTCTTTCATGCTTCTTTATTAATTAAATGTTATCAAAATTCAAAATCAGTTCTTGAAGTGCGATTTGGAATAACACGACCCAACCTATTGGTGGTTGAGTACATTACAATCAACTAAAGTTGATTTTTTCGAGGTTCACTAGGAGGTTGCATATCTTAAATTCAAAATGGAGCAACTGGACAACAAAATATATCTTTTGTTGACTCTCTTCTCCTGTTTGGTGTCATTTCATCTTGAGAAAAACACGAACAACTGGGTTGTGATCATCCTCGATATGCCTATTGATGTAGGAGCATCTTCCCTCATCCATAATGCTAAAAGATTATCAAACCTAGGGTCTTGATATTGGCCAAATAAAGAGACTCATTTGTAAATTGGTTGTAAATATCCTATAGTCTACAAGTATAGGATTAGAAGGTTCTAGAAGTTAGTGAAGTGTTAGTCAAAGTCATTGGTCTTTAAGATAAAGTGATGAGTGTTAAATAAGGTGATGAGTCATGTAACCAAATCCATGTTCAGTGGCAACACTTGAAGGAGTTTGAGAGATCTTGTTAGTGAGGCATTAAAGAGGATAAGATTGAATTTATATCTTTAGGAATTAGTTGTAGAAATCGTAGGAATATGTTATTTAAGCTTGAAGTCTAATGTGCTTCTATATAGATGTAAGTCTACGGGAATTTAAAGGGATCTAGTTAGTCAGTTGGGTGGCCAAAATGAATGAAGATCATACCAAAAAGGAAGAAAGGGTCAAAGTTTGATTATGTATGTACATATTATTAAATGAATAGAATTTCATGTCTTTATTGTGTGAATTGTCTCTGTGTATGATTCTATTTGGCGAATTCCATCTTATGTGTGTAAATATGGAATTATTAATAGATTAGGTGAATCTGTCACTTGAGGAAGGTTTGAGACAATTCGAAATAAATTCTTATTGAGGAATTTTGTGCATATGGAAGATCGTGCAGAGTTGGGTGCAGTACAGTTTGGTTACTTTGTGGAAAACTTGGGGTTTCCACTTTGGAAGGAAACTTGGTGTTTCCACTTTGACAAAATTTAGGGTTTCTAGCAGACTTAGTTGCGATGGGAGGGAACGAGTTTGGGTAGAGACTTGGAGATCACATATTTTGTGGATGTTGTCAGGGATGGAAACAACTTGAGGTGGGAGAGTATGTAAAGTCTTTGGCTAGAAGGACGTGAAGACCCTCGTCCAATTCCTGGGGGAGATAGAAATTAGGGTTGCTCTGACACCCAAGTGTCGCACTAGTTGGAAAAGTGGGTGTGTTAGGCATGCGAGCGCGCCAAGGGACTTTCCCAAGTATGAAATAATCAAGAGATTGGGGCAAGCCAACATGAGGAGCACGCCAAGTTTGAGGCACGTCGGTCCCAATGGGCATGACTATTGACAAGCACATGGGTTATTTTGGGAACCCGAGTCTGTGAAGGGGTGAGAAAATTCGTTTGGGTGACCAGGTCCGTGAAGGGGAATGAAAATTCATTTGGACACATTGGTTCACGAAAGGGCGCAACACTCCTAAAGGACGTGATGGTGACCTTTGGAGTCCTTATAAGAGAACAAGGGTGCACAACCAAGGAAGTAATATTTGAACAACAAGGAGAGCAAGATCAACTCAGCAATTCTGAAGCAGACTTAGATGAAGAGTGGTGAGCTCCCTCAAGGAACCAAGTCACTCCACATGGGAGGACTTGTGCTGCCTTGAGTTGATTCTATGGGTTAAGTTGGGGTGACCTTATTTTGGCATGATTTTGGGGGAAGTCTTATAACATTTATGAAGAGGCATGTTAGGAGACAGAACCGTAGGTCTGTGCGAATTATTGTGACAGAGAAGAGACGGTGAGTCTGTGGTGGATGCACATTTAGGCTGCTCTACAGGAGTTGTGAAATATTTTACGACGAATGAGTCTTGGTGTGACGAATTTGTGTATGAGTGTCTTGGTGAGGTGAGGTGATTCATGTGACTCTGCCAAGTTGTAAATCAAGTCGGTAGTGCTCATGATCCAAGTGGATATTGGTGGCCACCTGCCTATTCCACTTGGACCCACACCATTGTTTCTTTCAATTTTTCAGTTTCTTTAATTGTAGCACAATTTACTATTTTTAGCAGTTCTTCGGGTCCTAAACTTCTGGAGCTGTTTTGAGGCCCTAAACGACGTTTTTTGGGCATGAATGCTCCAGCGAATATGAGTATGTTTCAAACTTGATATTCGCTATCGGCAGTGTAGTCCTCGGACAGATATTTCTAACGATGTATCATGTGCATCAAACGAAGATAGTATGCCAAATTTACGACCCCAGGAAATTGATGTACCAATTTACCCCAACAGGGCCCATATTCTGGCGTTTCATCTCCTAGGGTTAGGTTTTTGGATGTTTAGGGTTTTCCATTGTTTCTTAGTAATATATAAGCCTTCGAGCCTCATTGTAACAAGAAGTTTAGAGGCCAGTAGCCGCCACATATCTTCTCATAGATAAGCTACCAGTGCCCTAGCTAGTTTATTTCCATTCTGTCTGTAAGCATTTTTCAGTCATTTGTTATTAATGAAATGAAGTCTTATTTCTGTTGCATCTCTGTGTTTATGTGTATTTATGTATTTCATTCTGTTCCTACATAAATCTGTATCAGTGGTATCAGAGCAGTCTGCTCATTCTCGATCTTTCTTTGCATGTCCCCAACGAGGTCGGGGTATAAGGAGTTGGGGCTCGATCTGGTTGAACCTTTGCAAGATCAATCTCGCAAAACCCGACGATCGCCCGTGGAGGAAGAAAAGAAATATGAGGGAGTATGATATCCTATCAAAATGTTGCTCAAGGAGTCCCTCGAGAAACAAAGGAACCCGATGATGGACAACTTTGCCTAGATTTTTCAACGGATTCCCACTAGCAGTGCATCAACATCCAACATCACTTTGGAGGCGCCAATCCTTTTAAGGTACAAGTAAACTTTGACATTCCCATATTCGAGGGCCAAATAGATGCAGATGCCATAGATAGATGGTTGAATATGTTAGAAGGATATTTCTCGATTCATGAATTTTTCGACCGAGAAAGGATTATTTTCGCACTCCTCAAAGTTGCCCCCCATGTCAAGGACTGGTGGGATACCTACTTGGATCAACAGGGAGAGGGGGAACCCTCTCTATTCTCGGCCACACCCACTTGGAATTATTTCTGAGACACCATCAAGGAACAATATTATCTCAAGGGGAGCAATGAGGAGAAATACATACAATGGACTACGCTGCGGCAGCAAAGGGACCAAGATGTGCATGAGATGACGAATATGTTTCATACCCTATGCACAAAATTGGGTATCAAAGATTCAGAGAAACATTTGGTGTTAAAGTACCGCAGTTGTCTGCACAGATACATTTAGGAAGAAATGGAGTTCCTCAACATCTCCTCGCTTGGTGTGGTGTACCGATATGCTGCCAAGATTGAGCAGAAGTTCAAACAGAAAAAGCGAGACTCTGGGTCTGCAAATCAGAAGCAAGGGAAAGGTACCCCCAAACCGCAAAATAAAGGACCAAGCCAAGGCAGGGCGTCCCAGGATAACCCGCCAAATCCATAAGAAAAGAACAACACCACGAAGCCAAAAAAGGACACGGGGAAGTGGTGTGAGTTCCATAAGAGCTCCACTCACAACACAAGTGAGTGTCGAGCCAAGCAGTCTTTGGTAGCCGAGTTGAAGGATTTTGAATCGGATGCATGCTCCGAATCTGAATCAGAACCTGACAAGGGGAATGATAGGGGGAAGCAGATTATCAATGCAGAGCCCAACGCCTTCGTTTCCACCACAAAGATATAGAAGGAGGAACTAGAAGATCCATAGGAGGTGGAGCGTCTCTTCCATTCCAAGATGTGGGTAAAGGATTCCTCGTTGCAGTTCATTGTCGACAGTGGGAGCCAGAAGAACCTCATCTTAGTAGAGTTCATGAAGCGGTTGGGCTTGCAAACCACAGTACACCCACAACCATACACCATCAGGTGGTTGCACCAAGGACGGGACCTCCGCGTCAGCCAACAATGTCGCCTTCCCTACAACATCAAACCCTTCATGGATGAGGTATTATGTGACATTTCTCCTCTTGATGTTTCTGATGTATTATTAGGCCAACCGTACATGTGGAAGTGACATGCTATGTATGAGTCCAGGCCTCGTGTTGTTATTATCACCTTGGGCAATAAGCTTTACAGGATACTGGAGATAGCACTACCTACCACCATCTCTTTAGTTACTGCAAAACAATGCAGTAAGCTCATTTCCAAAACCAGGAAATTTGTTTTCCTGATGATCCTCCCTTAGGGAAAGAGGAAAACTGTGGCCATGACCTCCAGACAGGGCCCCGCTGCACGAAAAAAATAGATAGATAAGGTCGTGGAGGAGTACGAGGACATATTCACCTCCCCCACAGGGGTGCCTCTACACTACCAGGTCAAGTACCCCATCGATATAACCCCAGGTGAGTCGCTGCCCAATGGACCCATCTATCGGCGCTCTATTCTGGAGAATGACGAAATCAAGAGGCAAATTCAGGAGCTGTTGCAGAAAGGTCGCATCCGGTCGAGTTCATCACCCTGTGGGAGCCTGATCGTGTTGGTGTAGAAGAAGGATGGGACTTGGGGACTTTGCATTGACTATCAGGAACTGAAAAAGATCAGTGTTCAAAATAGGTACCTGATCCCACAGATTGATGACCTTTTGGACCAACTCAAGGGCGCAAAATATTTCAGCAAGATCGACTTGAAGTCGGTGTATCACCAGGTACCAATCGAACCCTCTGATGTGTGGAATACTACCTTCAAATCCAAGGAGGGACTTTTCGAATGGTTGGTCATGCCATTTGGGTTGAAGAATGCCCCTGCGACCTTCATGAGGTTAATGGACGACATCTTATGGCCATTCACCAAATCATTTGTAGTGGTGTACTTGGATGACATTCTGATCTTTAGCCAGACTTGGGAAGAGCACCTCCACCACATCCGACAGGTCCTCCAAACACTGTGACAACACAAGTTGTGTGCCAATTTGGAGAAATGCACATTTGGCATGACCTAGGTTCAGTATCTGGGATACATTATTGATGAGCGGGGGGTGCATGTGGATCCAGCAAAGATCCAAGTCATTCGGGATTGGCTAGCCCCAACCACCCTAACAGAGCTCCACGGCTTTTTAGGTCTTGCCAGTTTCTACCATAGGTTTGTGTTGAGATTCTCTCATATCACTTGGTCCTTGAGTCAAGTCACCAAGGGAGGAGCTAAAGCAAAATTCTTTTGGTCTAAATCTCAACAAAAGGCATTCGGGGAGTTGAAGCATTGTCTCTACTCTGCACCAGTGCTCACATTACCAGACTTGCAACAACCATTTGAGATCGAGATAGATGCCTCTAACTATGCCATTGGGGCATTCCTTACTCAACATGGGCATCCAGTGGCATATCACAGTTAGGCACTTTCTGACACAGTACAGAAGTATCCCACTTATAACAAAGAAATGTATTCCATTGTCTAGGCTTGTCGGCAATGGAAGCATTACATTTTGGGAAAGGAAACGGTCATCCACATAGACCACTGACCCCTGTAGTTCATACAGACACAAGGGAAGTTGCAGAATGATCGCCATCAAAAGTGGTCCACATACCTGCAACAGTTTCATTTGAACATTAAGTACAAGAAAGGTACCACCAATAATTTTGTAGACTGCCTCAGTTGACCACCCATCATGGCGCTAACCACTGTGCTCAACTCCTGTGGGAACAAGACTTTCGATTGGCTGCTTCTCTACACAAGTGATCCAGAATTTGGCCACACATACAATACACTCTTGGAGGGTAAGCAAGTTCCAAATTTTCACCTCCAGGATGCCCTGCTTTGTCACCTAAGACACCTTTATGTTCCTTCAAGCGAGCATTCCAAGATGATTTGGGAGGCGCACTACAGTCAGGTTGTTGGGCATTTCGGGGTAGAGAAAACCATGGTAGTACTACAAAAATATTTCTATTGGCCGAACCTTCGATAGGATGTCGGGAAGTACATCAAGTCCTGCACTGCTTGCGCCATTGCCAAACCGACCATCAAGAAGCAAGGCCTCTATACTCTGCTTCCTACCCCCAGTCGACCTTGGGAATCCATCTCTATGGATTACATGTTGGGCCTTCCTTCTACTAAGCATGGCAATGACTGTGTTTTTGTGGTCGTCGACCGATTCTCGAAGATGTCCATTATGATGGCCTGCAAGAAGAATATCATAGCAGAAGCCACTGCTAAACTCTTCTTTGAACAAGTGTGGGTACACTTTGGGATCCCACAGTCTATCATCTCATATCAGGACAATAGGTTCCTCAGTACATTTTTGTCCATCCTCTAGTCAATGCTCGACACCAAGTTCACCAAGCCCACATCTTTCCAACCGCAAACTGATGGCCAAACAGAGGTCGTCAACTAGATGATTGTACACATTCCGCGCATGTACAACTCAAAGCATACATGCACATGGGATGAGAGCCTCTCTTATGTACAACACAACTACAACAGGGCTCTCCATAGCTCAACCAGTCACAGCCCCTTTCAAGTGGACTTGGGATTCCAACCACTATGTCCCATTGATGTAGCCATGCCATTTGCGGCTACTCGGGTAGATTCATCCCATGTCCAGTCTGAGGCTAACAAGGCAAACGGCTTCATTGAGTGCATTCAGCACATCCGCCAACAAGTTCATGACATCTTGGATAGAGTCAATGCTAAGTACAAGCAACGACATGATCAACATCGGGTGCCACACAACCTCCAGGTGGGCGACAAAGTGTAGCTACATTTGCAAAAGGAGCACCTCGTTGGACCCTACCACAAGATTCTCTCACTCTGATATGGGCCATACACCATCACTAAGGCTGTAGGGGACAATGCCTTTGAGCTCGGTATTCCACCATTCCTTGATCTGCACCCAGTGTTCAATGTGGACCGGCTTCGGCCCTACTTTCCACCTCTACTAGACACATCCGACATGGCAGAACAACTCACACCAACAGAGTTAAAACCAGATTGCATGGAGCAAGCCACAACTGATTGAATTATGGACACACAGATCAAGAACACCCGCCAATAGAGGATCCAGCTATATCGAGTTGTCAAAGCAGGCCAACTCCTTCACCAAGGCAAGTGGCTCACCAGGGATCAAGTTTAGCAGAAGTTTCCTCGTCTCATGGAGGAACTCAATGCAATGGGGACCATTGCTTCCTAAGGGGGGAGGACTGATCCAGATGAATATTGGTGGCCACCCGCCTATTCCACTTGGACCCACACCATTGTTTCTTTCGGTTTTTCCCTTAATTGTAGCACAATTTACTATTTTTAGCAGTTCTTCGGGTCCTGAACTTCCAGAGCTGTTTTGAGGCCCTAAACAAAGTTTTTTGGGCATGAATGCTCTGGTGAATATGAGTCTATTCTGGAATCTATATTTGTTTTCAAGAGTGTATTCCTCGAATATATCTTTCTAACGATGTATCATGTGCGTCAAACGGAGATAGTATGCCAAAGTTACGACCCCGAGAAATTGATGTACCAATTTACCCTAACAGGGCCCATATTCTAGTGTTTCATCTCCTAGGGTTAGGTTTTTGGATGTTTAGGGTCTTCAATTGTTTCTCGGTAATATATAGGCCTTCGAGCCTCATTGTAACATGCAGTTCAGAGGCCAATAGTTGCCACATCTCTTCTCAGAGATAAGCTACCAACGCCCTAGCTAGTTTATTTCCATTATGTCTGTAAGCATTTTTCAATCATTTGTTATTAATGAAATGAAGTCTTATTTCCACTGCATCTCTGCATTTATGTGTATTTATGTATTTCATTGTGTTCCTACATAAATCCAGATCAGCTCATATTGTAACATTTTTGCAATAATAATACTTAGTCAGATGTTAGGCATAGTTTGTGTCACACGCACTATATCTGTGTTTCTCTTGTTTATTTTTCAAGTGTTCTCTTTGTTTCATGGGTGTATGCTTATATATGACTAAGTGTTAAGTTGTTAGTAATTATCTAAGTATTGGGGTGACAAGTGTGGGGGGGGGGGTCATATTTGACCCCGAATAACAAAAAGAACATAGTTTCTCATTGGGTTTAGGTCACAAAACAAATAATCATACAGAGATATTGGCGATATTTAAACGCTTGACACTAATACTTCAAGACAAATATTAGAGCACTGTAATGGTAGGAGACTCAGAACTGGTGATAAGAGGACTTAGAGGCATCATTCATAATTCCCAACTTAGTTTACAAAGCATATATAAAACAATAAAACATGAGGAAAAAAATTTCGTCAAGTGGAGTATTTTCACATACTACGACATCAAAACCGGGAGGCAGACCAATTGGCCAAGTCTATGCACCAAGGAAGCCAAGTCTATGCACCAAGGGTACTAAAGACAATGAAGTTACCGCCCTTTTCCATTTTCCTTAGCAATATTGAAGAAAGGGATTTGATAATAAATTTCCACCTTATAAAAGTAGAAGCAATAAAAATCGCAAATGGGGCAAATAAAAACTTTATGCCAAAATCAGGCACAGGAGGCTATGAACAATCAAAAAATTTCAAGGTGGGGATTGACGTGACCCTCCCCAGTACCTCACCTCATTTAATCAATCGAACTAACATATCACTAGCATTAAGATTACAACATATGTCACCCTCAATACGCTCCACTTGGCAGATGAGACTGTTTTCTCTTACGTAGGCATTTAAATATCACCCCCTCAAGAATATCCCCACATGTGGGACTAGCATTCCATCTAAACCTATAATGGAGAAACCGCTCATGTGGGTCACTTAGAAAGTACCAAAGGACCTTAATCAACAATCATACCCATCATCACAGAAGCTAGCGATGGAGAACACACGAGGCGTGGAGGTTGGACTATTTACGAAGCATTATATAATGGGTTGCACATGGATTAAGCTTGTTAGCACTACTACTCGCGATGTGTACACAAAAATTCCCAGGTTCCTCCAACAACGAAACATCATATTGTTGGAATACTGAGAGGGGGGGGTGAATCAATATTACCCTTTTTCAACAATTAGCAGTTACTTTTTATATTTTATTGATTATCACAATGAATCAACAATGAATTGTATGCAAAATCAATTATATAAATATATTTAGGAACAATTACATTTTTTATAAAGAATAGTGAAGGACACCAATCCTCTTTAGAGAACCAACTCTAGGAGACACCAATCCCTTTCTTCAGGGCACCAACCCTAGGAAGCACCAACTCCCTCATCTTTAGAGAACCAACCCTAGGAAGCACCAACTCCCTCATCTTTAGAGCACCAACCCTAGGAAGCATCAAATCCCTTGTATTTAGCGCACCAACCCTAGGAAGATCCAACTCTCTTGTTTTTAGGGCACCAACCCTAGGAAGCACCAACTCCCTTATCTTTTACAATTTTCTTAGTAAGGGTATCAATCCTTCCATGCTCCTACCTTCCACCCTCACTGCACAAGTATCTTCATCTTTCCTTCCTGGAATCTGCTTCAGCTTTTGATCTTCTAATCTGGACTGCAGAGACAATTTCTTCTCACCACTCTTCCTCATTTATATAATCTTCAAAATAGTGTGAGTTATGACGCACTGTGTCCTTTCATTTGGACCATCGCACCTCTTCGTTTAGACTTAACCATAATCATTGTTTTATCGTTCTTACCATGGAGGATTTTCATAAATTGATCACAGATATGGATCAATTTCATATTTTAATTCAACCCTGAATCTCTGCAATTATTTCAGAAACTGAGTTCTCCAGAGGCGCTTCCTTCAAACCATTACATGTGACCAATAACACAAAACCATGGGATTATCAAATTTACTGACGTATTATATTCTGCCTTTTAAATCTCTTACCATATGACCAATGGTGGTCTCGAGACGTTAGGCCAAATGAACGCTTGAGCGCTTATCAGTATCAATGGTCATGATTTAATCTCCTTATGAGATGGACGACAGTCGGGACTTCAAGACTTTCAACTTGTCAAATATTCTGAATAAGGTTTCGTCGAACAGATCGGACGGTTCACTTCTATTTCATGGAACCAGATCAATGGTTAGATTCGATCCTTGCACTTATCCTTTCACTGCTTAATCTGATGGTTGGAATTTAATCAAGCATTGAGATGGATGGCCACCACTTACTTCGTCTATTCTACTTACACTATCCTTCCATTGTAATATGATCAATGGTTGAGAATGCATCTGAAGTGTTCTTCAGATCGGACGACTCGTGTCCACTTTAGGACTTCGGCATTCGGGACTTCAGAAATTTGGTCAATCGTTGGTGGTGAAACTCCCAAAGTAAATCTCCTAGAGTGACGTCACTTGTTGACATGGCACGGGCTGATTGGCACCCACGTGTCACTTAGATTCATGATTTACATATACCTGATCTATCGATTTCATCTTGAAATTTGTCATCATCTGACTATGCAACGTGTCCTTGCTGACGTGGTCTACCATATGTCCTTTGCTGACGTAGATCTCCCTGATCTAACGGTCAAAATAGTATCTGAAATGTATCTCAGATCGACGGCTAAGAGTTACTTCGAATTTTCGGCTTTTGGGACTTCGGATAATTCGATCTCTCGACTTTACAATTCTTCTGAAGTGTAACTTCGTCACAACTTTTAACCCGAAATGAATGATGTTCATTTGATCATGATCTTAGATCAATGGCTCGATCTGTTTGTGATGTTATTTTTCCTTGGATTAAATCCAACGACTCTTCTTCTAGCTTATCTTGTCCTTCCACTTTAGAATGATCCAACGGTTGTAGGGTATTCGGGTATTCAAATTCTCAACCCTTTTTCTCCCGCTTATCCTATCCTTCCACTTAAAGTGATCCAACAGTCATGAAGACTCTCGAAGCATATTAACGATCAAGTATGATTGTGGAACCACAACTTGCGAGTGATTTAATTCGTCACCCAAGCTCCACAATTTGAAGTTGTGTGTTTGTTGGTCAGTCAACCACAATCGTTGATCTTTGAAGCTATAAGATCTGACGGTCCTGATTAATTGTGGGATTGGAAATAGCACGATATTTAATTCTCCTTTCGCTCTCTGCAATCTATCCATGTCGTTGATCTGGCTCTTGCACATCCGACGGTCATGACTTAATCTGATCATTTGTTGGATCAACCATAGTCGTCAATATTTGAGTTTGTGAGATCTGACGATCTAGACCAATTGCGGGATTGGAAGTAGCGAGTTGTCTAAATCTTCTTTCGTTCTCTGCAATTCATCCATGTCGTTGATCTGGCGCATGCGTATCATCGGTCCTAGTTTGTCCTCTGGGAATTTTGATCCCGATCATGTTTTTGGACTGCGTTTTCCCTTTTGAGCTTCATGTGCATCATCGATTGTTGGCATCAATGACAATACATCAATAACAGTATGTCCAACAATCTCCCCCTTTGTCATTGAGGGAAACATTCTAAACTTCATATATACTCCCGCTGTGATGATGCTTTTTTTTTTTATGAAGTTACTCTCCCCCTTTGACATCAATGGCAAAGGGTTGCTCCCCCTAGGGTAATTCTCCCCTGACTATTCGATTTTAATGGGGTTTTTGAATTACTCCTAATTTCTATCGGATATTCTCAAAAGTACTCCTGGGCAGAGGTTTTGTGAAAATGTCTGCAATCTGTTCTTCGGTGTCTACATACATTATTTTGACCACCTTTTGGGTAACCTGATCTCTTAGAAAATGGTATTTGATTGGTATGTGTTTAGTTTTAGAATGCATCACTAGATTTTTAGAGATGCTTATGGCACTAGTGTTGTCACAATAATAGTAATAGGATTGTTATATTTTATTTGTAGCTCTTCTAAGGTCTCTTTCATCCAAAGGACTTGTGTGCAATAGGATGCAGCAGCAATGTATTCAGCCTCTGCTATAGAAAGAGATGTGGATGTTTATTTCTTGCTTGACCATGCCACTAGACTTTTTCCTAAGAAAAATGCTCCTCCATTGGTTTTCTAATAAAATGAATCCTTTTGGTTGCTCAACGTAGACTTATTCTTCTAGTGTTCCATTAAGGAATGTTGATTTGACATCCATCTGATATATTTTGAAATCTCTAAAGCTTGCAAA
Organism: Picea engelmannii; assembly: GCA_009831015.1. NCBI lineage: Eukaryota > Viridiplantae > Streptophyta > Pinopsida > Pinales > Pinaceae > Picea > Picea engelmannii. The sequence goes on along the minus strand of ML782522.1, from coordinate 320,540 downwards.
TGCTAGGAACATTCTGATAGACTCAAGTCTTGCTACAGAAGCAAAGGTTTCTTCAAAATCAATACCTTCTACTTGGGAATATCCCTTGTAGACTAATTTGGCTTTGTTCTTTATAATTTCCCCATTTTCATTTAATTTGTTCTTAAAGATCCACTTAGTTCCTATCACATTCTTGTTCTTGGGTCTAGGAACTAGTTCCCAAGTCTGATTCTTTTATATTTGATCTAGTTCTTTATACATTGATTTTATCCAATCTTTACTTTTAACAACTTCTTGAACTATTTTGTTTTTCCTTTCTACCACTCCATTTTGTTGAGGAGTCCTAGGGGCTGAAAACTGTCTTTTGATACCATGGTCTTCATAGAATTGAGTGAACCCTTTAGAGGTGAATTCTCCTCCATTGTCTGATCTTAGACATTTAATTTTGAGATCTGTTTCATTTTCTACAAGAGCTTTAAATGTTTTGAATTTCTCAAAGGCTTCTGATTTTTCTTTTAAAAAGAAAACCCAGGTCAGTCTTGTGTAATCATCAACAATCAACATAAAATAATGTTCACCATAAGTGCTTTTGGTTCCGGTAGGTCCACATAGATATGTGTGAATAATCTCTAATGGTTTTGTTGTGGAGTGTTATTTTGTTTTGAACCTAACTCTTGTTTGATTTCCTATTTGACAATGTTTACAAATGGGATATGAAGGCTTAATCATTTTTGGTAGGTCCCTAACTGCCTCTTTCTTGTTGGCTTAGATCAAGTTGTCAAAGTTAAATGTCCCAACCTTTTATGCCATAGTCATCTTTCATCTACTTGGCTTAAATAACATGTATCCTCTTCATCTATATTGAGGATGTACACATTGCTAGATGTTCTTGGTGCGACTACCACTAGCTTTCCAGTGTCCCTTTTTATGATCTCACATTTCTGAGAATCAAAAGTAAGTATGTGACCTTGATCACATGTTTGGCTTACACTTCGGAGATCAGGTTTGAGATTTTCTACCAGAAGTACATCTTCTGCTTTAGTTTTATTATTTCCTAACCTAACAGTACCTTTTCCCAGTATCTTGGCTAACATGTTATCTCCAAAGGTTACTTTTCCTTTTCCTTTCTCATTTAACTTGAGAAATTTACTTTGATCTCAAGTCATGTGTTTGGAACATCCACTATCAATATACCATCGACATCCCTGATTTTTTGCATATAAGGCTACTTTGCACTATGTTTGTCTTTTCTTCCATACCTTTTGATTAATAGGAATATTTATCCTTTTATCATATTTTGGAAATCTACATTCACTGGTTTTGTGACCATAGTTGTTGAATTTTTGGCATTCACTATTGCCTCTTTACAAAGGAGAAAATGAGTTATAGTTTCTCTTCTCTGAATTCTACTCATTGTTTTTATGTCTTTGGTCATTTCTATAATTGTGTTGTCCATAAGCTTTGCAGTGTACTACCTTATGTCCAAAATTATTGCAAGAGTAACAATATCCAATAAATAGATAATTAGGGGGATTCCTTCTAATTATTGTATTTATCTTGTCATTGTTTACTCTAGTAGGGAGTATTGATTATGTTTATGTGTAACAGTTTTCAATGGCGTCATTTTTGCCTGGTTATCCTCCCTTTTTAAGGAATTTTTCAGAGTATCTCCATAACTAATTTGTTTCTTGACAGATCATTGTAATGTAGCAGTTGAGTCTTGAGTGTATCCCAAACCAGTCTTGTTGTTTGGTGACCTTTGACTACTGAGAATTTCATCCAATATTTTTGAACTATTTTCAAATTGTGATCCCTTCTTTTCTTTCTCAATTTCAACTTTTAGCAGCTTAATCTCAACTTCTAGTTTCTCACATACTTGTTTCTTATCATTTAGTTGTTTTAAAATGACTTCTCCAATTTTATTAGTTTCCGTGAGTTGGGACTTTAAATCACTAATGATTTGTTCTGATTCTTTGATAGTTTTGGAAACTTCCCTCTCTCTTGATTTAGTAGCTTCTTTAATTTCTAGAAGCTCTTCCCTTAGTACCCTATTTTGTTTTTTGGTTTTACTAAGTTATTCAATCACACTAAGGATTTCTTCTTCTAAGTTTACTTCTTCTTTATCTTCTGAATGATTATCATCTTGAGTTTTTATCCCCATAAATAGAAGCTCTGGTTCGTCTTCTTCATTTTCTTTTGTTGAGCTACTGTCTTCTTGGGTAAAGAACATTTTCTTTTTCTTGTAGAACTTCTTTTTATTATCGGTTTGAGTTTTCTTCTTATCACTTTCCTCCTCCTTAGGATAGGGACATTTATTGTCAAAGTGTCCAATTTTTCCATAGTTAAAACATATTAGAGGAATCTTCCCTTTGTATTTCCTTGTCCCTTTCTTGAGTTTCTGTATGAAGTTTGCAGTTTCTTCATCAGATATATCTGATAAATCATGTTTCTTCTTCTGCTCCTGCCTCACTTTATATGCTTGAAAGGTTCTTTCCTTTTTTGATGATTTATCATTCCCTGTTCTCATTTCATATGCTGTAAAAATTCCATGGAGCTAATCAACTGTGAGTGTGTCAAGATCAGACCTATCTTCAATTGAAGAGATCTTGGCATCATATCTCATAGGTAATGACCTTAGTATTTTTTGCACAATAGGTTTATCTTCAAGTTCTTCTCCTACTGCTCTGATTGAATTGACCACTTCATCTACTCTATGAAAGTATTCAACAATGTTTTCTTCTTCTTTCATTTTCAGATTTTCAAACTAAGCTCTATAGGTCTGTAGTTTGGCTTCCTTGACTTTGTCATCTCCTTCATATACAACCTCCAACTTGTCCCTGATTTATTTGGCTGATTTACAATGCATAACCTTCACACATATGGAATTATTCAACCCTCCTAGAATTCCATTAACTGCTCTTGAGTTGTCATTACAGTTTTTCTTTCCTACAACATCTTTGGGTGGAGCAGTTGGTGCAGTGTAACCATCTACAAAAAATTGCCAGATATCAAAACCAAGAGCCAATAGGAAGTTTTTCATTCTTACCTTCCATAGAGCATAGTCTTTTCCATTGAATAATGGTGCTTTGTTGTTAGACATTCCCTCTTGTTGATCCATCTTCAGGTTCTACCTCTCAGTTGTTTAGACAGTTCTGAAGGCACCCACTCTGATACCAATTGTTGGAATACTGAGAGGGGGGGGTGAATCAGTATTACCCTTTTTCAACAATTAGCAGTTACTTTTTATATTTTATTGATTATCACAATGAATCAACGATGAATTGTATGCAAAATCAATTATATAAATATATTTAACAACAATTACAAGTTTTATAAAGAATAGTGAAGGACACCAATCTTCTTTAGAGCACCAACTCTAGGAAACACCAATCCCTTTCTTCAGGGCACCAACCCTAGGAAGCACCCAACTCCCTTGTCTTTAGGGCACCAAACCTAGGAAGCACCAACTCCCTTGTATTTAGGGCACCAACCCTAGGAAGCTCCAACTCCCTTGTTTTTAGGGCACCAACTCCCTTATCTTTTACAATTTTCTTAGTAAGGATATCAATGCTTCCATGCTCCTCCTTTCCACCCTCACTGCACAAGTATCTTCAGCTTTCCTTCCTGGAATCTACTTTAGCTTTTGATCTTCTGATCTAGATTGCAGAGACAATTTCTTCTCACCACTCTTCCTCATTTATATAATCTTCAAAACAATGTGAGTTATGATGCACCGTGTCCTTTCGTTTGGACCATCTCACCTCTTCATTTAACTTAACCATAATCATTGTTTTATCATTCTTACCATGGAGGATTTTCCTAAATTGATCACAGATATGGATCGATTTCATATTTTAACTCAACCCCAAATCTCTGCAATTATTTCAGAAACTGAGTTCTGCAGAGGTGCTTCCTTCAAACCATTACATGTGACCGATAACACAAAACCACGGGCTTATCAACTTTAGTGACGTATTATATTTTGCCTTTTAAATCTCTTACCATATGACCAATGGCGGTCTCCAGACGTTAGACCAAATGAATGCTTGAGCACTTATCAGTATAAATGGTCACGATTTAATCTCTTGATGAGATGAACGACAATCGGGACTTTGGGACTTTCAACAGATTGGACAGTTCACTTCTATTTTGCGGAACCAGATCAATGGTCAGATTCGATCCTTGCACTTATCCTTTCACTTCTTAATCCTACGATTGGGACTTAATCAAGCATTGAGATGGATGGCCACCATTTACTTCAGCTATTCTACTTACACTATCCTTCCACTGTAATATGATCAATGGTTGAGAATGCACCCGAAGTGTTCTTCAAATCGGACGACTCGTATCCACTTCGGAACTTCGGCATTCGGGACTTCAGAACTTTGGTCAATCATTGGTGATGAAACTCTCGAAGTAAATCTCTCAGAGTGGTGTCACTTATTGACATGGCACGGGCCAAGTGGCACCCATGTTTCACTTAGATTCGTGATTTACACATACATGATCTAACGATTTCATCTTGACATTTGTCATCATATGACTATGCCATGTGTCCTTGCTGACGTGGTTTGCCACATGTCCTTTCTTGACGTGGTTTGCTGATGTAGACCTCCTTGATCTAACGGTTAGAATAGTATCTGAAATGTATTTCAGATCGACGGTTGAGAGTTACTTCATATTTTCAACTTTCGAGACTTTGGATAATTCAATCTCTCGACTTCACAATTCTTTCGAAGTGAGATTCCCTGAAGTGTAACTTCCTCACAACTTTTAACCCGAAATGAATGATGTTCATTTGATCATGATCTTAGATCGACGACTCGATCTGTCTATGATGCTATTTTTCCTTGGATTCAATCCAACGGTTCTTCTTCTAGCTTATCATGTCCTTCCACTTTAGAATGATCCAACGGTTGTCGGGTATTCGGGTATTCGAATTATCAACCCTTTTTGCGAGTATTCCTATCCTTCTACTTAAAGTGATCCAATGGTCATGAAGACTCTCGAAGCATATTAACGATCAAGGATGATTGTGGAACCATAACTTGCGAGTGATTTAATTCGTCAACCAAGCTCCGCAATTTGAAGTTGTGCTTTTGTTGGTGAGTCAACCACAATCGTCGATCTTTGAAGCTATAATATATGATGGTCCTGATTAATTGTGGGATTGGAAATAGCACGATATTTAATTATCCTTTCACTCTCCGCAATCTATCCCTATCGTTGATCTGGCGCTTGCGCATCTGACGGTCACAACTTAATCCAACTTAATCTGATCGTTTGTTGGATCAACCATAGTTGTCGATATTTGAGTTTGTGAGATCTGACGATCTAGACCAATTGCGATATTGGAACTAGTGAGTTGTTTAATTCTTCTTTCGTTCTCCGCAATTCATCGTTGCCATTGATCTGGCGCATGCGTATCAATGGTTCTAGTTTGTCATGTGGGAATTTTGATCCCGATCATGTTTCTGGACCGCGTTTTCGCTTCTGAGCTTTAGGTGCATCATCGGTTGTTGATATCAATGACAATACATCAATAACAGTATGTCCAACACATACAACTCATGCAACTAGTACACAACAATTCACAGGAAAATTTCAATCTCAAGATGTGGCACAAAGGCCAGACCGTCTATGACTGCAACGCTTGTGAAATTGAAGCACTCAAATCCAAATTTAAACACAAGCAACATGAAATTGCAGACCTCCGTGAAATATCAATCCCAACTCCAGTAAGCAATGCATGCGAGGGATGAAAAAAACGATAAAGAATTGGCAATCTTGCTTAGGAGAGGCAACCGACACTAAGAACAAATTCATCGGTTGGAAGGAGAAAATCAAGGTCATCGAGCAATAATTCAAGATCAAGTAATCCCCTCAACAGGCTCACAAGCATTCTGTGAAGTGGAGAATCCAAATTACCATCCTCGCGAAGCTAACATCCAGGAAGGCACCCCAACTCTAGTGGACACAACTTAAACTTAACTATACAGGTTCCACATTTTTTTTGGAATTTTGCTCTGTTTATAGGCTAGAATCCATCTCAGGAAAAGAATATCTTCATATGTAAAAAGAAATTGAGAAACTTTATTGTTTTGAGGAAGATCTGAACTGAAGAAAATATACTCTCTTGTTGGTTTTAGCATTGCTATAACCATCTTGTATATATAATACAATTACTCATTTTTGTTAAAAAATAACAATTGTCTAAGTGTACAAGAGTTGCACTAGAGTAGGAGTGTGGCTAACCGATAGCCTAGAACAGATTATGGGTATGATCTAGGTGAAGAGGCGTAGTCCGAACAAAGTATCCTTGGTGTTTCCAAACAACTAAGTGAGCAACATCATAGTGTCACATGCCCTCAAGTGGTGCACGATCGCAAGATTCGGGTAGGCACACTGTGGGGACGTGACAGGATCTAGTTTGGGTATAGGCAGGGAAATCTAAGAGGAAGTGTTTTTCAACTTCAACCCTCTTAGTGTCACAAAGATGGCATATTCTTTCATCCCACTGTATTTTGGGAATTATCCAACGCCCAGTTTTACTGTGTAGCTCATGAGAGTTTGTTCTTTTTTTAACAATGTTGATTTTATTCTTTACATTTCTCAAAACTGAGAGGTACTTTTGATATTCTAAATTAGGGTTGACCACCACCTTGTAGTATCTTAATTTCTTTTTATCCTCTAATTATTTATAACACCACATATTCTCCTTAAATTTGTAAGTGATAATATTTGTAATATTGTCGGTATTCTGCATGATAACTTCTTCTTGTATTCCTTAATGATTTAACCAAATTATTTAATAATTAAAAACAACATGATGATGATTTCCATGAGATAGGACACATCTGGGCTCAGTGCACCCGACTAATGCCAGATATCCCGCCTCACAAAAAGACTTGGAAGAGGAAATCCACGATTGGTTGTGAGACTCTGGTGGAGGCTATGGAGGTTGAAGGTCATAGTGAAAAGGTGTTGATATAACCAAAAGCGGTTGCTCCCTCCAATCAGGCGATTGGAGACTTCATACAAAAAACAACACAAGGTCGGGTCACTGCAGAAATCAAGCACAAGCTTGGGAAAAAGTCGGACTGGAAACGTTTTACACTGAAAGAATGTTACAGGACTTGGATCTAAGACCGATCTGTCAAATTATATGCAGGCCTCCCCAGCTTGTTGATCTCCAATATCTGGTGGTCCAGGAACCAACGCATTTTCAAAAATAAGGATGTTCCTCTTGCTATTATTATTGTCGTTACTTGGTCACAAACAAATGCTTTCAAAGGAGACTCGGGCCTTAAAAACCCGAGGATCCCCATTCTGCCTACTATTGATTATGAGACCCCTTGGGGTTATTTCTATGGCGCTAGCCAGGGACACCCCCCCAGATGTGGGGTGGGGATGGTTATTTCCTATCCCACGATCACTACATTGATATCTGTTATGCCCTAGGTCCCAGATCAAACAACATGGCTGAGCTCATTGGACTTTGGACTCTCCTTGAGACTACAAAGGAAAAAGACATCCAAAGACTCCAGGTTTTTGGTGACTCCAAGTTGGTTATAGACTGGGCTATGAATAAAGTCAACATTCGAAACATCAGGCTTGATCCCATCATGAGGGAGATTAGATAAACTTTCAATTCTTTTCATTGGTTGTCCTTTCACCATCTTCTTAGAGAATTGAACTCCAAGGCAGACGAACTATCAAAGGATGTTATGTTGTTAAACCCAAGTACTTTTATCTTATATGAATTCAATGATGGGGTCAACACAGAGGGAGGTGCGCCTTTGAGAAACAAGTTTGGGTCCCTGCATCTCTCGGGACCTACTATGTTTATGAATTTTTTCTTTTGATGCAAAAATGTTGATGTATGATGTATTTTTGTTGACAAGGAAGAACAGTCAAAATGTCCCCACTGTATAAGGACATAGTACAAAATTGGAATAGTAGGTTAGCAGATACCTATAGGAATAGACTTTTGAACAAATGGATTGTGACATTTTTATCAACAGACGAATGAACAATTTGAAACATTTATATTCACCACAAATGAATATAAGTGTTTTTTTTCTCCAAATAAAAAATAAAAATAATTAAACTAAATTAAATTTATAGTTTAAATATAATAAAGTTCAATTAAATTAAATTTATTTTTTTTATATAGTAAAATTGGTTTATGTGAAGGATAGTTATCATCCCTAATTATAAAAAAAATGTGTTGATATAAATATAAATTTGAATTTAAAGTATTTCAAGTTCCAAGCTTCAAATTAATTTAAAACTTAGAAGAACACTCGTCTTACAATTCAGGTAGAAACAAAGGGAAAGAAAGGTTCTCCTCTGACAAAGAGATTAAGATAGGCTTTAGAATTATTTATATAGGAATCTTCAACTATAAAATAAGAAGTAAGGATATATTTATATTTAAGTCGAACCCTCGGAGGAACAGCAGGAACACTACGCAACCCCGAACCAGGAACAAGGCCTCTCTCCCGATTGAGGGAAGATAATAGTAGTCATTTCCATCCGATTGAACCGAGAGAATTTCATTAGATGCTTAGCCTTATGTTCGTATTGACGGGTGAAAAGAAAATGAGTGGGTTGAATTGACGTTTTCTGGTATTCAAGGGGAATAGAGTTATTTTATATTAAAATGACTGATATAGTCATAAATGGCATCCAACTCTTATGATAATACTTATCAAAGATTATCAAATAAAATGAGCAGAAAATAATAACTCCAATAATTTGTATTTCAATCAATTTTATTATAAAATTATTTATTTGATATAACACTTTTGATATGTGAAAATAATAAAAAATATTCGTCGAAAATCAAGAAAATAAATATAAATTATATGCAAACCAATATCAATTTTTGTGTCTTCATAATTCTATGTTAAAAATAAATAAATCTAAATTTTAATATATATTCCAAAAAATAATTAAAACGAATATAATTAACAAAAATAAATTAATAAAGAAAAATTAAATCCAATGTCATTGTAAAATATGTATAAAAAACACTATTATAATATATATAAAATAATGTTACCAATGCATAAATAAATAAATAAAATTGTAATCTATGAGAAACAATGAATTTAGGATACTTGAGAGCAAGAGCTCGGGGATGACATATGCGGAAACCCTAGCCACAAGCGGCCTCAAGATCCCTCAACTTTTTTGCTGCTCTCCGCATTGCAATTTCTCCTAGACTTTGGCGTGAAAGAAGCTTAGTCTAGTGTTAGCAGGTTGGTGGTTTTTTTCGTTTTCTTTTCAATTTTTCTAGTTTTGCTTGGTCAGGAGCTATGGATGATTTGGTAGACTATCAATATGATCTGATGGATGGACAACTCATATGGCAACTACCAATTGGCCATCCTCCTGACACAGTCTCTCTGGTATTGTCACCTCATGTCGGTTGCTCGGGGGAGGCTTTTTCGCTGATCCCAGTTCGTGCCTCTACTACAAGACCCCAGCTATTTGATTTTGGTGGTTTGTCTGGAGCCTCGATCATCAAAGTTGTCCTTTGGGGGGGAGGGGGAGTTCTCCTATCCCACTAGGTGTTCTTTCAAATCTTTGGAGACTTGAGCATGCTCTCGGTGCTAGGATCAAGTTTTTGGTTTTTCCCTAGGGTTCGGACGGGAATTGGCTATTTAGTCTCTTGGCTAGATTCATCCTTCTGGGAACTTTGAGAGTTTTGGATATTTTTCGGTTCATCCCAGTCTTGTAAGCTCTATTCCTTTTCAAAGGCTTTTTTCTCCCCCCCGACTCTCTCGGAGTCTGGTTTATCTTCCTCTCTGGATCTGAATGAGTTTTTGGCCATCCCTTCCTCCCCTCCTTCTCCCCTAGACATTCAGATTAAAAAATGAATCGAGGCTCATATGAGTATGCCCCCTCTTTCTCCTTTCTCTATAAATTTGTTTTATTTACAGTCATTGTCTCAAAATATTGTTGGCTTAAATATGTTAAAAAACCTCCCTCCCCTCCCCTTTGCACTCTCAAAACCTTCGCCCTTTTCCCTAGGCCCCCCTCTTTCCTATCTTTCTTTCGCTCAAGTCTCGTCCCCTCCCCGAATCCCTCCCTATTCCAAAGTCAAGACTCCTCTTTGATGTCGGATGAAGAGACCATTTGTTACCAGTTGAGATACATATCGGTCCCGACCTCTGGGCATACAAAATCCCCCACCCGGGTTTGGGATTAAATCCTCCATTGGGGATTAACAACAAAGGGAGGGGTAGAAAATATTTTTTCTCCAAAGCACAATCCCGAGCGGCCATTGATGTGGTGGCAGGCAGACAACTCTCTATCACAAGAGCACTTAGAGCATTGCCACCCTCATAAGGGGTTTCCAAATGAAATAGCTCTCCTTAAATTGTCAAGGGTTGGTGAGCCCCTCCAAGCGTCTCACCCTCCAAAGGTTGTTGGAGTTTTCTCAGCTTGATATTGTAATGCTTTAAGAAACCCTTGGGAAAGTGTCTTTCATTGTATCTCTATTGGAAAATCTTCTTAAGGTCTGGTATTTCTTTGGCCTTGATGCTCTTGTACGCTTAGGGGGTTTGGCAATGGGGTGGAACTCAAAATCCATCAAGCTTGAAAATGATTTGGGTTTCAACTTGGGCCAAGGTATGTCTATTTTTGTTGAAGACTTGGGGAAATCGTTCACAGTTTTAAACATTTATGGACCCTCTCATGATCGACCCCAATTTTGGAATGCCCTCCTAGCAAAATATTTCTTAAAAGAAAGTCTTCTCATTCTGGGAGATGACCTTAATTTTTCCATAGGGGAGGCTGAATCTTGGGGGCAAAGGGCCCAGACCAACTCTCTCTCATATTTCTTCATGCATAAGTTGGGGGAAATAGGGATAATTGACATAGCATCCATAAACATTGGTCCCAACTGGAGAAATAAGCAGTTGGGAGAAGATCATATAGCAAAGAGACTATATCATTTCTTGATCTCAAAATCTCTAGTGGAAGATCATTTTCTCTTCAGACAATGGGTGGGGTCAAGAGGAGAATCAGACCACTATCTAATCTCTATGGAAGTAGCAGGGCCCCCCAGAAAACCAACAAGTCCTTTCAAATTTAACTCTTCCTGGTTAAAAGATGAAAGATGTATAAATCTAGTAAAGGAAGTATGGACTCGAATTGGACAAGAGGAGCGGGAAGCATTTCAATTTGCAAGGAACTTAAAAGCCCTGAAACTCGCTACAAAATATTGGGCTAAAAGGAAAAAGCAACAGTTAGAACATGACATAATCAATACGGAAGTAGCTCTTCAATCCCTCTATGACTCCGATAAAGGAGGATTTGCCACTCCAATAGAAAAAGAGGCCCTCTTGTCTCTGGAAAAGAAAAGAAGAGAGCTTCTTCAATCCATGGAAGAAGAATGGAGGCAAAAAAGTAGGGCAATTTGGATACATAGCGGGGATGAGAATACAAAAATTTTCCAAGCTTATGCAAAAGGAAAGAAATTGGCAAACACAATATGGGGACTAAAAGATCATATAGGTAGGCAACTATCCACCTTTGAAGATCTGGCAAGGCTTGGATCTCAACATTTTGAATCTTTATACTCAACAGATAGAAGGGTGTCACTAGATGCCATAATCGATATGGCATTATTCTTTCATTGTTTTGTAGAAGAGGAGGATAACTTAGATCTTATGGAAGGAGTGACAGAAGTCGAATTAAAAGAATTTTTACACAACTTCCAAAAAGATAAAATCCCAGGACTAGATGGTTGGTCTATGGATTTCTTTGTAGGACTCTATGATCTCATTTGACAGGATATTCTCAAAGTGATAGAGGAGTCAAGAGTTAATGGGTTTATCCACCCTCCTTTCAATGCTACTTTTATTGCTTTAATCCCAAAGCAGGATACTCCTGAAAACTTGGACGAATACATACCCATTTCTCTATGTAACTATATTTATAAAATAATTGCAAAAATCATGAGCAGAAGAATTAAAGGGATTCTCTCGAAATCTATTTCCTCGGAACAATTTGGTTTTATGGAAGGTAGACGGATCCATGAAGCAATAGGATTAGCCCAAGAAGCCATGCACAACATTAAGACTCATAAGCTAAAAGGAGCAGTGCTAAAGATAGATCTATCTAAGGCCTTTGATCGAGTGAGTTGGATTTTCCTGTGAATGTTTCTCACACATCTAGGATTTGGCCTACCTTTTATCAATTGGGTCATGAGTTGCATCTCTCCATCTTCTTTCACAATTCTCATAAACGATGCGGCCTCACCTTTCTTTACTGTAGAGAGAGGGCTCAAGCATGGATTCCCCCTATCCCCACTCATGTTTCTGTTGGTGGAAGAAGGTCTTAGCATGGCCTTATTTGAAGAAAAAAATAGCAGAAGTTTCACTGGCATACCTCTTACCCACCTTCTTTCTCTCACACATCTGTTGTTTTTTGATGATGTACTAATTTTCTGCAGTGGGTTAAGGGGGGATGCATAAAACTTGAGTACCATTCTAGATATTTTTAGTAGGGCTACTAGAATGCAAATAAACATCTCAAAATCTACCCTCTCTACTCACCTTATGGATCTGGAAGAAGTTTTTTCTACAAATCCCTCTTTCCTTATGTGGAAAATCCCCTTGAAGAAGGGATAAAGTACCTGGGATTTCACCTAAAGCCAAATTTCTACACAAAATCGAACTAGACCTGGTTAATTGCAAAGCTAAAAAAAGGATAAAATCTTGGAGCTTCAGAGGGTTGTCCAGAGCTGGTAGGTTGATCCTTGTAAAATCTGTCCTAGAGGCAATATTGGTCTATTGGCTTTCAATGGCTTGGATTCCAAAAGGAACTCTGGACAAAATAAGGAAGATTGTTTCAGATTTCTATGGGGAGGTCATAAGGAGAGTTTTGTGATGCCTTGGTAAATGGGACTCCCTAGCCTTGCCAAAGTTGTTGGGGGGTTGGGGTTTAAAGAATATCCACAATTTCTCCACTGCCCTTGCGGCCAAGACAGGCTGGAGACTCATATCCTCTAATAATGTATGGTCAAAGGTAGTAACCCAAAAATATATTAGTCTGGAATCTATTGTGGATTGGATAAGAAGGTCGGTCCAAAGTTTCCAAAATGGTTTCATCATGTGGAAAGCTATCATCAAATCTTTTCCTGTAATCAGTCAAGGGCTAGCTTGGAAGGTGGGAAAAGGCAATTTTCTCAGGATTGGTAGGGATTTGTTATTGGGTAACAATGTCTTGCATATTCTTCCCTAGAATCTAATTGATCGTTTGCATGAGAGGGATATCTTCCATCTAAACCAGATTGCAGACGAGCAACAAACTACGCTTTGGAGTCAAGGTTGGAAAGACGCACATGCTCTGGATCTGGGTGACCATCATACAAAAACTTGGAATGCCTACATCAGGTCTCTCAAGCTAGGCCATATTAGAATTGAAGACCATGAAGATGAATTATATTGTCAACATATCCCCTTTGGGGTCTTAACCCCAAAATGGGGCTATTCTTTCTTAATGGTCAACATCCCTCAACAAGATCCCGACTGGTGGTGGAAAGGGATCTGGAAATACAAATTCCTTCTTAAGGCACACTTATTCATGTGGTGTCTAATTAGGAAAAAGGTACCTACATGGGATAGAATGAAACTCAAAGTAGTGGTAGGACCGGGCTGGTGCTCCCTTTGCAAGGGGGCTAAGGAAACAACCACACACCTTTTCTTAGGTTGCTTGTTTACAATTCAAACTTGGAGAGTTGCTTCAGATTCTTTGGGTCAATCATGCTCCTAGCAAGGGCCCTCCATCGAAGACGCATGGAGATCTTGGTTACAGGACCACAAAAATAAAAATATTAAGGCACTACCTCTCCTTATTCACTCGGGCATCTAGATTGCTTGAAATTATTCCATTTTCAAGTAAAAGGTTCCTCTACCTGACATAATCGCAGCCCAAAGTATAACAATACTTGCACATTTTCCTTAAGTGAAAGATGCTCCCCCTCCCAGGCAGGTGGTGGAGGAACATATAAACTTCTCAAGGCCTTGGGATTTTTTTGATGGCGCTTCTCAGGACAATGGAGCCCGATGTGGCAGTGGGGAGTCCTTTATATATTCCCAACACATTTCTTTAAACTAAAGTGGGGACTATGGCAGGGTACAAATAATTATGTATAACTCATGGCTCTAAATCTTCTGCTCACCTTTGCTGGGGAAAAAGGGATAAAAAACCTTCAAATTTTTGGTGACTCAATGATGGTCATCAATTGGTTGCGAAATACTCAACCGTGTCACAACATTAGTCTTTCTACAATCCTCGATGAAATCTTTTTAATTGCAAACATATTTACAAATATGTCATTTCATTATGTTTACAAGGAAAGGAAAGTCACAACAAACACCCTATCTAAATAAGGTACTCTCATGGTTCTCGGGCAGTGGCATGTCATAGAGTTCAAGGATGATCAGGGCTTCAAGCATTATCACGGGCCTTTTATAGAGCAGAATGGGCCGACAGGGGTCAATATCTAGCATGATCTGTCTCTTTTTCTTGGAAATGGATCCTTTTTTAGCCGATTGCAAATTTTTTGGAATGATGAAAGAATACCAGCTTTTTGGGAGGAGTCTCCCTTTTTCAGACAACTTATATAGTGTTATGATCAACAGTAAAGATGTTTTTTGAAGACTTGATCTTGTTCAAGCAAGGTGGTTTTAGCTCCAGATTTTAGTACAGAAATATCGAGTTTTAAGGGCATGTATTTGGTGGACTCTATATTTTGAAATTGTTCTAGCTTATGTGGCTGAAATCCTAAAGGACTAAATGCATGTCTCAACATGCATTCTTCATAATGTAAATTTTATATATTTTAATAAAATTTGCGCTTTTTTTCTCCGGAAAATATATATATATATATATATAATGTTAAAAAAATATTTTTTGGTTAATTATAGATGTGAGAAAAATATGTTTTTAAGGGAATAAATGTTTCCTTCTTGAACAAGGTTACAATGCCCTTGCACCTTTCCTTTTGAATTCATATTTTCTCTCTCTCTTTTTTTCTTTCTCAATTTCCATTATCCATTTTTCTCACTTATTAATAATAATATTAAATTTCCCCCGGATGGGGTGTCACCACAATCACCAACTTACGTGACCAACATGTAGGTGTTGGCACCTAGCCTAAAACCACAGGTGGTCGCTTCACTCATCCTGGTCGTTGATATGAATGTTCCTTCGACAGTTCGATGGATCACTAGGGTTCATCATGAGATTGTACTCCCAGTGGTTCGAAGGGTTATGGACATTAATGGAGAGTATCAAGGGGAAGATCAGCATGAAATCCAAGACATCTCACGTGACAGAGTTGATGAGAGGTATGTATTCCCACAGTGATGCAATGTTATTATTGATTATGGCGAGGTTAGGCAGTAAAGTGAGATCAAAATCCTGCAGGAGCTGGAGGATAGGCTCACGACCTTGCATAATGCATTCATGCCCATATTGAAGCATGAAAGCTTGGTGCGACTACCAGAGGAAGGAATTCTAGTTCCTTGGAAGATAAATAGACAAGGGGGCGATATGGTTGTTGTTTTGTTATGGTATGTTTGGATGCGCTTTGATTCTTATAGAACTCTGTTTGGCTCTTCAATTTCTTTGGTTTACATCATTATGGCCCCATGACGATGTAAACCACACTCCTCCACGGTTGGCTCGTTGTGAGCTACCAAGGTAGTGGTTGCAGCTACAAACTTTTATCAAGAATTTGTGTCTAGGTAAGATAAATCCACAATGTTGACGTTGGAGGCCGAGGTCAGATTGGTAAGGGATTTTAAAGATGATGAGGATGTGGAGAAACAAGTGGGAGGCTTCATTCCGTACCTTGGTTGTACCAGGACTCAAAACTCGAAGTTCTTCTAAACCATCGAACTTTATTGGCATACAAAAACCATGGTATCCCTGGGCATGTTGTCGAGGGATGAGGATTTTCATCAATTAAAACACATAATGGAGACTTTGGTGGCACAAAATACATATCTCCTAGAATTGGTTACTTGGATATCTCATCGTCATGGTGGATCCTTCCATCCTCCTACTGCACATCATCCATGGGAAGAATCCTCTATTGTAGTTGCTCACATGGATGTCTCGGGCCCATCTCTTTCTCAAGTTCCTCATGACCAACGTTAGCAAGCTTCATAATATTTACAAATCTCTTTTATATCTAGTTTTTTGTGTCATAGGGGGTCTTAGTAATTATTTTAGACTTAGTTGGACATACAAACTTCAAATTTCAAGAATTATTATGCTATCTGTAACTTGGTTTCTCCTTTGGGGAAGGCAAGTTTTTTTCTTTTTTTGTTACTGGAGACTGTTATGGTCTCTCTGGAAACTGAATCAGTTCAAACCCTCATGTATATCATGTTTATATTAATCTAGCTTTTAATTACTTATAAAAAAATAATATTAGTATTAAATTTTAATTTACAAAGTAATTGTTTTAATATATTAAATTAAATTTATTATTGAATTAATCAATACATAAAATTATTATTATTATTATTATTATTATTATGGATAATACCATCTTTATTTTACATCTGTCCAATCATGAGAGATACCAAATCTCATCACATGCAATTTTTTGTGAATGATTCATTCACTATAGTAGCTTGGTTTGCGTCACGAGAACGAAGCATCATCTACCATAGTAGATGTCAGACTTCCCATTTAACCAAGGGGCGGATGATTCATGATGGTATATACAATGTATATTCATATTTATAGTTAGAAGTAGCGACCGTTCATGTCAAATTCTAGTTGCCATCCTCATAGTGACATCTTGTTTGTCGAATGTACCTATTACGTTGCAACGCATTGCTCATGGACTCCATTCCACTTGCTAGGAACCCCCATTTTACTTGCCTATATTCCTAAGATAATATTTGCGTTGTGCAATCCGTGTTCAACTCATTAACATAAAAATAAAAAATAAAAATAAATAAATAAATAACTATACAATAAGTGAAAGACTTACCAAACGAAATGTGCTAGACCGCTATGATGGAGAGCCAAGAAGAAACCCATATTCTCCTCTTCCCTTGGGTGACAAGTTCTTATTCTCACCTTCAGCTACAACAACATAAGCTTCAATTTTGATGATATAATGCCATCTTTTCTTTCAAACAACCCAATGTTAAAAGAGCCACAACTTTCACAGTGTGATCTAGATTATTTTCGGAACGAAATGAAAGCAGAGATATTACAATGAAATACACATAAAAAATGCCAGAAACAGAGAAATAAAGCAATACACGATTTCTATTAATGAAAGAAATGTACAGACATTATAACAATACAGAGTGCAAGTGTTAGGGTCCTAACGCGCACATAGGTAGAACAATATATTCGGATGTAATAAAGGTCAACATTAATAAGGCCTTGAAATAAAATAGAATAAGTCGAATATAAGAAGACCTAATACAAGCTTTTTGCTTCTAGAAGGATCTTCCTCTAGATGCTTCTTTTGATAGACATATTTAGTATAAATAGGAGTCGAGGGTATGAGAACCCTAGCTTGGATATTATTGTAATAGAGCTCTGCTCAACTGGAGGTTTCCCCCTCGAAGAGGCCCTGTGAACATCGCTCTCAGAATCAAAGTGTTATTTCTTTTGTTATTCCTATATCATTTATGTGTTATTGTGGTGATTGTTCTAGTTATATTGTTGTTATTCTACCATTTCTAGCATTTTATTTCTGTTCTACATACTTTTTATATCTGGTATATTACAAGTGGTACCAGAGCACTTTCCTTGGCAGAAATCGTGGGTAAAAAAATTTCAGGGTAGAGACGTATTATGGCGTCTTTAAGCCACATAGATATGTCATTACGCGCATAAACCCGCAGTTGAGGGATTCATACACACATGAAATTCAAGTGGTACTTAAACGCACATATGTTGGCCACCCTTCTAATCCCTGTTGGTACCCCTTTGAGTGGTAGCGCATCAGACAACACCTGTGTACGGATCGGCCTAGATTACCTGAAGCCCTCTTTAGATAAACCGATCGGCCGCCTAACTGCTATAGTGCCACCGAAAACAACACTCGGGAAGATACTCTCTAGTACCTAGGTAGTCGGGTAGTACGGCTAAGGGTATGGTCTAGCCTCCTTAGTTGGTGCCCTAAGATATTGGGCCGAGTACTACTGTTGGACCCCGCAAGTATATCAGAGAGCTATAGCACAGGGCAAACCCTTGTCTGTAGAACCCTTGAATACCTAACCCTTGGGGACAGAAACATAAACAACTTAAAACAGACAAGATATATTGTCGCGCAACTGTGTTCGGGTTGCCAAGTTACTACACATTTCTTCCTGGTTAACCATTTGGGCATTTCATCACTGCAGTATTCTTCAGACCGGAGTATAACTCTGCAGGTGTAAAAAAAAAAAAAAATCTGGAAATTTTTGCACCATTATTTGAGACCTATTCCATTGGATTCATCTCTTCGCCTTTATCACATTCATACATATCATTTTTCAGCAAAACTTTTGACCCCACCCGCCCCATTTCAGTTCCCTCATCCT
The DNA here is from genome assembly GCA_009831015.1 of Picea engelmannii. Lineage (NCBI taxonomy): Eukaryota > Viridiplantae > Streptophyta > Pinopsida > Pinales > Pinaceae > Picea > Picea engelmannii. Next base: position 301,977 of record ML782522.1, on the reverse strand, counting down.
CATGGCCCATACCCGTAACCAAGACTTGGAAGCTCGATTCAGTACCTTGCAATCTAATCTCACCGAGACCCAACAATAAGTGAAACAACTCAGTTTCAATGTTGTCGCCATCAATACAACCATGCAGTCCTCAATGGAGGAAATCAAACAAGACCTAACTACCCATCTTGAATCTGTTGTTTCGATGCTCTGCACCAAGCTGCATATCCCTACAGATAACCCTTTATCTAACCCACCTTCACATACTTAAGCTGAAAATTCCTCTCATTCCCATAACTTTCAGCACCATCACTTTCAACGTGACCTAAGCCTCCCACGAGTGGATGTGACCAAATTTGATGGCTCAGATCCCATTGGTTGGGTAACCCAAATGGAACATTATTTCTCTTTATACGCTATTACAAATGACTTGGTCAAACTCCGGTACGGTGTTCTCCATCTAGATCAAGAACGTTGGCAATGGTGGAAATGGAGAAAAAAATCTCGTCAAGGGTATATTGCTTGGACACACTTTGTGGCAGAGCTTTATGAATGGTTTGACACTGAGACCAACCATTTGGGTCATTTGATAAAGTTGAAACAATCAGGAACAATGGAAGACTTTATAGCTGCCTTTAAGCGCCTGGCTTTTCAGACAGAGGGCATGTCTGATGCCTTTTTCAGAGAGTGTTTTATCAGTGGCCTCAAGAATGAGATTCGGGCCCATGTCCTCATGGATCGGCCTCAGAGTTGAGTGGAGGCTACTAAAAGAGCTAAAGAAGCACAACAGGTTGTATCTTCTCAAAATCGGAAACCCTCCTTTATCCCTCACCCTAAACCAGTAAATCCCACTACTCCCTTCGCTCCACTAAAGATCCAAAAATTGACCAATGATCCAGGTGGATATCGGTGGCCACCCACCTTTTCCAAATGGCTAAAAACAATTTTCTGGCCATTTTGGCAATTTACTATTTTTAGCAGGTTTTAACTT
>ML782522.1:226447-298947 GCA_009831015.1 Picea engelmannii | reverse complement strand
CCATATATGTGGAAACGCCATGCTATCTATGAGTCTCAACCCCGTAGTGTCATTATTACTCTGGGGGGTCATCTCTACAGGATACCAGAGGTAGTTCCAACTACTGCCCCACCTAAACAGTGTCGTAAGGTAGTATCTCATACTACAAAATTCATCTTCTCCACAATCTGTTCAAAGGGCGAACAGAAGGATACTGCAGCCACCACAGCTTCGGCCCAAGCACCTTCTATCCAACAGAAGCAGGTCGACAAGGTTGCAGCAAAGCACGAAGATTCCTTTTGCACACAGTCATCTAAAATAGCCAGACTGGTTAAAAAGGTCCAAACCTTCCAGCCACAGGTTCATGACAGATTTCCACAAACTAAGTAGCGCGACTTCTCCAGCAAGACAAGCAGCTCACCAAGATGCAGATTCAACAAATGATTTTCCCTCTCCCCCAGGAACTCAACGCAATGGAGACCATTGCTTCCTAAGGAGGGAGGATTGATCTAGGTGGATATCGATGGCCACCCACCTTTTCCAAATGGCTCAAAACAATTTTCTAGCCATTTTGGCAATTTACTATTTTTAGCAGGTTTTAACTTCCGGGGCCATTTTGAGGGTCCAAATGAAGGTTTTTTGAGATCGAGGTTCTCAATGATAGCCGAAGGCATGATTGAGCCCCCAAAATGAATCTCCTTGACAATACCTTTCCAATGAGCTATCACACGCCTAAAACGGAGATCGTATGCAAAAGTTACGACCCCGGGAAGTTGATGCACCAACTTACCCAAACGGGGCCCACATGACTTTTGGCGCTTCATCTCCTACGGTTAGGTTTTTGGATGTCTAGGACTTTTTTCATTCCCGATTATTGTAAAAAGGCCTCCAAAGCCTCATTGTAACCATCTTCTTGCGAATGGGAGTAGCCGTCACATCTCTTCTCAGAGATAAGCTGCCACCATTCTAGCGAGTCTTTCACTCTGTATTTTTACAGTCTTTGTACATTTCTTTCATTAATAGAAATCGTGTATTACTGTATCTCTGTATTTATGGTTGCATCTCTGATATATTTATGTTATATTACTGGATATACGCGATATCTCTGTGCATTTCTTTATTATATCTCCGCTCTCATTTCGTGCCAAAAATAATCTGGATCAACCAGGGCTGAAATGGTTGAATGCCAACTCAAAGGCCTTTGTTATAATTGTGATGACAAAAATTTCCCGGGCCACAAGTGTAAGGAACAAAATCTTTTTATGGCCATCTCGGAGGATATTTCGGAAGAGGATGTTGAAACTTCCCTTGTGTCTGAGTCACCTGAAACCACTAACATAACCCCTCCCTTGGACCCTCCCGAAGTAGAACCGGTCATTTCCCTCAATGCTCTCACTGGCTTCTCCGCCCCCCAAACCCTCAAGCTCATCGGTTACATCAAGCATAGGAAAGTCATCATTTTGGTTGATAGTGGAAGCACCCATACTTTTATTTATCGTCGCATTTCCCAAGAAACTCATTGCTACATCCATGTTGTCAATAATTTCCAAATCATGATTGCCAATGGTGGCTCCATGAAATGTGGAGGGTGTTATGAAAATGTGTGTCTCCAAATTGGTAACTACCACCTGAAATCTCATATGTTTGCTATAGACATGGGCGGTTGTGAAGTTGTGTTGGGTGCGGATTGGCTAAGGACTTTGGGTCCCAGTCTCATGGATTTTAAAGAATTAACCATGCAATTCGACTAGGAGGGCCACCAATATAAGTTCCAAGGCATCACTGTCGATTCACCTGAGATCATTAGTTCCCATCGCATGGAAAAGATGCTCAAAAAAGGTAATTCTGGTGTTATTGCCCAACTCCATGGCATCCAAGCAAAAAATACACCCTCGGTGCCGCAAGACCTCCAATCCATCCTTTCTAAACATCAAGTGCTCGTTTCCACTCCCCAGGGACTCCCTCCTTCCCGTGGTGTTCATGATCATTCCATTCCCCTTGTACTAGGAAGCCTTCCTCCCAATATTCGTCTGTACTGTCACCCCTTTTCCCAAAAAAATGAAATTAAGAAAATGGTCCATGAACTCCTTAATGCAGGCGTTATCCACCCTAGTACGAGCCCCTACTCTTCTCCTTTGGTCATGGTCCTAAAGAAAGAAGGTTCTTGGGGAATGTGTCCTGACTTCTGTGCCCTCAACAAACTTACCATTAAAGACAAATTTCCCATTCCTGTCATTGATGACCTCTTGGATGAATTGAGTGGCGCCCAATTCTTTACTAAACTTGATCTTCGTTCTGGCTACCACCAGATACATATAAAAGAGGCAGACATTCCCAAGACTACCTTTAGAACTCATGAGGGTCACTATGAGTTTTTGGTCACGCCCTTTGGCTTGTGTAATGCCCCCTCCACCTTTGAAAGCCTCATGAATCATGTCTTTCGTCCTTCTCTTCATCATTTTGTCATAGTTTTCTTTAATGATATCCTTGTCTATAGAAAAACCTAGACAAACCATCTTGCTCATGTGGATCGAGTTCTCCATCTACTCTCTCAGCATCAACTTTTCCCGAAACAGTCTAAATGTGCTTTTGGCGCCTCAGAAGTCGAGTACTTGGGTCATCTGGTTGGCAAGGATGACGTCAGGGTGGATCCTAAAAAGATTGAAGCTATGAAAGATTGGCCTCTCCCAAAGACCCTCAAAATCTTGCATGGATTTCTGGGCTTAACAGGTTATTATCGCAAGTTTGTTAAGAATTACGGAAAGATTGCAGCACCTCTCACTACACTCCTAAAAAAGAACTCTTTCACTTGGACTCCAGCAGCTGCTCAAGCTTTTCAAACCTTGAAGATGGCCATGTGCACCACTCTAGTCATGGCCCTTCCTGATTTCAAAAAGACCTATGTTTTGGAATGTGATGCTTTAGGGAAAGGAATTGGTGTTGTCCTTATGCAAGAGGTTCGGCCTTTGGCCTTTACCAGCAACCAACTGTCTGAAAGAAATCTGGGCAAATCAATTTATGAAAAGGAAATGTTGGCTATTCTGCATGCCATTGATCTGTAGCGCCCTTATCGATTAGGGAAACACTTCCAAATTAAGACAGACCATCAAAGCCTCAATTATTTTCTATAACAACGCATTTCCTCCCCGGAGAAACAAAAATGGGTGACTAAGCTCTTTGGATATGATTATGAGATCATTTACAAGAAAGGCAAAGACAATGTGGTTGTGGATGCACTTTCCTGAAAATATGAAGATGAAGGATCCCTTTTTTCTCTTTCCTTCATTGTACCAGATTGGCTCCAAGCCATTCACCAGGAATGACTACAAGATCCCAAAAGTTCGCATTTGATCCAACAATTGCAATCCAATGCTCCATCTCCCCCAGGGTACTCTTGGCTCCATGATGAGCTTAGATACAAAGGCCATTTGTATTTAAGTAAACAATCAAAACTTAAATCCATGGTACTTTCTAAGCTTCATGCTACACCCACAGCGGGGCACTCCGGGTTCACCAAAACCTATGACAGGGCCAGACGTTCTTTTTTCTGGGATGGTATGAAACAAGACATTTGTACTTTTGTCATTGAATGTTATGTGTGTCAACGCAACAAGGGCAAAACAGTCAAATCTCCGAGCACACTACAATCGCTTCCGATTCCACCTGCTATTTGGAGGGATATATCTATGGATTTTATTACAGGCTTACCCAAATCGGGAAATAAATCAGTCATCATGGTGGTTGTTGATCGCCTTTCCATGTATGCTCATTTCTACGCTCTTCAATACCCCTTTACAGCATCCACGGTGGCTCAAATTTTTATGGATCGGGTCTTCAAGCTTCATGGCATGCTGCATTCTATTGTTTTTTATTACGACCCAACTTCCACCAGCAATTTTTGGCAAGAACTGTTCAAGCTACAAGGCACCCAATTGCATCTCAACACAGCTTATCATCCCTAGACTGATGGTCAAACGGAAGTTGTCAACAAGTGTTTGGAAACATATTTGAGGTGTTTTGCCTCGGAAAAGCAAAATCAGTGGGCTCAATGGTTATCCCTAGATAAATGGTGGTACAACACTTCATACCATACAACTACATGCATGACTCCTTTTGAAGCGATATATGGAGAAACGTCACCTTCAATTCTCTCATACATACCTAGTGTCTCGAAGGTCCATGAAATTGACCAAACGCTTACAGTTCGAGAGGCTATTCTCCATACCCTCAAAGAGAATTTGGTAATGGAACAGAATCACATGAAGCAACAAGTAGATCAAGGTCGCTCTGAACATCAATTTGCAGAAGGGGATCAGTTGTTTCTTCGACTGCAACCTTACAAGAAAAATTCCCTCAAGGTTGAGCATTGTGAGAAGCTAGCGCCCAAATTTTATGGTCCTTATACCGTTCTCAAGTGTGTGGGACAGGTGGCCTATCAGTTAGCTTTACCCAATCATTTGAAGCTACATCCTGTTTTTCATGTTTCATTCTTAAATAAGGTGATTGGAACTAAGAGCCAAATTCAAATCAACCTTCCCGAGTTATCCAAAGAAGGATCCATTTGGCTACAGCCACAAGAAGTTTTGGACCAGCATGAGTGTCGCCTGCATCAGAGAACCATCAAGGAAGTGTTAGTCTAGTGGAAAGATACCACTCCAGCAGATGCCACTTGGGAACCAACTACCATTCTGCAACAATTTCCACATCTCAAGCCTTGAGGAAAAGGCTATTTTTAAGGGGGAGGACATGTTAGGGTCCTAACCTGCACATAGGTAGAACAATATATTCGAATGTAATAAAGGTTAATATTAATAAGGCCTTACAATAAAATAGAATAAGTTGAATGTAAGAAAACCTAATAGAAGCTTTCGCTTATATAAGGATCTTCCTCTAGATGCTTTTTTGGATAGACATATTTAGTATAAATAGGAGTCTAGGGTATGAGAACCCTAGCTTAGATATTATTGTAATAGAGCTCTGCTCGACTGGAGGTTGCCCCCTCGAAGAGGCCCATGAACATTGCTCTCAAAATCAAAGTGTTATTTCTGTTTTTATTCCTATATCATTTATGTGTTATTGTGGTGATTGTTCTGGTTATATTGTTGTTATTCAGCCATTTCTAGCATTTTACTTATGTTCTGCATACTTTTTATATCTGGTATATTACAGCAAGACTCGCCAGAATGGTGGAAGCTTTATCTCTAAGAAGAGATGTGATGGCTACGCTCATTCACAAGAAGATGATTACAATGAGGCTCTAAAGGCCTTTATATGATAAACATGAATTCCAAAACCCTAGACATCCAAAAACCTAACCCTAGGAGATGAAGCGCCAAAAGTCATGTGGGCACTGTTGGGGTAAGTTAGTACATTAACTTCTCGAGGTCATAACTTTTGCATACGATCTTCGTTTTAGGCACGTGATAGCCCGTTGGAAAGGTCTTTTCGAGAAATATGCATTATTCCATAAAACTCTAACTTCATCTCTAGTTTGACTGTAGAAAGCCAAGAAAACACTGTTTAGAGCCCCAAAACATCCCTAGAAGTACAGAAAGATGTACAGACATGAAAACTTCAAAAATAAGTTATTTTTAATAGGTGGGAGGCCATCAATATCCACCTGGATGTTGTGTTGTGCTTCAGGACAACCCCATAAGTGTAGAACCCACAATTACAAATAAATGTCACCATTACAGAGAAATGTGTTGAACTGAAAACTGTAAAGATGAACCAGTTGAAATTTGGAACAGGTGGGTGGCCACCAATATCCACCTTTAGCACAGTGTCCATAACAATCTGTGATGCGTTATCCTTCGAGCGAGGATCGAAAACATCCATAATCCTTCCTTGTTCCTATCTACTAAGACAATACATTGCCAAATTCACATCGATATCTTTCCTGGAGAAATCAATGGCCTTTTATGATGTCACCGGTTACAAGCAAAACTACACAAAAACTATACACATCGCCCTTATCAGTGAGGTGGTAATTTTCATAATACGTGAGATCCAAATACCCCACAATCCCTTGAGTGCATGTAGAGATGTGAGAAAGGTTTGTCTCTACGAGATGGGATGACCCAAAATATGAAACCTTGGCAGTCGATTTATTGTCAAGTCAAATGTTTGTAGACTCAAAGGTGCAAGCCTCAAATCATTCCCCCTTATATTCATGTTTTTCCCACCCTTTGCAATGGCGAACCTCCTTGAATTCTCTCTCTCGTACATCTCGTTAACCACACTTACAAAAATTTGGATTTATTGTGGGTTCATAAGCCTTCTCTTTAAGTTCTGTAGCATTCAAAATGCACCTTCCCTCTCCACGTATCCATCTTTCACCAGCACTTAGTATTTCTTGAGTTTTTTTGCAGAATGGTGGGTTCACGGGTTAATCACACATTTTTATCCAACTCTGAAGCTCCACCATAATCAAAAGGAACTCCAAAGTTCTGCGATCCTCATATCGCACCATACTTAGAATTTTTCAAGCGTTATTACCGCATGTTTGAATTACTCATCAATTTCATGTCCAAGCCTCCATCCATCTGCTTCATGATACTTAGTTATTTCTTAAGATTTCATTCTTCTTTCTTAACATTTCAATACTTAGTCAATTCAACGTTCTACTGCATAAGTGAAGATTGTATCACAAGTTTTAAGAATCTTCTTTTCTTTCCTCCGCCTGCTTTGCAACACTTGGTCATATTTTGAGATCTTACCGTTGGATCAGAGTTACTCCACCTCCTTCATTCATATCCGTTTCTCCACCACTCCACTTCTCCACGTTGAATCCTCATTTCTCTTGTCACATTCCCCAAGTAACATTAAATGCAAATCATATTGGAAACAAAATATGGTTAATTACCAAAGGATCGTTATTAATGGTGATTTTGTTGATACTATTCTCAATAAATTCAAATTAACTTCGCCTTAAGTGTTATTTCGAGAAAAGAGTTGGAGGGTTTATTATGTAAAAATGAGTTATGTTGGTATTAACGATCATAAAGACTGTAGATAATTTGTCAACTCCAAATCACGATGGCTAGGAGGAAAGAAAGTTTTTGTGGGAATACTATGAATACATTTTCATGAGAAGATCCAAAATATCACTAGTCTAGAGCTTACACACATTATTCTACATTTCCGCCTCAAGAAAGAGATATTAATGATATATGGATATCTGGAATCGCTTAAGCGGGATGTGTTTCGGAATTCTTTGACACTACAAAGCTTGTTATATGGTGCATAGATAATTACGAGAAAGACCAAATAAACATTCAATTGAAGGGACAATCTATGATTTTTTTGGCGCCATAAACTTTCAGCAAAATGCTCAAGTTACCCGATCCAACAATGACCTTCAAAGTTGAAGAAGCCAAGGACTTCATGAAAGCTAGAAATGGTGCTTGGGACCTATTGCTGCAATATCTTGAAGATTCCACAACAATGTCGGAGGATATATCAACAATACAAGTTAGTCAACTGAGAAAACCATATCACGAAATGGCATGGCTTCTTGCTAGGATTCTTGGACAAGAGTCCACTGCTACAATTAATCTTCTATCTCTTTATATTTTATACTTTTCTATCCAAAAGAAAGTGATTTTCGACTGGTCAAAAATTATCTCTTTTGAAATATCATTCCAATTATCGAATTTTAGGAAGGACAAGAAATTCTATATGTCTACATGTTTGATCTTTGTCATTGTATATTGTCATGTATTCAAAGGATTGCGCTTAGCAAAGAAGATCGATTGTAAAGAAGACCATGTTCATACATAGTACACTACTTTGTGGAATCAGGAAGCAATGTATTATTTTTATGGAGTTTATGATGTTTTTGTTTCTTCTTTGAAGAAACTCATGTTTGGAAATGGTACTTCAATACTATCATTGGATGCGACAACCTTTTTTGATAAAAAGGGAAGTTTTGAATCAAATGAACAGTACAACATAATCAGAGTTTATTTCTCTCAAGAAGCCCCAATTTTTCTTTCGTTTTATGTATCAGATAGAATATTTGTGATTGAAGTCTGTAGACTTTACATATTATGGGCTAATTTCTTCTATGAAAGAAAGAAAAAGCATTTCATTTCATTACCATGGAAAATTGGCGAAAGCACGGTCGGAAATGATTCAAAAACTAATGAATATGCAGTCCAGTTTAACTAGTACAGTTCAAAGTTGGAAAATCAAGTGAAAGGGTTTGACCCTCATCAATATTTTATGAATCATTTGACTTCAGTTGGTTTCAAAGTTTCATATATAAATACTTCTTTATATGGAGAAAATGAAGATAATGAAAACAATCATGAGGGAGTTCCAGTTAGATATCCTGAAACATTTGTTAGCACAAACGAAACACATAGACAATGTGGAAGAGTTGTAAATGAGAAAAGTACAGGATCTGAAGGTTCTTCTCAAAAAAGAGGCACACCAAAACCAAACCCCTGTAATTCAGGAACAAAAGAAATTTGTAATTGAAAATTTTGGTGATGGAGATGATCCTAATCTTCCAAAAAAGAATTTAGAGAGACCCCATAAGCTTACTATAAATAGTAAAATGAAAAGACGGGTAAATAAGCAGAAAATAAGTGATCTCGTACCTGATGATAATGATAACCTCAAAGACATGGAGCTGGACACAAATATTGAAGATATAGAGTTTCCAGATGATGAACAAAGGATTCAGGAAATTGCAGCAGAATTGGCAATGCAAGAACCAGTCTTCTAAGAAGAGGAATCCTTAACACTTCACAGTGCTTCATTTGATAGAGACTCCAAGAAATTAGTTTTTGAAAGACTTAATTCAAAAGGAAAGAAGATTCATGAAAAAACAAATTCAGAATTTAATTTGAGAGGAGATTTACCATAAAAAGTTGCTAAGATTCATAGAGCTATCGACGATGCTCTAGAAATGTCAGTGGATGAAATGGAAGCAGAAAATGTTATGCTTAAAGAAAGCGTTAAAGAGCCATAATATCCTTTAATTCCAACCACAATATTTGCAAGCCCTATTACCAGGATTCAACTTAGGAAAAGTTATGACAAAACACCATAATCAAGTTCTAAGCTAAAGGGAACATCAAGTCTGCTTTCCGCGGTTAGACGATATATGGGAGAAAATATAAAAAAGAGAATCTCTCTTGTATTAGAGGCATTGGATTTGGCAGGTAGTTTTGTTTCTTTTGATTCAAGGCTTACCAATTTGAGAGAGTACCTTGAGGCCAACCTCAACAATGATGAGGATTTCTACAAGGATGTTGTTATCACATTTTTCTTGAAAGTTTTTGGAATGAGTGAATTGAAAAGGAAAAAAGGAAGATTTACCATCCCCTACACGAATTAAGCAATTGAAATCATGTTGGATTAAAATAATTAATGTTTTAAAAGAAATATTGGTTGATTTTGACACTCTAAGTCTAAAAAAAGGGGAATTGTATTTTAAAATGATTGAGTTAGATTTATCAGGAACTACCAAAGAAGTCCTAGATCCTAAAATAATTCTTAATTCCATGCTTATGATGAGGGAGAAATATGAAGAGATATCGAGGACATGATTCATCAACTTTCTACTGAATTAAGAGAATAAGAAGGTACACTATTTGATATCAAAGTCAGACAAGAAATCATTTTTGCACCAATGAGAGAATGTATCGAAAATTGGTTGAAGCAAGCTTTAATCGAGATATATGAAGAGGATCAAGTGGAAGCAGTTGGTACCAATCGTGAAACTGCAATCCAAGATAATTTAAAAGGAACATCGACAAGTGATTAAGAGGAGAGAGAACACCATCACAATGAGTAATACTCATCACATTCTTCCTAATTCTTTTCTCTTCCTGTTCAGAAGTCTCCATTTGTGTTTTACCTTTCTCGAGAAAAACGTAATTGATTTTATGATCTTTTCTCTTTGTCTTCCTTTCAGGTTTAGCCATGTTCTCATATTTATTTTATGGTCCATGTAAGCCCAATCCCAGTCCAAATTTGGACGAGTGCATTTTATTTTTTTAAGACTATATTATTTTTTGAAAAAATCCCAGAGAACTACTTCGGGGATAAGCTTTAATAGTATCTTTTAAACTTTGATATTTGAGCATTGGATATTTAAAGTTTTCCTATCATATTCTATCTTGTTATCAATGAAAAGTCTCATTTAAAGTTCTCTCATATGAGGGCCTTTACCTTTCTTTCTTTGAATTTAACCAAAAATAATGAATACTGTGATGGATGTGAGATTTATTTTATCTTTCCTGTAATTGTTATTTTTGTATTATATTCCTGCAAATATTATATCTTATGGGTAAATACTCTTGGTCCATTTCTCAAGAATTCTTTGAAGTATGTATTATATTTTCAATCATCAATATTTCTATTTATTTGATTGATAAGATTTAGAATTTTCTATCTAGCACTCTCCCATTTTTCATATTGTTGTCCCAAGATATTCAAGATAAATCTTTAAAGAATTAAAAGAGGAGTACCACCTCTATAAAAACAATAGGGGATTCATATCCTCATGAGGTTGTTGTTTGGACCTGAACAGATCTAGACATCAACATTTTTTGTGAACACTGGGGAGAACAAAAGGCTGGTTTCGCAAACCATAATTCTAATGACCCAACCTCAGCCAAATGAACCCTAGTTACAAGTTGGTCTTGGAAATCAAAGAACCATTCTTCATGAATTGTATGATTTGACATTGACAACAGCCAGGACTCGTGAAGATCTTGAGAGATCATGGGAAACCTTATCCCACGAAGAAGAAATAGAGATTGCAAGAAGGAAATTTAAGCTGAAATCATACAAGGGACCAATAACAAGAAGTAAAAGAAAACAACTTCAAATTCGAGAAGTTGGAGAGAGTTCCACCACAGAATAATTAAAAATAAATAAATCCAATAATGGGTGATAGGCAAGAGAATCTTGAGAATCGTGAAGAGAGAAATGACAGACAAACAATTCCAAGAAGAAGGGTTAGAAATAGCCCGCTTAATCTTCGAGGAGAACAACATCAATTGCCAACTCTTCCTCAAGGAGTTTTTCCTACATTTTCAGGAGATGGAGTGATGGACCCCAAAAGACATCTGCATTTGTTTTTGAATATGTGTGAGATTCATTTAGTAGAACATGATGATGTAATGGTCAAACTTTTTCTTTAGACATTGACAAGATTGGCCTATGAGTGGTATATGTTTCTTCCTACGATCAATTTCATCATTTGATGATTTAGAAACCATGTTCTTGACTATGTATGCTCCTCCAATAGCCTATCATACTATGCTCACACAATTCACCCAAATTCGTTTGAAAAAGGGCAAAAGGATTAGAGATTTCAATTTAAGATTTTTCAATATATTAAATCAGATTCCGAAAGAACAAAAACCAAATGCTCCAGTCATACTTGGATGTTACAAAAATGTAATGCCCTCAAATGTGAAATTTTCCATCAAGGCTACACAAATTGAAGATCTAAATGGAGTTATACATAAAGCAACAGAGATGTAATAAATCATGTTCGAAACTTATGTTTATCATGACATCATCCTTGGAAAAGTCCAAAGACAAATGGATAATATTGCTATCTCAAATCAAGGGGCATCAACTTCAAGGAATGTTGAAAATCGGGGAACAAGGAACGTTGAAAATAGAGGATTTGGTGGAGGGATCCTTCAAGGAGTAATCCCTAATGTAAGACACGATCCAACAATAACTCAAGAGACAAAACAAATAATAGAAATAGCTCAGATGAATGAAACAATTCGAGAAATGAAAAATGAGCTAACAAGATTAAGAAGAGGAGAATTGTTTTCCTCAAATGATCAAAACCCCAGAGTTCTTGCTCATGAACAAAGAAGAAATCATCTTCAATAACAAAGAATAAAAAATGAAGATGAGCACAGGTAAAGAGCACCAAGGGTGCAAAATTCCAATGCTATCATATTGGAAGAAATCTATGATGAGGAAAATTTCGATAGTTTTGACCAAGAGGCCAAAATCATTCAAGTTAAAAGTCTTGAATCTGTATATATGGATGAAGATGAGTCATCCATGTATGTATTTGATAAACATGTAGAGTCAAATATCTCACAAGAAAATGTTGCGCAAATCAAAGCACAGTTCAATAAATTCAAAGCAAAAGAGAATGTTGAAAAATAAAAAGATAAAAACAAAACAAATGCTCCAGAAACATCAAAACAACAAGTAGTTGCCAATCAAATCAAGAATCCTCCACAGATGACTTATAATGTAATTGATGACTTGATTAAGTTGAGGATTACTCTCCTTTTTATGAAAGTTGTAAAAATTCCACAACAAAGAGAAAATATTCTCAAGATTTTGGATGAGCCAACCAAAAGAATTGAGGTCGTTGTAACAAATTCCAAGTTTCAACAAAATATTTCAGCGGTTAAACCAAGGGGTAAGGTCTCGCCATTCTACATCACAATAAAAAATCATGATGTAGTATTACACAATCATTTAGTTGACAGTGGAGCGACCAATAATATTATGTTCTTATCAATAATGGAAGTTGTGGGAATGGGATGCACTAAGTATTATGAAACTGGAGAGAGTATATATGCGATAGATTCAAGGAAGGTCCCAGCATATGGGGAAATCAAAGGTTTTTGTGCAAGGATAACTGTTGCACCCCATATTAAAAATGTTTTCACTATCATTGTGGTCGACTTGCCTCCAATGGGTAAGGTCCCGCCATTGTACATCACAATCGAAAATCATGATGTAGTATTACACAATTATTTGGTTGGCAGTGGAGCGACCAATAATATTATGCTCTTATCAGTAATGGAATCTCTCGGAATGGGATGCACTGAGTATTATGAAACTGGAGAGATTATTTATGCGATATATTCAAGGAAGGTCCCAACATATGGGGAAATCAAAGGTTTTTGTTCCTGGATAGCTATTGCACCCCATATTACAAATGTTTTCACTATCATTGTGGTTGACTTGCCTCCAACATATGCAGTAGTTCTAGAAAGAGATTGGTGCTCACTAATTGGAGGTTACATCATGAATGATGGAAGTTGTATGATGTTACCAAACAAAGAAGGAACAATGGTAAAAGTTCCTCGAGAAGCCAAAAATCCAAGTTCTTTCATGAAAAAAGACAATGAATTAATGCAAGATTACATCGATATCGTAATTGAAAACTATGTTGTGCTTGACTCAGAGCAGCCAAGTATTTCAAAACAAAAAGAAGAAAATTATTTTGAAGGATTTTGGAAGATGTCTTTTGATGGTGCCTACTCTGAATATTGAAGTGGAGCAGAGATTGTCTTCAAGAGCCAAAGTTCAGTTATATATCCACACGCCATCAGACTTCAATTTCTTTGTACAAATAATGAAGTTGAATATGAAGCATTGATACAAGGAATGAATCTTGCACTTAAAATGAGAATTGAACACTTGATCATAATCGACGATTCTGAACTGGTTATAAATCAAATGAGAAAGAAGTACAAGATAAAAAAAAAGGAGAAATTGAAATTTTATGCCAAAAGGGTAAATGAACTCATAAATTATTTCAGTTCATTTAACATTTCTTATATCCCAAGAGACAAGAATCATAAGGTAAACTCAATGGTGGTTGTTGCATATTTATTCAATCCTAATGATTCAAAGAGCCAAAATACATTCCAAGTCAAAATGATTTTTAGGTTTTCAGTTCCTGATAATCAAGATTATCTCCAAGTTTTTTAGATGATGAGGAGTTGGTTGAATTTCTAACTGATACAAGTGATGTTGTAGAGAACTCTGAATATCAAAGTCATATTCCTCTTTCAAAGGATTGTATCAATTTTGAATCTCTTCTCACAAGAGATGACCAAACCAAATTTCCCAACTTGAAAAAAGAAGTGTCTGTTAGAAAAGAGATGGAAACTCATAAAATAAATATTGGCACACAAGATTCTCCAAAGTATGTAAATCTCAGTACTAGTTGGATTGAAAAAGAAGTTTATCAATACACCACTTTGTTCAAAGAATATCATGATGTTTTTGCATGGACATATGATGACTTGAAGGAGTATGATAAATCAATATTTCAACATATCCTACCACTAAAAGAAGGAACAAAGCCAGTCAAGCAAAAATTGAGGATTGTGAATCCTAAACTAAAACCCCTGGTAAAAATTGAGTTGGAAAAGTTGAAGAAGGCCAAGATAATTGTTTCGATTAGACATTCAAAATGGATTTCAAACCCTGATATGGAAAGAAAGAAAAGCAAGGAGATTCGTCTTTATGTTGATTTTAGAGACTTGAACAAGGCAAGTATCAAATATAAGTATCCCCTCCCTAACATGGAGATGCTCCTACAAGAAGTGATTGGTTCAGCTCTGATGTCTATGTCGGATGGTTTCTCTGGACATAATCAAGTATTGGTTGCAGAAGAAGACAGTCTTAAAACTACTTTCATCACACCCTGAGAGACATATGCATATGTACGTATGCCCTTTGGTTTAAAAAATGTTGGAGCAAATTTTCAGAGGGGAATGGATCATGCCTTCAAATTTTTAATTAGAAAATTTATGGTTGACTATCAAGACAATCTTACTATTCATTCCAGAGTAAGAGAAAATCACATTGATCATTTAAGGCAAGTATTTGAGCAATGTAGATTATATGGAATATCTTTGAATCCCTAGAAAGGTTTGTTTGCAATGTTAGAGGGAAAACTCTTGGGACATATAGTCAGTAAAGAAGGAATCTACATTCATGCAAAGAAAGTCAAATATATCAATGAATTGAGCCCTTCAACCTCGAGAAAGGGAGTACAAACATTTTTTGGAAAGATAAACTTTGTAAGGATGTTTGTCTCGAATTAGACCACAATTGTGAAACCGATAAATGTCTTGTTGAAAAAGGATCAAAAATTTGAATGGGCAGAAGAAATTCAAAGAGCATTTACTAAAATCAAGCATGCAATTGCTTCAACTCCAGTTCTTTCTAGTACAAAATTTGATCAATATTTTATCGTATATTCTTTTGCTTCAGAAGAGACCATTGCTTCTATTTTAACACAAAGGAGTCTCAAAGGAGAAGAATTTCCAACAATTTTTATGAGTAAAAAATTGCATGACTATGAGTTGAGATATTCGGAAATAGAGAAGCAAACTCCTTCTTTGGTTAAAGCAGTGGCACACTTCAAAACTTACATCTTGTCATATCACGTTATAGCATATATTCCAACATCTCTAGCGAAAATGTTCATTAATCAACAATTGAGAGAAAGGAAATGAGAAAATTGGCTCGCAAAAATTCAAGAATGTGACATTGAGATCAAGCCATTGGAAGCAGTTAAAGGACATGGGTTATGCAAACTTATGATAGGGGTTGATTCACTAAACATGGTTATATCAATTTCAATAGGATCTTATTCATCCATGACAAAATGGTATAAGGATATCATTTTCTATCTAAAATCTGGCCAATTCCCAAATGGCATGTCTTCAAAAGAAGGGAATTAAAGATGAAGGAAAACCAATATGTACTTGTTGTTGAAATACTTTTTCTAAGAAATTTTGATGGGATGTTGTTAAGATGTATTGATTCAATGAAAGCCCAGAAGGTGCTTGTTGAATTTCATAAAGGCATTTGTGGAGGACATTTTTCACCTACACGTACAACACATAAAATTATGAGAGCGGGTTATTACTGACCAACCATTTTTAAAGATTCATATGCAATGATCAAAAAATGTATTTCTTGCCAAAAAAAAATTGGAAAAATGAAAACAGTGGCAATGTCCTTGCAGTCCATAACAGTTGAAGAACCTTTTGTACATTGGGGACTTGATGTCATTGGCCCAATTAATCCTAAGTCCGACAAAGGTCATTCTTATATTCTTACTACAACTGACTATTGTACAAAGTGGCAAGAAGTTATAACCCTCAAGAAGGTTGATTTTGAATAGCTTATAACTTTCCTCAAAGAAAATATTTTATCAAGATTTGGGGTTCCAGAGAATTTTATTACAAACAATGGATCAATATTTATTGAGTCAAAGTTTACCAAATTTTGTGGGGAATTTGGTATTATAATGGGGCAATCTTCAAACTATTATCATCGGGGAAATGGTTTAGTTGAATCTACAAACAAAACATTAATCCAAATCATCGAAAAAACAATTGATGTGAATCAAATAAATTGGCATACAAAGTTAATAGATGCATTATGTGCCAACAAACTTACACCGAAAGACAGCATTGGATTGTCACCATACACATTGCTATATGGGAAAGAAGCAAAAAAGCCAATTCATCTTGAACTGAATGCCTTGTCATATGTTGTAAATTTTGATACACGAAATAAATTTCTCCCTTACAAAGAAGGTATAAGCAGTTAATGCATATGGAAGAACAAAGGATTTTTAGGATTTCAGTTCCTGATAATCAAGATTATCTCCAAGTTTTTGAGAATGATGAGGAGTTGGATGAATTTTCGGTTGATACAAGTGATGTTGTAGAGAACTCCGAAAAACAAAGTCATGTACCTCTTTCAAAGGATTGTATCAATTTTGAATCTCTTTTCACAAGAGATGACCAAATCAAATTTCCCAACTTGAAAGAAGAAGTGTTTGTTAGAAAAGTGAAAGAAACTCAGAAGATAAATATTGGCACACAAGATTCTCTAAAGTATGTAAATCTCGGTACTAGTTGTATTGAAAACGAAGTTGATCAATACACCGCTTTGTTCAAAGAATATCGTGATGTTTTTGCATGGATATATGATGACTTGAAGGAGTATGATAAATCAATATTTCAACATATCATACCACTAAAAGAAGCAACAAATACAGACATGCGAAAATTGTGGATTGTGAATCCTAAATTAAAACCCCTTGTAAAAATTGAGTTAGAAAAGTTGAAGAAGGTCGGGATAATTTTTCTGATTAGACATTCATAATGGCTTTCAAACCCTGTTATAGTAAGAAAAAAAAGCAGGGAGATTAGTCTTTGTGTTGATTTTAGAGACTTGAACAAGGAAAGTATAAAAGATAATTATCGCCTCCCTAACATGGAGATGCTCCTGCAACAAGTGATTGGTTCAGCTCTAATGTCTATGTTAGATGGTTTCTCTGGATATAATCAAGTACTGGTTGCACAAGAAGATAGGCTTAAAATTGCTTTCATCACACCCTAGGAGACATATGCATATGTATGTATGCCCTTTGGTTTAAAAAATATTGGAGAAACTTTTCAAAGGGAAATGGATCGTGCCTTCAAAAATTTAATTGGAAAAATTATGGTTGACTATCAAGACAATCTTACTATTCATTCTGGAGTAAGAGAAAAGCACATTGAGCATTTAAGGCGGATATTTAAGCGATGTAGACTATATGGAATTTCTCTGAATCCCAAGAAATGTTTGTTTCTGGTGTCAGAGGGAAAAATATTGGGACATATAGTCAATAAAGAAGGAATCTACATTGATCCAGAGAGAGTCAAATCTATCAATGAATTGAGCCCTCAAACCTCAAGAAAGGGAGTACAATCATTTTTTGGTGAGATAAAATTTGTAAGGAGGTTTGTCCCAGATTATGCCACAATTGTGAAATCGATAAATGTATTGTTGAAAAAGGATCAGAAATTTGAATGGACACAATAAATTCAAAGAACATTTCCTAAAATCAAGCATCCAATTGCTTCAACTCAAGTTCTTGTCAGTCCAAATTTTGATCAAGATTTTATCATATATTCTTTTGCTTTAGAAGAGACCATTGCTTCTATTTTAACACAAAGGAATCTCAAAGGAGAAGAATTTCCAATAAGTTTTATGAGTAAAACTTTGCATGACTATGATTTGAGATATTCAGAAATAGAGAATCAAGCTCTTTTTTTGGTTAAAGCAGTGACACACTTCAGAAATTACATCTTGTCATCTCATGTTATAGTATATGTTCCAACATCTCTAGTGAAAATGCTCCTTAATCAACAATTGAGAGAAGGGAAATGGGCAAATTGGTTCTCAAAAATTCAAGAATATGACATTGAGATCAAGCCATTGAAAACAGTTTAAGGACAAGGGTTAGGTAAACTTATGGCAGGGACTGATTCACTAAATGGGGTTATATCAATTTTGACATGATCTTGTTCATCCGTGACAAAATGGTATAATGATATCATTTTTTATCAAAAGTCTGGCCAATTCCAAAATGATATGTCTTCAAAAGAAAGAAGGGCATTAAATATGAAGGCAAACCAATATGTACTTGTTGCTGAAATAATTTTTCGAAGAAATTTTGATGGGATGTTGCTAAGATGTATTGATTCGATGAAATTCCAAACAGTGCTCACTAAATTTCATGAAGGCATTTGCAGAGGACATTTTGCACCTACAACTACAAAACATAGAATTATGAGAGTGGGCTATTACTGGCTAACCATTTTTAAAGATTCATATGCAATGATCAGAAACTATATTTCTTGCCCAAGATTTTATGGAAAAATGAAAGGAGCAGCAACGTCGTTGTTGTCCATAACAATTGAAGGACCTTTTGTACAGTGGGGACTTGATTTCATTGGCCCAATTAATCCTAAGTCCAGCAAAGGACATTCTTATATTCTTGCTACAATTGACTATTTTACAAAGTGGCAAGAAGTTGTAGCCCTCAAAAAGGTAGATTCTGAAAGTTCATTGTCCCTCATCTCATGGGGAGAAGGAGTTGAAGGCCTAGAGGCTTGTAGCTGGAAAAAAAATAAAAAAAAAATCATGAACGTTCTAAATGCTCTCCCAGGGATCCCGAGGACAATGACATGTCTCTCATAAGAAACTGATGAGACCCGTGAAAAATAACTAATAAAAAATACCAACTAAGATGGAGCATGTGTGGGCACTATTTTTCATGCTTAGGTAGAAGCCCCACACATGGATTCAACTTGGGGAAGCATGATGTGACCAGGGTAGAGTGAAGGTGGGCATTGTTTTTCATGCTTAGGTAGAAGCCCCACCTTGGCTTCAACCTAGAAACATCTTCAAAGAAAAAAAGTCAATAAATGGGCTTGGAAAAAGGTTGCATTGAAGACGAAGGTGCAACACACCTTCTACAAAGGCTCCCATAAATGAGATACTACAATCCCTTGTATGTCATGAACCCCATGCCCAAGAGTCTTGCCCCCATCCATGTCACTTTTTCCACATGTCTTAGAGAGGGTCCCACTTGGGAAAAACTCCTAAACTTGAGGTACAATCCACCCAATAGGTCATTTTGTCAACCATCCCATGACTAAACTTGGAAAATTGCATAAGTATTTGAGCACTTGTTTATTCTGATGAGGTGGTTTTTTATGTACATGCTTAGATGGATATTTTATTGACTTGATGTACTTAACATGATGCATTTGACTTGATATCCTTGGAGGGCATATTCATTATCTTTGCAGGACCTAGTTGGTGGACAGATTTGGAAGAACAAGCCTATCTTAGGATTCCTTGGGGCTTGAAGCCCACAGGTTGGATACCATGGCCCATATATTGGACGACAATGCTAGCCTTTGGAGGCTTGAGGAGACACCTTGGAGGACCTAACCCAACCCTTTGCTAGCCCAACGATTTGCTCTTGAGGCTAAAACGTCACTTTTGAGGAGCTTGACGTCACCCTAGGGCTAAGGTTGTGGTGGTGGTGTTGTTGTTGCTTGACACTTGGCACATTTTGATGGGAGAAGGTTTGACTTGGAGGAGGGAGATCTAACGCATGAGAGGGAGGCCCTAGAAGGCCCAATGACTTCCCCTTTCCACTCCAATGACTTGCAAAAAGTGTCAAAAGGTCACCCTAGAAGAGGGATGACGTCACATTAGGGTTCCTATTATGTATTTTTTTAATTTTATTGTGGTTTACCCTTTGATTATGGACAAACTATGTTTTAGAGGATTTGTATAAATAGAGATTATCCCTATTTCATTTTGAAGATAGCTCTCCCATTGTAAGAAGACTAGTGGCTGAAATTTGTGCCCTGCATTTTGGTATCTCTCTCTTGGGAAAATGATTCTTGGTACTTATATATGGTTTATCTCTCTCTTGGTGAATGGATGTTATGCGCTATCTCTTGGAAATACTTCTTTGCTAAGTTTTGGTGATTTATATTGTGAAAACTAGGGTTTATGCATGCTATCTTTGTTAATTACTAAGCTTTTCTGCAATTTGTATGTGATCTTGTTAATTCCATGGTTAATTTGTTTAAACCCTTGGAAAAGTATAAGGGCATACACCCTTCATCAAGGTACTTCACCTCTTGTCATTGGATTCTCATTTTAAAGGATTGCTACCATACGTAAAAGGGCTTACACCCCGGTAGAGTTTTATCCTTGTTAGAGTTTACTTTCTCTAGAGAGTAAAATGGCTTACACCCCTAGAGAAGTAGTAGAACCTAACCGTTAACAAGCCGACTTCATCGCCCAATAGAAAGATACTAATCTAATCTGCACCGGAAATAGAATATTAATTCATTGGTAAACGTGAAAACTTGCAATTTGATTTGTTCAAGTGGTTAATAATTTTCTACATGTTATAACCTCTCCAAGGCCCCCTAGGGCGAATTATTTTAGCCAAATATTCTTGTTCTTGTAATAACATTTAAGCTACAGCCATTAAGGCTGCAACAAGCTCACCTTATTTTATATGAACTCTCTCTTTCCACCGCTGAAATTCTCAAGTAAATAGTGCCAATCACTCGTCTTGTTAAGGGCTTTCATTTGGGCATTTAACTTGCCATTTTTTGTGGTTAATTCTTCCAGTTGTAGCAAAAGTTTGCTACAGCCATAAATCTGCATTATTACAGTAAATAAAGTGTCCTTTTGCAGCCCCAACTAACCATCAAAACTTGTGCTTGAGTATTGGATGAATATCTACTTGTTTAGTGCCTACTTGTCCAATAAATATTTGGTGTTTTGTATGGTTAAATCCGCAGTTATCTACTTTATTCATTGCTGCTATAAATATGCATTTAAATTCAATTTGGGACATCAAGCTTAAACTTGTTGGTTTCTCTTAGGACTAGAGGCTTATATCATCATATATTGTCTTGGTTCGCTTGTGCTAACATTGTTTGGCATATATCTCTTTGGAAACCTATAAGACATCCTCTTACAAGCCTCTTGCCTCTTTTCTCTTGACCATAGGGATGGGTTACTTTTACTTCCTTCTTACCTCATTTAAAACCCCCTAGGGTCACCCATGACTCCCCCTTGTGTTGGATTCTTCCTTCATAGAAGCGAGGGAGGGTTTATCTAAGGTGACAGTGGGTAAGATCTACCACTGTTAACGCCATCCAGTGGATTAGGTTGGGCTTTTACCAACCTACAGTTTGCAAGATAACATTTTGGTGTCGTTATCGGGGAGGATTTTGAATCCTCTTTCGTGCCCTAATGACACTTTGGAAAGCTTTGATCCCAAATCCTTTCCTCGTAAGCTTGCCTGACAACTCCATTTGAGGGAAGTTCCCTTTTCCTTTTATGATGAGCTTTTCATAAAGTTCATCTGGCGACTCCATTGAGGTATTACCCTAAGTAATGGAACCATGGCATCACAAGACTTACCATGGGAATTCCATAAGGTGCACCCTTCTATTGATGTTCAAAATATCCTTGGATATCAAAATCATTTCTCTACGAAGTGGAGGGCAAGTTTCCCTAAATTTAATGGTGATCCAGCTCTAGCAATCACCCATGTCATGAATTATATGAAGTATGCTTCAGGGTTAAATGTGTTGCATGAAGATGTACTAATGAAATTTTTCGTGTCTTCTCTGGAAGAAAGTCAAATGAAGTGGATTGCACACTCATGTGATCTGAAAAGTATCCCATCTTCTACAAATCTCATTTAAGAATTTCTCAGGCATTATCGACCAACTACCCAGAATTTGCAAGATACTTTCCAAGAGCTCAAACAAATTCTTTGCAGAGAAGGTTTTCCGGTGAATGATGAGACAATAGATGAGGAATGGAAAATTGATGAAGAGTATCATCCACCTACTTCAGAAGAAGAACGGATCCATCTCAATGATGAAGAGCCAGATGAGAAATCGGTGTCCATTGTTCCACTTGACAAAGATGAAATCTTTTACCTTTGATTTCCTCCTACACATGAAGTTGAAGAATCAATTAGTAACACTAATGGTCTTATGAAAGAAACCTTCGATATGGTTGATGAGAATATAGACACTTTAATACAGAGTGGGAGCCGCACATGGGATTTTGGTCATTTAATATTTTATAGAGACCCCATTTACGACATTGAGGATAGCTCTCAAGCAAAAGGGGTTGATTTGTCATCTTCAAAAGACTGGTATTCATGCGTGTATGATTCAAATGACCCGCCGCAGCATTTTCAAGGTGATTTTCAATCATCCCTTGGGAGTTGTGATGCAAATCCTTTTGGGGATGCAGACTTGTTCTATGACTTTCAACCACCTTCATCCTCAATTTTAGATGAACACCAGGACGTGGCCATCCCAGAGGAATCAAAGGCCCACTCTACAAAGAAAAAGCATTTTAATATTTGGTATTTTTACGAGGATTCACAAATGAAGAGCCAACATTTTTCTATACCTAAGCATGTCCCTTACTTGATTTCTTCTTCTCAGGGAAATCAGGGGGTCTTCTTGGGATCTCTCGGGACTTCTCAGTCTCCATGAAGCATCGATCATGCTAATGGGGATGAAGATGAGCCATCATCTACATATGGTAGTCCTCTTCATATATGGATCGATCGAGCTTGTGGCTATCCTTTCAGGCAGGATTTCCAGAATGATCAGAATGGTGGTTTCTCTTTCCAACAGGATATCCTCCCTCCCACCCATCTCCATGAGTTTCATTTCATAACTGATTATTTGTGTATTTATGCTCATTATTATTATGTGTTGGAATTATCTTTGTTGTTTGTCATGATTAAGCACATGGGGAGATACCTTGATCAAATGATGAACATGTGGTTGCACTGGTTGTATAACTTCACCTGACATTTTAGGACTTGTTCTTCAGGGCCCCAGGTAAATAGGTAGGTCATCTTGCTTGCGTGCATTTGCATTTTTATTTCACATGATTGTAAATTCTAACCTTGTACAATATCTACTACAAACGGATATTCAGAAAAGAACAGAAAAGATACAATGGAAAATACAAACATTACACAGATATTTTTCACCCGGAAACCCAAACCGGGAAAACCAGCATATATTATATCCATACATTGTGTTACATTGTTTACAATAAAATATACATATAGGAGCCAGCGGCATCCAAAACCCTAACCCAATGACCTGGATTAGTCCAAAACCCTAATTCCTTAACCGGAAATAGAAAACCATCGGCAAAAACCTTGTGCCGAAAAACCACCTAAATATCATGTAGTCCCAGAAATATGTCGTCCCGGTGTGAAAAAAAAAAATTCGGGGGCGCTGCCCCCGAACCCTCGCGCGGGCGGCTCCACCCCCCTGCGCGCCCGGCGCAGACGCTCAGACACTACTACTCGTGCAAAGAATATAACACATACCCAACAATGATAACCTAGTTGCATTTCAATTTTTATTTTGCTCTACTTGCATTATTGATTTACATGCTTCTTTTTTTCATCATATATATGAAAAATGCAAAAAAAATCCCTTTATTGATTTCTTGTCATTTTTTGTTTTGATTATATGGACAAAGGATGAGTGAGCCATCCTACACTTCATCACTTCATAGTTTGGTGTTTTGATGTTTGTAGGCACAGGTCCACCGGGAGATGTTGCGGTTCTCATGCACTCCACGGTGAGTACATGTCCCCAAGTAGGAGCTAGATGTTATCCCCAATTCCTAGGGATAAATAAGGAGATGATATCTTGAGGCCCTCATGTTGCATACATGGAGTACTGAGAGACAACTTGACTAGCAGTTCCCACTTGCACAGATAGAGACTCACCTCACCACCATAGTTCCATGTTCATCACAACGGTATCCACCACATCAGTTGGCTTCCAGAAGCATTGATTTTTGCTCCATGAGGTACAATCTAGGTATCATGGTGAGTGTCATTTCAATATTTTAGGCATTTGAGTTTGTTGCATCTATAACTGCTTTCGATTATGTAACGTTTGCTTGGACATTATGTTTTTTTCCCTGTTTCACTTTGGTGGTTGACATTGTGCCCTAGTAAGTGGGTCACCCTTAGGCATAGGTTTGCTACTGGAAGTTCCTCTTGATGATTCATTGTGCCATTCCCAAACATACTCGTCGCTTTCCACACTTCATCCCCTCATCTCCTTACCTTTTGGTATTTTCGGGTATACTGAACCAAGAAGGGATTTTCCCTCATTTCATGGGAAGAAGGTGATAAACGCTTAGAGGCTTGTAGCTAGAAAAAGATAAAAGAAGATCATGAACCTTATAGATGCTTGCCCATGGATCTCGAGGACAATGAAATGTCTCTCATAAGAAACTGATGGAACCCATGAAAAATAACTAATACAAAATGCCAACTAAGATGGAGCATGTGTGGGAATTGTTTTTCATGATTAGGTAGAAGCCCCACACATGGTTTCAACTTGGGGAAGCATGATGTGACCAGGGTAGAGTCAAGGTGGGCACTGTTTTTCATGCTTAGGTAGAAGCCCCATCTTCGCTTCAACCTGGAAACATCTTAAAAGAAGAAAAGGCAATAAATGGGCTTGGAAAAAGGTTGCATCGAAGACGAAGGTGCAGCACACCCTCTACAAAGGCACCCATAAATGATATAATACAGTCCCTTGTATGTCATCAACCCCATTCCCAAGATTCTTTCCCCCATCCATGTCACTTTGTCCACGTGTATTAGAGAGGGGCCCACTTGGGAAACACTCCTAAACTCGAGGTACGATCCACCCAATAGGTCGTTTTTTCAACCTTCTGTTACACATCAAATTTCCACACCTAGGTACCTCGCCTTAAGTGTCATAAAAAAGTCATATGCACCTTGCTAAGTGTCGCATACACCTCGACACCAAGAAATAACATATGTCACAATCCCTAGTCAATATGGAGGAGAAATATATTATATGAAGGTCAAAATACTATGTGCACATGAATAATTATTAATATTCATGAAAAGGAAAATAATTTAGTGTGAGAATCCACCTCACATTTGGTTTCCTATTTTTAAGGGGAGGTTGAGGATCCCATGGATGGTTGAAATATTTCCTCCTTAAAATCCTTGAGATATATTTCCTCCCTAAAATCCTTAAGAGATATTTTATTCCTAAATATCTTGGAGATACCATTTTAGTGGATCTTATGAGTGATCCTCTCCATGGTGGTTAAGCCTCCAAATCCTATATAACGAGGGCTTTCAATGGAGAAGAGGAGGCATATTTGAGGTATCAAACTTATGATCTTCGGAGAAATCTTTTGGATATCAAACCTATGATATTGGGAGCATCGTGCAAGGGCTGGACGAGGAGGACTTGGAGAGGTTGTTGCAACCACATCTACAGATTGTAAGTGTCTTTTTAATGTTCTCATTAATATATGCTTTTCCTATTTCCTTCTAGTTTATGTATCTTTACATATGATTGTCTATTATGGATGAATTTGGTTTAAACTAATCTTGGTAGAGTAGGAAGTCTTTGTTTTTCTTTGTTGTCCATTGCATTGCAGGTATCGTGTTGTGCTAAGGATCTTGGAAATCAAGTTCAAATTGGATAAAGTGAGGATAAGATTTGAAACAAGGTACATCATACCTTCTCCCTCTCTTTCTTTTGATTAGCTTAACTATATTTAAAGGGATGTTAGTGTCCATTTTCATCATTCTATCTCGGTATTAGGGGTCTAGAATCCGAGGTAAGATCTACCTGTTCGCAACGGAATTTTCCTATAACAAAAATTGGCTACTCCGTTGGGGAAGGACAATGACTTGTATTTACTTGGAGCGTCTCTACCTTTTTCCCACTTCTATATCATTTTTATTGTTTGTTCCATATCTATTTCCTTTATCCCCTCTTCATTGACAATTTCACAAAATTCTGGGAATTCTGGGTGAATTTTTCTAAGTTTTAAACCTATGTTCTGAGTTTCTTGGAAGGGTAGCGCTATGTTGGAGTGTATATCAAAGTGTTTATTTGTAATTAGTGCTCCCCTACAGTGTATATCAGAGCACTACAACGCTCTGTGCCCTTGAAAATAGGAGCGTTGATCTCCTTTTTTGGTGATTTCTACCATTTTTTGCTCAGTTTTTCCTAGTCTATCTTGTAGAGATTTTTTCCCAGAGTCTGTACTTTGTATTGTGGATTTGTTTGGGTTGATTTTTTTTGGGTTGCTTTTGTTTGGAATAAACTCGCTATTTCTTTTAGTGTATCTCTGAAATAAAAAGTTTCAATTTCTTGCTTTGCATTAGATTGGGGGCATCTTTGCATTTGAAGCAGCAAAATGTCATGGTTTTGGGCATTTTTTGGTCTTGAATTCTTAAAAAATTCCCCCCTCATGGCCGAGGGGCGCCAAGAATCGTGTATTGGTGTACAATCTTTTTGGCTCATTTCTTTAGGATCTTGATATCTATGAGTTTAATAAAATTTTGGAACATTGTGCATATAGGAATGATAAACGTTTTCTCTTTCTCGTAATATAGCTTTCATCGAAGTGAAATATTTGCATTCTCATTTCTTTGCATTGTTTAGATTCGATCAAAAAATCATTTAGTCCATGCCATTTTCCTCTTGAGTAACAACAACTTAATAAAATTTACATGTTAATTAAAATCTACCTAGAAACTTTTCTTTCTAGGTCTCTTTGCAACCTACATTAGATTAGTTGTAGGGCTTTGGAATAGGTGTGAAAGATAACTTTCCAAAGCTATAAACAAACATATAATATTGAGTTGAGGAGCGGTGAAATCCATTTACCACATTTTTTCCTTGGGAATCCCTTCTCACACAAGGGTCAATCATGATGTCACATTAAGACCAACAGAGTTACTAACCCTGCTTTGTTGGTCTTGGTGTAGTGGTTTCACATATTACTGGGGGTCACTTGAGAAAACAACCATGTGCGGGCCTTCTCAAGTCGATTCCAGGCTCAGTTACCCTGCCCTTTTGCATATATCGGACTATCGATTATTTCCCCAGACATCATTGTTGTATTTGGTAAGCTTAGTTGCCTTTCTTTAGGGTCAATACACGAGGTGACGGTGAATGGGAAAGTTTTTGTTGTACCTGGAATCGACGTTGGCCAAACTCACTCGGGCTCCTTGGAGGATAAATCCACATTTGTTATGTGGAAGCTTGCACCAAGGCATAAGTCCCTTAAGTAGGTCGTCAACGTAACTTTTCCACCTACTCTATCTCATCCCCTTCTTATATTGTTCCCGCAACGTTGGATTTCATCACCAACTAGTGCATTCATTGTGAGAAGGTTTTGTTTGTTTGCTTCCTTCCTATATTTTTAGTGTGTGTTGTTTGTTTTCCCTAGAAGACTCTAGGTTGGATTTGTTTTTAATGACATCAGCTTCCAGAGCGACCAATGAATCAACCCATGCTCTGGGGGAACCTTTTGTTTTTCCTTCTTACGGAAAAGTTGGTCCTCCTTACATCACTACTTTGAGCCTTCTAGGTCCCACAAATGGGTTACCAGTATGGTTGTTTTACACTTCGGTAATCCCGAATGCAGCAAGTGCTTCAATTGTAAGCACTTCCCCCCAAGAACATCAACCTCATGTTGATCATTCACCTTCTTCACCAGTAAGATCTTCTTCGCCTTCTTCATGTGCAAGGTCTTCTTTCATTTCATCTTCTTCACAGAGTGAAAGCTCTGAAGCTAGTAACTGGCTGAATCAGAAGAAGAAGAAAAGGGAGACTAAGAAGAAGAAAAATAAGCAAGGGTCCAAACTTCCAACCACTACCAGACATGTTGGAGAACAACCAGTTACTTTTAATTGTGTTGGGAGTGTTGATGATGCCAGGATCACCCAAACAACTCGTAAGCCCAAGTACCCTTGCAAGATTTGTAAGGGTAACCACTTTCTGAGGGACACTTTTTGAGGGATTACCCTGGTCTCCCCAAGGTCTTAGAAATGTGGTCTTCCACCTCATCAGCCCTTGTTGAACATGTTGGTGACACCCCATCAACTAGTGACGTTAAGGTTGGTAAGAAGAATAAAACTTTCAAATTTCAAAGGTGATCATTACTTGTTATGCAAAGGTGATCATTACTCTCACCTTTTTCCTCGTATAAACGAGGCTTCTTATCTTTTGGAAAAGCTTCAACTTCCAACTGGTTATCTTAAGATTTCTTCCAAACCGTTATTAATTGATGGACTGGTCAATTTGGTTCCGTCCCTGGTCAGTCCAGTTGATCAAGTGGTCAATCTGGTTTCATCCTCAGTTGAACCACAAACCCAAGTAGTTGATCTACTTCTGTTATTGATCAACCCCACTCTTCATCTAAAAAGTGAAACCCAAGTGATTGATCCAGTTCCGTCATCGATCAGCCCACTCTTCATCTGAAGGGTTCCAAAGTGGTCGATCTAGTTCCGTCATCGATTGATCCCATTCCTCCTCTGAAGAGTGCTAAATTGGTCGATCTAGTTTTGTCATCGATCGATCCCACTCCTCCCTTGAGGATTACCAAAGTGGTTGATCTGGTTCTGTCATCGATCGATCCCAATCCTCGCTTGAAGAGTGAAACCCAAGTGGTCGATCTAGTTCCACCATTGATCGATCCCACTCCTCCCTTGAAGAGTGCAACCAAAGTGGTCGATTCGGTTCCACCATCGGTTGATCCCACTCCTCATTCAAAGAGTGAGGATGTCGCTATGGTCTACTTCGTTAACACTGATTCACCAAGACAAGGGGGTACACCACCCGTCCCGATTGCACCCCCTTCAAGCAATTAGATGATTTCTATTGATTGGAATCTTTTGACAGAACCCTATCTTCCTTCTTACGTGCCTTTCCAAATCATCGTGCAGGTTTGTGATAGGAATATTCCTAACATTTTAATAGATGGAGGTTCTTTTGTTAGCATCTTATCTGCGAATGTTTGGCAAGCTTTTGATTTCCCATAGCTTGTGCCTGTGACTGAGAATCTGTTGACCTTTGACAGAAGAGTTAGTCAACCTTTAGGGATCCTTCCTCTGTTTATGGTTACTTTGGGAGGAAAAATGGTCTACGTCGATGTAATGGTAGTTCACGACCCCTTGGACTTTAACCTACTCCTCGGGTGAGACTGTGACTATGTTATGAGAGCTTTTGTGTCCACTCTCTTTCGAGTCATGTGTTTCCCTCACAACAAAAACATAGTAACGATCGACCAACTTTCAGTCATTGACCCTCATCTGATGGTCAACCATCCCCTTTCCGTAAACGGTCTGTACATGTCAGCGATGTCCGCCCCACCACATGTCAATTATGTAACGACCTGCCACATGCGTTCAACCCCGCACGAGAGGGAATCTCTCCCTTATCCTGACTTAGATCCAATAGTTGACATGGTTATCTCTTCAATAGGGATATTAGAGCCAGATCTCCCTACCCTTATCAAGGTCGTTGACACGTAGTCCTTCCAGAGTATTTTTCTTCCATCTAACGAAGATCTCCTATAAGCCATGGCTGACGTTTTTCCCTTGACATGTATTCCTTTCAGATAATTGTCCTCTTGGAAGCCATGATCAAGAAGAGGTTATGAGCATAGTATTACTCTCTGTATCAAGCTTGTTAAAAAAAGAAACATAAATCTAGGGCTTGAACTTGGAGCCACGAGCATAGTTTTCCTCTTTGTATCAAGCTTGTTAAAAAATGAAATAGAAATATGAGGCTTGAGCCTAAAGCTACGAGCATAGTTTTCCTCTCTGTAGCAAGCTCGTTAAAAAATGAAACAAAAATCTGGGGATTGAACCCAGAGCCACGAGCATAGTTTTGCCTTCTATGTGGAAAGCTCGTTAAAAAATGAACCAGAGATCTTGAGCATAGTTTTCCTCTCTGTAGAAAGCTCGTTAAAAAATGAAACAAAAATCTGGGGATTGAACCTAGAGCCACGAGCATAGTTTTCCTCTCTATAGCAAGCTCGCTAAAAAATGAAATAGAAGTTATGAGCATAGTTTTGCTTCTCTGTGGTAAGCTCATTAAAAAATGAAACAGAGGTCCTGAGCATAGTTCTTTTCTTATGCCAAGCTCGTTAAAAAATGAAACAGTCACCTCTCCTAACAAATCGAGTCTTTTTCTAGATCTTGTAGATGTCGAGTCGAGTCTTTCGTTAGGTCTCTTATTTTAACCTTCTTTTCATCTGTACTTATCATTTTTCTCCATATAGTACAAAAATTGGTGACAACCTCAAAGTCGAGGAATGAAATGAAGCTTGGGGGGGCATGTCTCCAGCCTTTGATTATCAATCTGGAGTCAAGCCGCTAGCTTTTCAAGTTGGGGACAGAGTATTAACCATCCATGGGTATCCCTACCTTTGGAAATTACGTTGGGAAATTACAAGCATAGTTTAATTTTGTTTCAAGCTTGTGTAAAAATGAAACCAATTCCGAGCTTAGTCTTTGCTCTTTCTCGTGCTCGTAAATACATGAGAATGTCACCGAGTATACTTTTATCACTTTTTCAGACTCGTAAAGGTTATATGAAAAAGGAACCCTCTAGAGTCTCCTTTAAGCTCTTTTTAGACTCTCTAAACATGAAAATATTGTTGAGTGACCTTGCTTCCTCTCACACTCGTTAAAAGGTTTTAAAGGGTGTCTTTCAAGTGGTAGTTTATCGCTTTTTCGACCTTGCGAGACTAAAATTACGAAAAAGGACAACCCTAGAGTCTCCTTTAAGTTATTTTCAGACTCTCTAAACATGAAAAACCACCGAGTTTTCCTTCTCTGGACTCGTTAAAGTACACATTGAAGGACCCATATGGGAATGAACCCTTACTTCTTCCAGTTCGTTAAACAAAGGAAGAGGAACTTACCGAACGTGAGTTATATGGAGCATGTGTTACCCTCCTCGAGCTCGATAAATTAAAAAGAGGTACTCATCTATCTAGGTGGGGAGAAATTGAAGGAAGTGGGTCAAGTTTTTGAGAATCCTTTATGGCAGCGATTGTCGCCCTTGAACCTGACACTTGTTTGTGTCTCGTCTTATAGTTGGGTAATTTGCTTGTCTCTAAGTCATACCATTTCCATGTGTCGCCATACTTTTTTGTCCAATCGAAGAGTGCTCTTATTGTCATCACATTACATTCTTGGTAATCGTTGAGTCAATGCTTCCAAGTCAGTTGTCGTGCCTCATCATGTTCAAGGGAATGTTTACTTCAAACCATCCATCTACAATATTTCTAGTTTTTATTACATGTGTCAGTCCATACTCATTCGATTCACCATATTACATCACTTTCTTATGCCAGTTTTGTGTCGATGATGGGGGATACATCAAGGCCCTCCTAAGATGAGTCTTTTCCCGTCGACTTGAATACATCATCCGGGAATTAGACTTCGAAACCAGTTAGTACCTTGGGACCTGCATGCCTCAGTGGCAGGCCTCCTCGCCTCCAACAATAGGTTTACATCATTGACCTCTGATCAGATGATTCCACTAATGTTTGACTTCAACTCATTTATTCACATTTGTTGGATTGTACTAGGGTAATTTGGAAGTCATTGACATCATTGGTGATTTCCCTCGCACTTGTTAACGGTTTACCTCAATGACTGGTAATCAAGTGGTTTCTACCATGTTCGACATCAAAACATCTATTCACATGGCTAGATTTGTGCCACATCGGGATTGGGATGAAGACCCTGGGTTGAGCGTTCATTATGTTATCTGCTTTTCCCAACCTCGGAAATGGAACATATATTAATATTGTTTGATGGTTGTTTGTAGCTTCTTCCAGGTTTTCCAACTCCACGCCCTTGCATTAAAGAATTGTAAAGTGTTTCAGCCATCAGTTTCTTTTTTGCCATCACACTTTAAGGGGCATACTGTTACACATCAAATTTCCACACCTAGGTACCTCGCCCTAAGTGTCACAAGTGTCATAAAAGTGTCATAAAAGTGTCATATGCACCTTGCTAAGTGTCACAAGTGTCGTAAAAGTGTCATATGCACATTGCTAGGTGTCGCAAGTGTCATAAAAGTGTCATATGCACCTTGCTAAGTGTCGCATACACCTTGACACCAAGAAATAACATATGTCACAATCCCTAGTCAATGTGGAGGAGAAATATATTATATGAAGGTCAAAATACTATGTGCACATGAATAATTATTAATATTCATGAAAAGGGAAATAATTTAGTGTGAGAATCCACCTCACATTTGGTTTCCTATATTTTAAGAGGAGGTTGAGGATCTCATGGATGGTTGAAATATTTCCTCCTTAAAATCCTTGAGAGATATTCCCTCCCTACAATCCTTAAGAGATATTTTCTCCCTAAATATCTTGGAGATCCCATTTTAATGGATCTGATTAGTGATCCTCTCCATGGTGGTTAAGCCTCCAAATCCTATATAATGAGGGCTTTCCATGGAGAAGAGGAGGCAGATTTGAGGTATCAAACTTATGATCTTGCGATAAATCTTTTGGATATCAAACCTATGATCTTGGGAGCATCATTCAAGGGTTGGACGAGGAGGACTTGAAGAGGTTGTTACAATTGTATCTACATATTGTAAGTGTCTTTTTAATGTTCTCATTAATATATGCTTGGCCTATTTTCTTCTAGTTTATGTATCTTTACATATGCTTGTATGTTATGGATGAATTTGGTTTAAACTAATCTTGGTAGAGTAGAAAGTCTTTGTTTTTCTTCGTTTTCCATTGCATTGCAGGTATCGTGGCATGCTAAGGATCTTGGATATCGAGTTCAAATTGGATCAAGTGAGGACAAGCCTCGAAACAAGGTACATCATACCTTCTCCCTATCTTTATTTTGATTAGATTAACTATATTTAAAGGGATGTTAGTGTCCATTTGCATCTTTCTGTCTCAGTATTAGGGGTCTCGAATCCGAGGGAAGATCTACCTGTTCGCAGGGGGATTTTCCTATAACACCTTCCCATACCTAATCTTGGAAAATTGCATAGGGTCTTTGAGCACTTGTTTATTTTGATGAGGTGCTTTTTGATGTTCATGCTCCGATGGATCTTTTATTAACTCGATGTACTTATCATCATGCATTTGACTTGATATCCTTGGAGGGTGTATTCATTGTCTTTGAAGGACCTAGTTGGTCAACATATTTGGAAGAACAAGCCTAGCTTGGGCTTCCTTGGGTCTTGAAGCCCACATGTTGAATACCATGGCCCATACAACAAACGATGATGCTAGCAGTTGGAGGCATGAGTAGACACCTTGGAGGACCTAACCCAGCCCTTTGTTATCCCAACAATTTTCTCTTGAGGCTAAAACATCACTTTTGAAGAGATTGACATCACCCTAGGGCTATGGTTGTGGTGGTGGTGTTGTTGTTGCTTGACACTTGCACGTTTTGATGGGAGAAGGTTTGGCTTGGAGGAGGGAGACCTAGATCTTGAGAGGGAGGCCCTAGAAGGCCCAACAAATTCCCCTTTCCACTCCAACGACTTGCAAAAATTGTCAAAAAGTCCAAAAAGTCACCCTAGAAGAGGGATGACATCACATTAGGGTTTCTATTGTGCATTTTTTAATTTAAATATGATTTTTTCTTGTAAAGGGGAAAAGTAAGGGTCGTTGTCCCCTTTTCTTGTGCTTTACCCTTTGATTGTGGACAATCTATGTTTTAGAGGATTTGTATAAATAGATATCATCTCTATTTCATTTTGAACATAGCTCTCCCATTGTGAGAAGACTAGTGGCTGAAATTTGCGCCCTACTTGGGCATTTTGGTATCTCTCTCTTGTGAAAATGGTTTTTGGTGATTATCTCTTGGTGAATGATTCATCTAAGGTGGTGTGTACCTCTTGGAGACTTCTTCTCTTACTTATGAATGATCATTTGCTTGGTGAACTAGGTTTAGTTCTTGCATCTATCTTGGAATTGGTAAGGAAAATCCGCAATTGTTAATTCTTCTTGCTTGTTTCATGGTTATTGTTGGTTGAAACCCTGGGAGGAGTATAAATGCATACACCCTCCATTAAGCTTCATCTCATCTTCTAGTTTACAAGTCTTTTATTACAAGGTTGCTAGGAGGAGTACAAGGGTGTAAACCCTCCTTGATTTACCTTGGTTTGATTTGCATACCCTAGGGAGTAAAAGGGTTTACATGCCTAGGGATTTTGCATTTCAAGACTCCATTCACCCAATTTTAAAGGCACTAACCTAAAGTTTGCATTGGAGAAATAAATCGTTTTCTTTGGTAAACGTCATTTAGCGAGATATTGATATTGTTCAAGTTGGGATCTATTGTTGATGCTTTGAGGTGGCTAAAGCCTTTCGTGTGTCTTGATCTACTTAATCTTCTTGGAGCTATAGTTAAACAAAAGCTTCAGCCACTAGGGCTGCATTAAACCCTCTCTTACTTTGATTATAACTGGCATTTCAACCGTCAAAATTTGCTAGAAAGCTACCTTAATAATCTACTTGTTATTTAGCATATTTTGAGTAGTTTACTTGTACCTTTTGGTGGTTGGAATTTTTTGTTGTAGCAATAGTTTGCTACAACCATAAAGCTTATAGTATATCTCTGCAATACTTGTTTACAACAACCTTGTTTTGTTGCTAAAGTATTATGCTTTCATACCTGAGTTATATCAGTACTTGCTAGCTTATATCTTGCATCGTTTACTAGACTTTTAGCATCCCATTTAGCAAATTTAACTATCATTTATTTGTTGATATATATTCTTCTTGACTGTTGAAAATAGGGACAGCAAGCTTAACTTCCTTTTCCATTAAATTGTTTAGCTTGTATCTTGTCTTTTCTTGTGTCTCGAGTAGGTACAACCATCTTCCGCAAGTACTCAAACACTTGGAAACCATAAACCACCTCTAAAGATCATCGTCAAGCCACTCTCCACTTAGTAACTTGACCTTTACGGGCATCTCTTCATAAGTATAACTTTCCATCTCATTTCCCCCCTAGGGTCACCCGGGACTCCCCCTTGTGTCAGAATTCTTCTTCACAAAAGCGAGGGAGGGTTTATCTGAGGTGACAATGGGTAAGCTCCCCCACCGTTATCACCATCCAATTGATTGGGTCAGGCTTTTCCCAGCCTACAGTTTGCACGATAACAAGGCTTTGGAGCCCAAGGATGGATGCATAGACCCCACGTCTGGGGCAAGATTGTAATCACCATTGCACATTGAAGAAGGAGGTTGTTGTCTTTGGAGGCACTTTAGATTGGTTAGAAGACCAATTCCCATCCCTCTCCACTTGCACGCTAGGATTTGGAGGCTTGGACGTCACCTACCCAACTCTTGACGTCGTAGATGACACTAGGGTTTCGATGGAGGAGGACTTGATGATGTTTTGGCACGTGTGGCTTGATGGAGGGAATTTCGAGGCCTGACGTTGCACTTCCCTTACCTAGCATTTCACTTTGGGAGCCTAACGTCATCCTAGAAGGACATGATGTCACCCTTCTGAGGCATATTCGATGTAATTTTAATAATTTGTAATTAAAAGGGAAAATTTTGAGGTCGGCCTTGTTCTATTTTGATATTGACATTTTTAGGCCAAAAGGTGATATAAATACACCTTTGGCATTTCATTTTTACACATAAATCTCCCTCACACAAGAGGACAAGTCTGAAATTTTTCGCCTTGGTGGCAACATTGGCTTAAATTTACTAGTGCGCACCTCTTGGAGTACATGTTTTGGATATTTCTTAGCTATTGTGTAGTGGAAAGATCTTCAACTAGGGTTTGTGCTTGATTATTTTTGGTGAAGTAAGTAAAATCTGCAATTCCATTTCATGTTTTGAATGGTTATGGTAATTTTTTCTTGTTCATGTTGAAGATTATCATATTGCTTGCTTAAACCCTAAGATATGAACATAATGTGTTTCTTTCTCTCTAGTTCTTTCCACTTATTGAATTTTCAAGAGAGTCTTCTCTGGATTAGGTTCCTAAAGCCCTAAAGTGCTATCACTTTAGGATTCCTACTCTAGAGGCTTGTTTCAAAATATTTGTCAAGAATCTAAGGAAAGAGAATTTCGATAGGGCCCAAAAGTGTTTGCTCTCTAGCTGAATTTGTGTTTGAGACTTGAATGCTTGAGGCCTTAAGGTTATACACCTCAAGAATTCATCTCATCATCCTTAGAACATTATTATAATTGTTGTTGTTGTAAATGGCTCCATAGCCCAAAAGGCACTTGTCTACTTACTCTCTCTTGTGAAGGAATTGATCCAACTACTCCTACATTCTATTTTCTAAAGCTTATACTAATTTTTACTAACCCTATCTTAGCCAAATTCACTAACTAACTTGCTTCTGTAGAAAATCCTTGCTACAACCATCTAATTTGCTTCATTTTGTTGCATACACTTGCTAAACACTAACCTAAACTATCCAGAAATTGCTTGGAATGAGTGTTAATTGATCTATTGGATCAATGTTGATTTCCTTTGTCTTTTCAAGCAATTTTGATATATAATTCTCGTAGTTGTTACAAATTACTTTTGGTTGTTATAAACTGTCATCTAGCTGCAATTTTTCTTCAGCCATCATATATTTACATTGTCTATTGTATGTTGATGTTTTAATATAGTTTTGGTACTTGGAAATTGCTATATATATGTTATATTGTTCTTGTTCTAGGCAGGTAGACAAACTCTCTTCCTTTGCCTCAATTTCACAAACAAGACCCTTTGAGTTGGGTAACTAGTGAGGGCGAGGGGGGGTAATTCTTTGCCATATCTTTAGCTTTCCCGACCCTTTAGGTTACAGGGGACGCCTCCCATGGGTTGGACCTCATCCATCCCTAAACCGTGGGGATTTCCTACTAAGGTGATAGTGGTGGGTTATCTTGTTGTTATGCCAATTTGATCTACCAGTCTTGGGCTTTGGACAAGTACAAATTGTTCGATAAGAGGGCCCACAAAAATCGATGGCTGAGATTAAATATCGCCATATGTTGATCAACGGTTCACCTCTGTTCTCAGAGTCCCTCCCCATCGGGGCATCTCCATTCGGGTGACATGAGTCACTCCGATGGAATTACTCTGAAATCACTAATTCTGATTGATCAAATGTTCCACGATAATATCATTCGATGGATGTCGTGCACCTCCATTTTACTCCATGAACAAACATAATTACTATATTTTACTTAGGAAGTCAATGATACATTCATATTTCCTATTTGACCATGAAATAACATATTTACATCATCACATTAAGTTAAAAAGACTTATTTGTTCGGTAAATGTCAACAACCAACTCACTAAGGGAGGATGCCTTTCCTCCCAACCTTAGGTTATGTTGCAAAGTTCCTTCCTACAGCGGGCCACCCCCACGCCAAACCTTGATACCACAAGGGGATTGATTTAGCTGGTTGTCAGATTTAGAATGATTCAGGGAGGTTACTCTCCTTCCTCCATTGGCAACAACAAAAGTTGCCTTCTTCCCACTGAGATCAGGACTTCCACAGGTTTGTCGAGTACTCTTCTCACTGAATTTCCTCTGCACAAGGAGTCCCTCGGTGACCTTCCTTACTAGTGTTTTTTTCTTTCCATCAGGTACCAAGGTGCAGTCCTTTTTAGCTCCAATTTGGATCTGGGTCTTCTCTGTTCCAGGGTGATCATTAATCCTTTGGACAAGCTTTCTATTTTCTTCAAAAACAACTTTCTTACTTCTTATATTCCTCATATCTATGCGAGTGAACACCTTTATTCATTGCACCATTTGTCTGCTTATCTGAAACTCACTCAATCTTCCAAGATTTTTTTTGCTCTTTCATTGTTGTGAACTATTTCTCCCTTGCCTCTTCTCCTATATGCATCTACCTCTTCTCGTGTGTATGTTTTATATGTGTGTCACCCGTGAGTCTGTCCTCTTTTTTCCTTTGGTGATGTTTTCCCACCTTTGTCCTCTTCCTCCTCTGATCCTTGGGATTCTTGTGACTTCTGTCAGAAGCGACCTCCAATCAAGGATCTAAATTTATAAAGGGGAAATCTAGGGATGTACTTCTGTTAGGTTTTTTAGTTGACCCTTCCCTCTTCAAGAGATCATATTTGTTAGCATTATTAATTGCTTCAACCACCAGTCTTGTTTCTTCATAACTGCTCATGTGGCTTCATGCAGGTTCAAGTACGTTGGCAAGTGTACATTTATGTTTTGTAAGCTTTCTCTTTTCCTCACTGAAACTTCTCAACTTCCATCTAAGAAAATCCACTTCAGTAACATCAATTCTACTTCATCCATTTCCCACTTGTGATATCATTACCAATACTCAAGGATTTTCCCTCTTAGTTAATTGTGTGATGTTTTCTATTAATCAAAACATGAATACATGCTCCATAATCGCATTATATGAAGTCTTTTAGCATAATTACAGTCATGGGGGAAAACAGGGTGTTACATTTCCCTCCCCCTTAAAGAAACACTGTCCTCGGTGTTTAAAAAACAATATATATATACAATTATATAGAAAACAAAAATGGTTTTTCCAATCTCATGGCATCCTCCAGCTCCCAGGTAGCCTCGTCTGATCCAAAGTGCTTCCATTGCACATTGACCTGAATGATGGCTCGGTTCCAGAGAACTGTTTCTCTCCTGTCCAGGATGCCTTATGGTTCGGGATAGAATTCTCCCTCTAGTTACACCTATATCACAGTCCAATCACTAGCATGATTAGGATCATCAACATATTTCTTTAATGAGGATACATGGAACACATTATGAGCTCTAACAATAGGTGGCAAAGAAAATATGTATGTTATTGGTCCCACTTTTTTCTGGACTTCAAACGGTCCACTATATTAGGGTGCTATCTTAGCACAAGTCCTCATCCTCAGGGAACTTCTTTTAGGCTTCACTTTGAGATACACATGATCTCCCATCTTGAACTCTTTATGAGTTGTGTTGCTCTCTGCATAGCTCTTTTGCCTATCCTGGGTTGTTTTCAAATTATGCCTTATCTTAATCATTGCATGTTCCATTTCTTTTAAGATCTCTGGTCTAAGTGTGAGCTTGTCCACTGGATTGTCCCAAAGAATTGGAACTCTACACTATCTGCCATACATAACCTCAAATGGGGTCATCTTCAATTATTCTTGATAACCATTTTTATAATAGAACTCTACTAGAAGTAAGTACTCTTCCCATTCTCTGGGTTGATGCATAACATGCATCCTCAATAGTCTTCTAGCACTCTGTTTACTCTTTCGGTCTAACCATATTTATGAGGATGGTAGGCCATGCTAAATTCCAACTAGGTTCCCAATCCTACAAACAGAGTCTTCCAAAAACTAGAGGTAAACCTAGCATCTTTGTCTAAGATCATGGTCTTGGGTAGACCGTGTAATCTAAAAATTTCCTTCACGAAAATGTTAGCAACATCTATGGCCTTAAAAGTAGAATTGACATTGATGAAGTGAGCAACCTTGCTCAACTTATCCACTACCATCATGATTGCATCATGTTGCTTGATTATCCTTGGTAGACCAGTAATGAAATCCATGGAGATAGTCTCCCATTTCCATTATGGAACTGGTAAGGGTTGTAATAAACCTACAAGATATTTGTGTTCAACTTTTACCTGTTGACACTTCAAACACTTGGCAATGTATTCTGCAATATCTTGCTTCATTATAGGCCAATATTACAACTGTCTTACTATTGTTACAATTTTTTGGTCACCAAGATGACCTACAAAGGATCTCCTATGAAGCTCATCCATAATCAATCTCTTTAGGTCTACTGACTCTGGTACATATAATCTATTATTATACAACAACGATTCATAAGTTGTAAGTTGATAACCTTCATATTTTCTCTCTTTGGGTTCTTGTTGCAACCCTTATTTTACCTAATTGAAGAACTCTTCTTTTTGTGAGAGGGATTTGATCCTTTGTTGGATGTCAAACTCCCTCACACTTGCTACTGCTAAGTGTATAACCTGCACACTCTGATTGAGTGCATCTATCACTTTATTTTCCTTTCCCTTTTTGTGTTTTCTTTCAAAATCAAACTCATTGATCAATGCCATCCATCTAGCTATCTAGCATTTAAAATCGATTGGTTAAACAAATACTTCAGATCACAATGGTCTATCATCAATACAAACCTCCTTCCGAGCAAGTAATGCCTCCACTTCTTCAACGCATGCACAATTGTGGCTAGCTCCAAATTGTGAGTGGCATACTTTTGCCCGTGCTCATTTAATTTTCGCGGTTCATAACTAACCACTTGTCCCTCCTTCATAAGGACTCCATTGATTCCTTCTTTGCAATCATCGGTAAAAAACAATAAATAATTTTCAGGGTCTGCAATATTCAAAACAGGGGCATTGGTCAAAAGATGCTTCACTTGTTGAAAGTTGGTTTCACACTTTGTTGACCATCTAAACTTTTTCCCTTTTCTTTGTAAGGAGTTAATGGGATGACCAATTTTAGAAAATCCCTTGATAAATCTTCTATAATACCCAACCAATCCCATGAAAGACCTTACCTCTATTACATTTCGAGGGGTAGGCCAATCCATGATTGCCTTGATATTTTTGGGATCTACAGCCACTCCTTCTCTTGAATTTATGTGGCCTAAATACTGGATTTCTTTTTGAAAGAAATCACACTTGTTGAACTTATCATACAATTGATGCTCTCTCAGCACCTGCAACACCATTCTAAGATGTTCTCCGTGCTCTTCTCTAGTCTTAGAATACACCACAATGTCATCCACAAACACTAAGACAAAGTTGTCTAAATATTTGCTAAGGACATTATTCATCAAACACGTCAAGATAGTCGGTGCATTGGTGAGTCTGAATGGCACCACCACAAACTCATAGTGTCCA
Source organism: Picea engelmannii (assembly GCA_009831015.1). NCBI lineage: Eukaryota > Viridiplantae > Streptophyta > Pinopsida > Pinales > Pinaceae > Picea > Picea engelmannii. The sequence goes on along the minus strand of ML782522.1, from coordinate 258,081 downwards.
TACCTTGTTCTAAAGGTTATCTTGTGAATGTCCTAATCCTTGATTCTGACTTAGTGATATGTAGATGTTAGATCAACATTTGAGAAAATTGCATCTCCCTTGAGCTGGTTAAAGAGATCATCAATCCTGGGCAATGGATACTTGTTTTTGATGGTCATCTTGTTCAATTTCCTATATTCAATAGATTGTCTGAATGTACCATCCTTCTTATTCACAAGTAAGGCTAGTGTTCCCCATGGAGACACACTCGACTTAATGTAACCTTTATCCAACATCTCCTTCAATTGTACCTTTAGTTCCACCAATTCTAGTGTGCTCATATTGTAAGGTGATTTCGACGTTGGTACTTCTCCAAGCACAATATCTATCAAAAAATCTATATCACTCTTGGGAGGTAGTCCATGAACCTCCTCTGGAAACACATCCTTAAGCTCCCACAACACAGGGTGATATTTAGCCTTCAACTCCTTGCCTTCTGCTAAATTAAGCACTTTTATTGCATACAAGGGGCACCCTTTCCTACTTAATTTCTTAAGTTACAATGTAGATATTTGTCTCACTGACTTCGACTTCTGAATGCCTTGCAAAATCTTTATACTACCTTCTTTGTCTTCACATTCCAAAATTTTATCATAACAGTTCAGTTTTGCATTGTGGGTAATTATCTAATACATACCTAATAATATATCGTATCATCCCAAAGGTAGGATGTTAAGGGATATTTGAGTATGTTGTCCACTCATCTCAAATGGACATGCTTATATCCTTTATGTCACTTTTCTCTTAGTTTCAGAGGCTAATTGGTCCAACCATGCCCTTGCATGCCTCTTTTTTTGAAAGGCACATGCTTCAACAACTTGGGATGAAACATAACTAAGGTTAGATCCAGGGTCAATCAAAATAAAAATGGTTGTTTGGCAATTATACCTTCCAGCTCCACTACTGAATCTTGGTGGTCTACTTGTCGATTCTCCATAGCTGCATATATCCTTGGCATGCTCTTAGCCATATCATTGACTGTAGTAGCTTCCTGCACATGATAAAATTTATTATTGTCTTGTTTCCTATGAGGGAAATCCATCAACAAGCATGGTTCTCCACATCCCTAGCATTAGAAAGGTCCTTTCTTGGGTTCCTATGCTCTTTCTCTTGCCTGTTCTGCTGGCTTATTTTCACTCTGGCATGGAAATTTTTGTTGATGCACACTTCTGCTCAGTTGACCCAACTATGCACCCCTCTTTGGATTCTTAAATAGGAAAGATTTGAATCCTTTATTTTGGAATCCACTCTTATCCCTTCTTGTCCACTCCTCAGAAGGCTCCTGCTTATGTTTAAACTAATCATAACAACACTTATCCTTCCTTATAGTGTCCTCCAAGGTCTTGGGCTTGTTAAATTAAATTATGTCTTGGTAGGACTGTGGAAATCCATTGAGAAAACGTTGTATCCTCGCTTTCTCATCCTTGACGTAAGGAGCATACCTTAACAACTCCATAAATATCTTAGCATATGCATCCATAGTAAATTGTCCCAACTTATGTTCATTAATTCCTTAATTTTATCATCATAATATTTCTCCGATAGATATGCCCTTCGGAAGTATTTCTCAAACTGCTTCCAAGTCAGTGTGCTTTCTTTTAGTCCTTTAACTTCCTCGAGGTATTCCAACCATATGGAAGCTCCTCCGTTCAAATTGAAGATGGCAATCTTCACTTCCATATTGTCTGAGTAATTATGTACTCGAAAATACTTCTTCAAACCCAACAACCAATCCTCAATTTCTTCTCCTTTCTTAATTTCTCCATCAAAGGTAGGTGACTTAACCTTCTTGTATTCTTCAGTTGGGGAACTCTGTGAATGTCTCTTTGTTTTCCTCTTAGAGATACTTTATCCAGTTTCACTACTGGAAATCTCCTCGGAAGAAATATTCCTAATATATGACTTTGTGGAAACATTCCCACCATATTTATTTTTCTTGGCATTCCAATGCCTCCTCTTGGAAGAACTCTCTCCTATTTATCTATGGGATAATCCATGCTTTTGGGCATCTGAAGGGGTTTTCAACCTCTCTGATAGCCACAACTCTACATTATTAGGGCCTTGTTGTATATGCTTCTGAATATCACACAAGCTCTGCAATAGAACTGCATTTAGCTCTGCCTGTTCAGCTTGAGCTCTCATGCGTCTCTCATTGTTTGCCTTTTGACTTATGACAGTAGCTACCAAATATGGAGGGGTTTCTTTGGCCCTTTGACCATCAGATTCCTCATCTCAAAAGTGTGAGGTGTCTTCCATGTTGCATTGCACCATTCATCTCTATTGTCCTATGTGTTGAACTAACAAAATATTGTTAGCCATTACATAAATCAACATCAAGGCATGCATTCTTGGCAAAGCAAACACTTCCTTAGACAATCTTAAGTGGACTTGGCGACCTATTCAAGCCTAGATTTTGAACTCTGATCTGATACCACTATGTAACACACCCAAACCCCTTAACACCAATTAGGCTGGTGGGATGTTCAGTTTTCCTCTTCTCGAACACTCGCGAAGATTATTTGGGATTCATTAGTGTCTATGTAAAGAATTCTCTTATCACAACACATACTATATCAACTCTTGCAATTCATTGTAAATATCCTCCATGGAGTTTTCTATGGTGATAAGGGCTTAGACACCCCCAATCAGACAATTAGCATTCTCCTCGGCCTTAGAACGATGACATGTGGCTATTCAGACTTATTCCCGTCGGGATGCTCAATCGCCAGAGTCGACCTCCTCTCCGATGGCATTGTTATGACGACTTTTCCTCAAGGATCCAATGGTCCTCGAACCAAGGTTTACAATGACTATGATTACATCGGAGTCTCTACCTACATGAATGTTATACTTCTTTTTTATGTCCATTCTACCTATTATGAATGGGGACCATAGAAATATATGACTGAGATTAAATCTCGTCATATGTCAATCAATAGTTTGCCTCCATTCTCGGAGTCCCTCCCCATCAGGGCATCTCCATTCGGGTGACATGAGCCACTCCAATGAACTTACTTTGCACTCACTCATTCTAACTGATCGAACGTTCCATGATCATCTCATCCGACAGATGTCGTGCACCCAGGGGTTTTCAATTGCCCATCAGATAAGATTTGTGAACCCTCCTCCTCAGAGCAATTCACAAGATATTCAACGACTAAGATCTCGTGAGACACTTCCCGAGAGATCTACAGTCCTTAGACTCCCTCATCATCAAAATCCTACTCTAATCCTCTTCCCATACTTTTGACGGTCCTAACTCTGATGTACTAAGAACTAGATCCAACGGTCCATAATTGATCCTGACCACACTCCGAAAGATCAACGATCCTTGTTGACTCGAAGTTTCTCCATCTGGTCACTCTGATGGTGGTACCCTCCAACTAATGGTCCAAATCTGTTCGCTTCACCGAATCAACAGCTACGAACCTCCCCATCTTAAAACATTGGTTTCCTTCAGGGTATCACTCTGAATCAAGACTTAACTAGATTAGGGTTCCTTCCAGGTCTTTTCTAAGATTATACCAACTCTTAAGAGCCCAAAATTTCACTCTTAAAGAAACTAAGGCATTCTCACTTCACTTGGGTTGAAGTTTTGCATATCTTGCAAACTTTCTATTAAAGATAGGTGACTCTTTTAGGACTTAAAGTTTCTCAACCTACACAAGGTTCCCCAAACACCAGGACACTCCAATCATTGTCCAAATGAAGGAATTTTCCATATCCTATAAACTTTCCTCTCAAGAGTAAGGGTTTCCACATAATTGAGACTCTCAAAGTCTATATTGAACCTATTCCTAATCACTAAGACATCTCCTCTATCAATTTTGGGATGAATATTTTCTTCATATCTTGCAAGCTTTCCATGCAAATCCTTGCAGGTCTCACAGGGATACAACCTACCCTTACACAACTCTCAAGGATTCATAAGTTTAACAAGTTGACCAATGGAAACAAACATAATTACTCTGTTTTACTTAGGAAGTCAATCACACATTCATATTTCCTATTTGACCATGAAATAATGGATTTACATAAATGCATTAAGTTAAAAACACTTATATGTTCTGTAAATATCAACAACCAACTGACTAAGAAAGGACGCCTTTCCTCCCAACCTTAGGCTACGCTACATAGTACCTTCCTACAACGTGCCACCCTCACGCCAAACCTCGATACCACAAGGAGATTTATTCAGTTGGTTGTCATATTCAGAATGATCCAGGAAGGTTACTTTCCTTCCTCCACTGGAAACAACAGAAGTTTCCCTCTTCCCACTGAGCTCGTGACTTCCATAGGTTTATCAAGCACCCTTCCCACTGGATTTCCTTCGCACAAGGAGTCCCTTCTCTGCTATACAGTCCCTTGGTGACCTCCCTTACTAGTGTCAGTTTCTTTCTAGTAGGTACCAAGTTGCAGTCCTTTGTAGCTCCAATCTGAATCAGGGTCTTCTCTGTTCCAGGGTGATCATTTTTTTTTATGAATAAAAAAGGAGGGGAAATTCCTATTATATTTCTTTTACAATACAAAAAATCCACATGGTTGCAGTCTGCCAGTTGTTCCGCCAAATTAGCGGAAACTGGAACAGGTGGCAGATTGTGATGTCATTGTCCAAAATGGCAATCCGCCATCTTCCCTGCCAAATGAAAACCAGAGCAGGTGGCATATTTGCGTCTGTGTAGCACTATGCTAGGCAACTAAGACAGACAGAAGACATAAACTGAAAACAAAAGACATAATTGTAAATTTGTTATGTAGCAGTGCAAGGCGTCGAGCTGAGAATGGTCGTGATAGCCAAAGCAAGTAGATTACCCATTTGCACCTGAGGTCGTGTCGCTCGGGTCACCACTGAGGGGGTCGTCTTTGGGCTAGAGCATGAATGGCCTAGCGCAAGTTGGACACCGCTGGGTTGTTGGTGTGTTCAAGTAGGCCTCGTAAAGCATGTCAATTTGCTGATGCGTGAGGGTGTCTTGATGAATTTGATCAGCCATATGGCTTCTGAGCTCAAAGACTAGGGCTAATTGCTCTAGATGGAAGAAGGGTGGTGGTTCCTGGCCGAAATTCGGGAGTGTCGAGAGTGGTGGTGGTGCCAAGACTGGGCCACCCTCCACCTCCGAGCCTAACACTGTCGTCGCCTCGCTTGAATCCTCCTAAACAACCTCCATAGCCTCCACTGTCGCCTAGCCTGAGTCCTCATGAATCGCTTCCATAGCCTCCTTGGTTTGAATTGTGTGCTCAAGGTCTAGGTGGAGGAATTTTTCCTCAATTATGCATGTAGTCTCTTCCCTGGCCTCCTACGCTTGTTGGATTGTGGCTAAAGCACTTGTGCTTGTTGGGATATGGATGGGGGGCTGCCAATTTTCTGGTACTGTGAAGAGGAGGGATTCTGGAGAGCACTGGATAGGTTCCTCTGGAATCTTATCCTCCACATATGTCATTGGCGGCATTCTGGGCTTCTCTCGTCACTGAGTTCGGGCTATGCACATGGCTCGCTCCAGTCTCTGCACCCTTCGCTATCTAGCAACAAAACTGTACCATGCAGGGTCGCGGCGCGACCTGCCTCTTTCCCTTGGCATGGCGGGGTAAGAGAGGGTGCAAATGAGTAGGGTAAGAGCGATGGGAGCTGACTGGATGTCACGTTAGTACTTAGAGCATACGGGTCGGTGGAGCACAGAGGTAATATGGATCCACCCTCTTTTGAGCGGGAGGATAATGTTGAGGCCAGACATGGCCTTTGTATTGAGCTTCCCCCATCCATTACACCTTATGGCCGCCATTTTACTCACGCAAGGGAACTGTCCTCCTCTACTCGTCGGGCAATAATGGCCTCCTTCCATTTAATGGTGAGGGGAAGGGTGTCGATTTGCCTTATTAATGGCGTGGGTCTGGGGCAGTCTACGTGGCCTCCCTGCGCAACGTGGCACCCCATCCGGGAGTTCCAGGGTGATCATTAATCCTTTGGACAAGCTTTCTATTTTCTTCAAGAACAACTTTCCTACTTCTACTATTCCTTTGATCTATGCAAGTGAACACCTCTATTCATTTCACCATCTACATGTGAGTCTGTAACTCACTCAATCTTCCAAGCTTTTTTTTGCTCGTTTATTGTTGCGAACTATTTCTCCCTCGCCTCTTCTCCTCTATTCATCTAGCTCTTCTCGAGTGTATGTTTTCTATGTGTATCACATGCACGTCTGTCTTTTTTTTTCCCTTAGTTATGTTTTTCCACCTTTGGCCTCTTCCTCCTCCGATCCTTGGGATTCCTGTGACTTTTTTCAAAAGTGACCTACAGTCAAGGATCCAAATTTTTGAAGGGGTAAACTAGGGTTATACTTCTGTCAGGTTTTTCAATTGACCCCTGTCTCTTCAATAGATTAGGTATGTCAGTAGTATTAATTGCTTCAACTACTAGACTTGTTCCTTCATAACTGCTCACATGGCTTCATGTAGGTTCAAGTACGATGGTAGGTGTATATTTATGTTTTGCAAGCATATGTAAGCTTCATGTTTCCCTCACTGAAACTTCTCAGCTTCCACCTAAGAAAATCCACCTCATCAACCACCTCACTTCATCAATTTCCCACTTGTGATATCACAGCCAGTACTCAAGGATTTTCCCTCTCGATAAGTTGTCAGATGTTTTATATTAATCAAAACATGAATACATGCTTCATAATTGCATTATATGAAGTCTCTTAACATGATTACAGTCATGGGGAAAAATACAGTGTTACATTTTCACAATGATATAGTTTAGGAGAGTGTTTTTGAGTATTTGGTATAAAAATATATAATAAATATTAGTTATGTTATAAGGCATTCCTCTCTCCAAAGTATATGTTTTTCATTTGTCTTTTATGGTTAAAAAATCAGTTTGATCACCATTGATTTGATCCAGGATGTTAATGAGTAACAAATGTTTCAGCTCACTATAAGGATTCAGCATTGCACTTGCTTCACTAACTGTATATACTCAACAAAGTATAACGCTTTGAACAAAAGTTTCTCCCAACGTCTCTACACCCCCTGTCCTTCCCACACCTCCTCCAATGCCACCATCTTGGACATCTTCATCCCGATGTCTTCAATAACAAGTATGGTGTAGACCTCATGAACCACCATGGCCTCTTCACCTTCAATCGAGATCTCTACATGAACTCCCGTAACAGATATTTTCTTCTAGAAATTCGCAATGGCCATGGCAAAGATGAGCCCACTAGGTGTGCTAACAAAATCCAAATGGGAGATCAAGAGCAAATGTTATGTTTGCAATCCCACTTTGATTGTCGAAATCACAGTAAAAAACATCATTGCATCTTATGTGTCATTCATGTGAATGCAAGCTAGCTCAAGGGTCGGTTGATTTCTGGTCTCGCAGAAATTCTCAAAATGTGTTTTTTTCTATTCGATGTGAATTTTTTACAAACAACTTTAAATGAAGAGCTTCCAGATCAAATACTCAACCATCAATAAAATAAAATAAATGCAATAGAGTGTTGCTAGATATTTTGCCACAAGGACAATTTATATTATTTTTGGTGATTAATTATTTCATTTTTCAGTGATTTCAACTTTACGATTAATTCATTTTTTCAATGATTTTGGCGCAATTTACAAATTTTTTATTCCTTACTTTATTAACTCCTACAATTTACAATTTTACTGTGACTGACTAATTCATTTTTAAATTAATTTACTTACCTACCCAAACCAACTTCAATAATTAACATTCATACATTGAATTGACCAAATGACTTTTAAAATTTGTCATTACGTGTCCATTAATAATGGATGGGGAATTTATAATTAGATATCTATTAAAAATGGAGGAATATAATTGTTTGTCTTTCATTCACATATATACATATATCATTGTTTAAAACTGTTCCTTGCCTGTCCAAATTAAGATTTCTCCATCTTCACCCTGCCCAAAGTGTTTTTATTCTGCAAATTCTATATTTCTCCATCTTCACCCTGCCCAAAGTGTTTTTATTCTGCAAAAGTTTAGTAAAAGAAAAAAATGAAAATTACACCAAACACATTTACTAATTCTGTCAGTGGATTGATAAATTTTGAACTTCCTCATTTCACATTTTTCCACTCTCCAACAGAATTAAAAAGTAAAAGAATAAATCGAAAATTACACCAAACACATTTACTGATCTTTTCAGTGGATTGATAAATTTTGAACTTCCTCGTTTCACATTTTTCCATTCTCCAACAGAATTAAAAGGCAAAAACATATCAATCTCTTTCCTTATTACGGCTTTTTGCACCTTAAGGAGGCAATGGCCAGTTATGTTTAACTTCCAAACAGAGATTTTTTGCACCTTCAGGGGCAATTGCTAATTATGTTTAATTTCCAACTACGTTCTTTTTAAACCTTCAAAGGGCAATTGCTAGTTATGTTTAACTTCAAGAGATTTAACAACCTAGTTTGTTCCAAATGAGATTTGGGATGGCTTTTTCCAGAATGTTGTCAATCTCTTAACGAATTTAGGATGATAGTTGAACAGTTGTGGCAGAGTTTAGAATAAAATGGGAAGGCGGGTCATATCCTTATGTGTCTACTGCCTGTATAAACTATTTGAAGTTTTTTTGAATTTGTTTTTGGAAGGATGCTAAAGTGGGAAGAAGGGTAATGCCGATCTTCCAAGGCCAGACTAAACAGAGTGCCTGGGCGTTTTAATGGAATGGTTGCATGGATAAATTGTTGGAATCTTCAAGCTTTGACTGTTTGGAGGTGTTGGATGCCAAAGATCCAATTAAAAAGTGTTCAGGAAAATGTCATTCAGTTCTAAGGTTATGCAGAAGGATGTTAATGTTGTCTTCTTATAGTCAAATAAATGCACCTTCTTTTAGTTTCTTAATGTGGGATCTTTCTCCAATTATGGCTGATTTTAAAGTTCACAAATTGGTTGTCTGAAATGTGTTTTTTAATGGGCAAAGTTTCATTACTAGTGAGCTATTTTATGTGCCAAAAATGGATGGAGGCAAAAACAGATGCAAAAGCCGATGCTAATGACATTGCAGACTTCTGGTTGACACTAAATTAGAGTCAAAGCATGAGACCAAAAAAACAAAAGTCGTTACATAATACAAGTGCCATATAACATTAACTTTTGCATCAGGAAAGTGCCCCTCAATTAAAACAAGAATAAAAGTGGACTCCATACTGGATACTAATCACATGTTATGTTTTGATGTTTTGTTGTAGTGAATATTTAATCTTTATTTTCTCACTTTCTTGTAGGGGAATGCGTTGCAACAACCAATATCCCAACACCCAAAATCTCTGATACTTTCACTTTGCACTCCATCCTTATCACAATTTTCTTTAAACAATTAAAGATACAAAGGTTAACATTAAGTATCGAATAACTTACATGTAACCTGATAGATGTGACCATATATCAATATCACCATTATACTCATTGCTTTGTTTAAAGAAGGTTGTGATAGTAAATGATTGTAATTTAAGTTAAACAATTAACGATATAAATGTTGACATTAAGCATCCAATAACTTACATGTAACATGATAGATGTGATCATATATCAATATCACCATTATAAAGTAATTCAACTTCTACTCATTGCTTTGTTTGAAGAAGGTTGTGATAGTAAATGATTGTAATTTAAGTTCATATTTAAAGGGTTATTATTTATAATTTGCATTATTGGTTTTTGTGGATGATATTTTTTTAGGAGGAAGTTGCTCTCATGAATGAAATGTGTTAAATGCATAAAAAAATTTCATCTGTGGTCTCAACTTATACTTAGTAACACATATACAAATATTTCCTCAAATATAATGAGGAAGTTAATAAAGTCGATATAGTTTTTTTTAACTCGTTTGATGTGTTCTTGGAGATGGAAGGGGTACCATCAATCCCAAGGGTATGGAAAACCACAACAATCTCAACAATGAACTTATCCACCCTTGCCCTCCATCCACAATGAACAATCTCAATAATGATCTTATCCTTGCCCTCCATTACCACTAAGAAAGATTCATGATCCACTGCTTTTAGTATAATGATAACTTGTATCATTGCAATGCGAATATTGGATGTAACTTCGATAGGGATTGAACAACATGCCATGTTATATCACTTCAATTTACCTAAGAGTTTAAAATATACCTATGGTGGATGGATCAACCCCAAATAATGTAATTCTCTTGTATTTATTATTGACAAACAATAATTCACGAACAATAATACACCATTAATTTATAGCAAAGGTGCCACTCATAGTTTGTAAATGCACATCTTTATGTAATAAGGATTTTAGAGCATACATTGAAGTTTGCTTTAGAGAATTTAGATGGATCTATGCAAAAAAAATTGACTTTCCTAATTCAAAGAAATGCAATGCATCATAGGAATACAATAATGTATGATTTGTTTTCAGTGGCATCACGGTATGATAACTATGTGACTCTATTAACCCACACAAGAAGAAATTTATAATGTGTTGGCTAACAAAAGGATTCACAACCCTAAGCTTAGTGAACACTACAAATGCACACGTGGCTCGATCAACAGATAGATTAATCTCAACACTTTCATTACACGTAAATAATTAATATTCGTACACACATATCAAAATGAAAGAGTGATCATCTTGATCTTGTCAAGGATCAAAGTAAACCAAGTCTCCCACAAGAATTGTCTTTGATCAAAGTTGACTAAGTCATACTTATATTGTGCAAAATGAGCTCTTACACCAAAGCATCTCTACAACAAAGAGGGTATGTATGGGAGTATGTTGTGCACTAGAGTAGTTTTGAACCAGTGGTCTCCATGTTGTCATGCTTCTCTGAGGGTTGCACCTTGGGTAAACTGATCAACCATAACCATGCAAAATTGCAATTAGTTTGTGCAAGATTTCCATTATTAGTCCCTACCTATGGCATGGTACCATGGTCTTCACTTGCGATCAATAATTAGTTGCCTTAAATGATTAGTTTGTTAAGTTTTAACTAAATTAAGTATTAATTTTAAACATTTAGAAAATGAAACACTAATCTAATTTTTTTTCCAAACTGATATTTTGATTTTTTCATCGAATAGAGGAAAAAATTAAGCAGAAGGCTAAACATTCCATGTTTTTGACCTTTTTTGGGTTTTCCATCACCTTAATCCAACCAAGCAATCTTTACCAAAATTGTAATTTTAGATTTCATGAAATAGTTGTTTATAATGCAAAAGTGGATTCAACACCCTTGAATACCCCTGCTTCAACTGGATTGTACAATGTTAACATTTGAGATATGCAAATCCATGAATCCAAAACGATTCTTGCCAGATTTCAAGCCAAAAATGTCAGTTTCCCTTCCCATTATTTTAAATAGTAAAAAAAGGAGTGATTTATATAATGCTTAGACTACAACAAAAATTAATGGTAGGGTGGTTATTATTTTCATTAATAAAATAAAACCATCAAAATGCCACTTGTTTGTGTAGTGACGATGGAATCAAATGGCATTTAAGAGGGAGTAAGTGGGTATGATGCCTATATCATGTAAAGCCCTCCACTACACTTATTGCAAATGGACTTGACGCACATCTCTACATGTGTTCATTAATTAGAAGTCACCACTTAAAATCCTAATAATGTTTTTTTTTTATATTGGTGGATTTGCTCGTATTTTTGGCATTTAGGAAGAAGTAAAACAAAATATTATAACTCAACTTAACAACACAATATCTATCGACCCACCACTTTACTTGACATGTAGATGTGATTTGATTTAAAGGTAGTGACCAACCACTTATGTCCTTCCACATTCCAAATGATAAGCTATCTGTCACGAACCTAAGAGTCTTGCATGGAAATTTTCTTTTCATCATATTCGGTCATGCGACATTGCCTTGCCTTAGCCACATGGGATTGGCCAACCTACGCTTACTACAACCATGTAAGCCACTTCACTTAAGGTCTACCCATAACTTCACTTTAAGCCACAATATGTTAGGTGCACAACTAAGTCCAACACAACCAAGTTCATCCAACAACAGTCACACGTCCAACTATGGCCTCAAAATATCCCAGCAATACCTATACTTGGCCAACACAAAGCAAAGAAAGGAACATAAATTCATCAAAATAAAGCAACCACAACACACATGCATAGGCGACACCCAAGGCATATTTCTTAACTTTATTAATATGAAAAATGTTACAATGTACAACAAAGGAGTGCAACCAATTTCTTATGGCTCATTTACATACTACAATTACCTACAAGAACTGTTAATCTGATCCCTAAAGCAACCATGGGCCCACCTCCTGCAAGTCCTATCTTTCTCTTCTTTTCACTCAACCGGTGCAATTTTCCCTACTGTGCCAACCCCATAACTTATATAAACATTTAGCACCTTTCAGGCATCCTCCTTTTTATATGAGACTTGCCTTGCACTTGCATCTGTGTTCAACTTTAAGGTGGACCCAAGTGCCATCCGTCGACTTTGCGTCCTTCAATGCCTTATTTGTCGACTATATGCTTTCAACAAATGCACCCAAGTGCGCCTGGAGGTACACCCGTTGACTTAGGGATACTTATCCCCTTAGGTCCGCATGTTCGGCTCGTGCACCCAAGGCATCCCAAATTGTATACAAGCAACATGGAATAGTTCACCACTCTATCCATTGATCAAGCAAGAAATGTCTGGCATTGCAACCTCCCAAGACAACACTCCACATCCACTTGGGAAGTGTGCCAACTACCATCCATGGGGGGAGGCCTTACATCCCCCCCGACTAAATTGTTGTCGTCCCAAAAACTTCCAACCAACACTTATTTAAGTGCCTCGAGCTTCTTCTTGTGGAATTCTTAGATCTTATCTTCGTATTGCTTCAATGCTTCTTTCCTTTCCCAACTATTCTCCTTTTCAGGTTTGTTTTTCTAGCTAACAATGTACTCATGTTTTCAATTCTTATATAAGTGATAGGTATCTTGTCTAATTCTAGCTCTAGTTTGTCTGTGATCAACATAGGGGCTCTCGATGGTGCAACTCTACTAGGATCACATCCATTAACCTATAAGGAACTCGCTGATATGGAAATTTGGATGGTGAACTCTCATGTGGTATGACAACTCCAATATGTAAGTGATATCACAAATCTTCTCGAGTGCATTGAATAGTCCTTCAAATCGTCATAACAAGGCACTAGACATGCCACTTGGTGGCTTAAATTGTTCTTTGCGTAACTTAAGTAAGACCAGTTCGCCAACTTGAAACTATGCCTCCCTCCTATCATGATCTGCCCAACGCTTCATCCTTTTTGCTGCATTCATGAATTGGATGTGAGCCATCTCCAATCTGTCTTGCAATACTTTCATGAACCCCAAGGCTTATCGGTTGCACCCATAATAGCCTTGCATAGTTGCGTGGGGTGCCAATGGTTGTTGTCCACTTTTCAACTCAAACAGACTATAGTTTGTTGTGGAACTTTTCTACATGTTGTAAGTGAATTGGGCTACATCCAACAAATCTGGTCAATTTAAGTGGTCTGCATAAATAAAATGCCTTACCCAGTCCTCCAAAGGGACATTGATACATTATATTTTCCCATCGATTATCATACAATAACTTGAACTCATCAACAACTTGGTTCCAACAAGCTTGAACAACTCTGTCAAAAACCACCCCATGAACCTTGTATCTCTATCCAACACAATGCTTAATGGGAGACCCCAATACTTCACAACATTCTTAAAGAACAAAGCACAAAGCACAATACTTCTTCTTTTGTTCCACAAAGCACCTTCACTTAAAAGAAGAATGCATACTTGGAGAATGAATGAAGTACAACCAAAATCCCATTATATCCTTATGAAATTGGAAGTTGAGTGATGAAGTCCATAGAGACACTTGCATAAGGTCTCTCTCGTGCAAGCAATGGTTGGAATGGATCAGTCTGCATTATGGTGTTTGTCTTGTTGGAACACAAGACAAATATAGACATATTCTTCCTGTTATCACACAAATTGTAGGTTAGGAAAAGCCTAACCCAAACCACAAGATGGCGACAACTAGGAGAATACCTACCCATTGTCACCTTAGATAGGTATTCCCGTCACTTTAGAGGTTAAGTGATCACCTCAAGGGGGGAATCCCGGATGACCCTAGGGGGAAATGAGATGAAAAGTGAAATGATGAAATGAATGTCTTTATAGGTCAAGTTGCTAAGTGATCACCTCAAGGGGGGAATCTCGGGTGACCCTAGGGGGAAATGAAACGAAAAGTGAAATGATGAAATGAATGTCTTTATAGGTCAAGTTTCTAAGTGGAAGATGGATTTGATGACACGTCTCATGAGTGGTTTAGAGTTTCCAAGTCTTTCAGTACCTACGAAAAGTGTTTGTACCTGCCCGAGACACAAGAAAATCCAAGTGTACAAGCTATATGTTAAGTGGACAAGCAAGTTAAGATTTTTGTCCCTATTTGCAGAAATCAATAGAGATATATATCAACAAGAAATGATTAATAAATTTGCTAGATAAGATGCTAAAAGTCACGTAAATGATGCAAGAGATAAGCTAGTAAAAACTAGTACAACTGAAGCATAAAAGCACAAAACTTTAGCATTAATGTAAGGTTGTCATAGATAAGTATTGCAAAGATATATTTGCAGCCTTATGGCTGTAGCAAACAAGTTGTTACAACAGAAAAATCAGCCACCAAAACTTGCAAAAGATACACCCAAAAGATGCGTTGGGACTAGTAGATTATGCTAGCAAATTCTAACGGTTGAATAAAGAGTAAAATAAAAAGTTATGAAGAGATTTATGCAGCCCCAATGGCTGTAGATTAAATTTGCAACAACAATAAAACTTTATTGGCCAAATGAGATGCCCTTGTGGCTTAGAGACATGTATAGCATATAGTTTAATTTCCACTTAAGACAATTTCAATATCTCAACTTTTCACAATTACCAATGCAATAATTTATTTCTCCAATGCATGAAGGCATGAAGACTAGTGCCTTTCTATTGGGAGAAATGGAGTCTCTTAATTAAAAAAGTTGGATGAGTTACTTCCTTGGGGTTGTAATCCCTTTTACTCCCCAAGGCAAACCCTGACCAACAAAGGGTGTAAGCCCTTTTACTCCTCCTAGTATACTTTACACAAATATATTATTACAACAATTATAATGGACTTGGAGGGGGTTGTATTCCCTTATAATCCCCAAGATATCATCACATTAACCTTACAACCAAGAAAATAGAGCAATGAACATGAAATCCTTACCTAGTTGAAGCATTAACAAGATGAAACCCTAATTCAACAAGAAAAATCCACCATAAAGTGAGAACAAGCATTCAAGAGAGCTAGTGCGTCATCCATCCATCCAATAGCATAAGATAAACCATCACAAGATAATGTAACCAAGAGAGATAAAGAGAATTTCCCAAGGAGGGCACAAATTTCAGCCATTGCAGTCTTCTCACAATGGGAGAGTTGTGATGAAAATGAAATAGAGACGATCTTTATTTATACAAATCCTTGTAAAACAAAGTTTGTCCACATTCAAAGGGTAAACCACGAGATAAGGGGACAACGACCCTTACTCTTGTCCCTTCGCAAAAAGAACATTTTTAATTCATAATTTTCACATAAGATGAACCCTAGAAACATGATGTCACCCTCTTGGGGCAAAGTTTTGGCACTTTTAGGTCAAGTCGTTGGGTTGGAGATGAGTGCACTAGGCCTCAAAAGGACAAAATTCTTCAAGGTAAGCCTCTCCTCCATGTTCCAAGGGCTCTCTCCCTCAAAATGTGTGAAGTGTCTCCAATCACTACCAAATCCTAGCCCTAGGGTGACGCCAACCCCTCAAAGGTGACATTTTAGCCTCCAAAGGCAATTTGTTTGACTTGTAGGGGCTAGGTGAGAACCTCCAAGGTGTCGTTCAGGCCTCCAAAGGCATATCATCATCATCCAATGTGTGGGCCCTGGTATCTAGCCTGCGGGCTTCAAACCCCAAGGAAGCCCAAGCTAGGCTTGTTCTTCCAAAATTGTCCACCAACTAGGTCCTGCAAAGACAATGAATACACCCTCCAAGGATCTCAATTCAAATGCATCATGATGAGTAAATCAATTCAATAAAAGAGCCATATAAGCATGTACATCCAAACTACCTCATCAAAATAAACAAATGCTCAAAGACCATATACATTTTGCCAGTTTAGATATGGGAGGGTTGACAAAGTGACCTATTAGGGTGGGTCGTACCTCAAGTTTAGGAGTGTTTCCCGGGTGAACCTTTCTCTAAGTCATGTGGATGAAGTGACATGGATGGGGACAAGAGTCTTGGGCACGGTGTCATGGCATACAAGGGATTGTAGTGTCTCATTTATGGGTGCCTTTGTAGAGGGTGTGTTGCACCTTAGTTTTCAATGCAACTTTTTTCCAAGCCCATTTATTGCCTTTTATTCTTTCAAGATGTTTCCAAGTTGAAGCCAAGGTGGGGATTCTACCTTAGCATGAAAAACAATGCCCACCTTCACTCTACCCTGGTCACATCATGCTTCCCTGAGTTGAAAACATGTGTGGGGCTTCTACCCAAGGATGAAAAATAGTGCCCACACATGCTCCACCTTAGTTGGCATTTGTATTAGTTATTTTTCATGGGTCCCATAAGTTTCTTACAAGAGACATTTCGTTTTCCTTGGGATCCCTAGGCGAGCATATAGAAGGATTCATGATTGGATTTTATCTTTTTCCAGCTACAAGCCTCGGGTCCTTCAACCCCTTCTTCTCGTGAAATGAGGGACAACCCCTTCTTGGGTTAGTACACCCGAAAATCCGAAAAGATAAGGAGATGAAGGGATGAAGTGTGGAAAGTGACAAGTATGGTCGAGAATGGAATGATGTCTCGTCAAGAGGACCTCCCAACAACAAACCCATCCCTAAGGATGACCCACTTACTAGGACACAATGTCAATCACCAAGGTGAAACAAAGCAAAGAGCATAGTGTCCAAGCATACATTACATAAGCAAAAGCAATTTAAAATGTAACAAACTCAAATGCCTCAAATATTGAAATGATACTCACCATGATACCTAACTTGTACCTCATGGAGTAAGACCCAATGTCTTCCGGAAGCCAGATGATGTGGTGGATACCGTCGTGATGAACCTAGAGCTGTGGTGGTGAGGTGGGTCTCTGTTTGTGCAAGTGGACACTGATGGTCAAGTTGTCTCTCGGTACTCCATGTTTGTAACCTGAGGGCCTCAAGACATCATCCCCTTTGTTATCCCTGAAAATTGAGGACAACACTTCTACATCTAGCCTCATACATTCCCAATAGTAACCTCTTTCCAGTAATTCCATTGTCATTTATTGTCATGGGTGGCCAACCTAAAGATAAACATGGCACTCCCTCAAGAGTTCCTTTCGAAGGTTAGGTGACTTAGGCACATAGATGTGATCACCAAAGTACAAAAATCCATTGCCCATCCAATTTTTTTTTGTTTTTCCCTCCTTCACCTGCTTCATGATGTTCAAAGTTGTGGGATCCTTATGCAATATTTCTTTGAGCTTCTCTTTCAAGATTGTGAAAAATTGTGGCTGACTACCCATAATCATCAACAAGTCATCCTCCTCCAAGGATACAAGTTGCACCTTCATACTTGAGGTGTTTATTGTTGCATTCAACTTGCTCGGTCAATACTCAATGGTCATGTCAAACTTTGACAAGAAGTCATTCTGCCATGCCTCCTGAGGTGACAACATCGACTAAGTGGAAAAGTAACTTGTTGCCATATAGTCCATTTTCACAACAAACAGTTTGCCAACAAGTAGTGCCTCCATGCTTGTATGAAATCTACGACTACGATCGTCTCTTTCTCATGGATGGGGTACCTCCATTCATGATCCCATAACTTTCTGTTCTCATAGGCCATTGGATGACCTTCCTGTGACAAAAATCATCCAATGGAAAAATCAGAACCGTTTGTCTACACTTCAAGTGAATACTCAAAGTCCGACAACTTCGAAACATGTGCCGACACAAGTCTGTGCTTCAGTTCACAAAATTATACCTAGCAGTTCTCTATCTAATTCCATGGTTTGTTCTTCTTCAATAAGTCACTAAGTGGTGCCTAAATCTCAGAGTAACTTTCAACAAATCTATGGTAGTAGTTAGCCAAACGAAGGAAACTCCTTACCTCATAAATTGTTCTCGATTCCTCCTAATCCTCAATCGCCCTTATCTTTGCAGTATCCACGCAGATGCATCCTTGTCCAATCTAATGGCCCAAAAATAGAATTTTGATTTTCCCAAAGACACACTTGGACTTCTTCAAATACCATTGATTATGCCTTAGTTCCTCAAAGACATCTGCCAAATGCCTCTTAGGGTCTTCCATGTTCTCATTGAACACCATAATGTCATCTAGGTAGACAACCACTAACATGTCTAAGAACCGTTTGAACACACCATTCTTCAATCTGCGAAAGGTAGCTAGAGTGTTGCACAACCCAAAAGGCATAACAAGAAATTCAAAATTGAAATACCTTGTCACATACTCTATTTTTGGCTCATCCCCTTTTGTAATCCTTACTTGGTAGTATTCTTGCCTGAAGTTCAACTTTGAGAAAGCCTTGGTGTTAGCCAACTTGTTAAAACAATATGTTGCCAAAGGTAAGGGTTATCAATGTCTAATGGTCAGCTTGTTCAATGCATGATGGTCCAAGCACATCCTTAATTTTGGTGTGTCCTTCTTCTTTTGGAAGAGGACCGATGTGCCATACAGGGACCTAGAAGGTATGATGAAGCAAGCATTTACTTGCCAACTCGTTCTTCAAGAAGTTGTGTGGGGCATCAAAGTCCACCAGTGGTTGTATTGTTGTTCCATCAATGATTAGATCCACATAACAAAGTTGATTAAGATTTTTCCCTTAGTTGCAAGCTAAGGCACCTATCTACTGCAAATACTTCTCTAAGGAGGGTTTCTCCCTTCTATCTACCATGGAATCTTATTGTGCACAACTTATCAAAGGAAATGAATTGCAACAAGAAGAAAGAAAAAAAATTACCTATGTTTGAAGTGGCTTGCCAATGGGTACCATACAATGTCATCTTCAAAAGGTTTGCAGGGGAATGCCTAGGTCCAATTGCACTTGAACCTAAGACACTCTTAAATGCGTCCTCCATGACTACTGCATGCATCTTGACTTCGCTGAAATGCATTCTAAGGCACGGTAGAACACTTGACCAAGCTGCTTCTAGACTGACTGCAACTTATAATAACAACTATATATCATCCTTTGCCTTCATCCAATCTTCAATGACTGTTGGCACTACTCTAGATAGCTACTAGAAGAGGGGTCACTCCAACACCTGTGCTACTAGATGTTGCCTCATTGAGCACCCAAGCCTCTCAAGCATCTTCCTCACTAATAAATAATTTCCATCCATCGACTTTATGTCCTTCAGTGCCTTGTGTGTCCATTGTCTACATCCAACATGTGTGCCCAAGCACACCTAGTTTACCCAGTAAGTGCACTCAAGTGTGCCCAAGTGCACTTGATTAGTGTGTGTAAGTGCACCTGAAGGTACATCCATTGACTAAGGGACACTTAGTCCCTTGGGTCTACATGTTCGACCTGTGCACATAAGGTGTTCCAACTTGTATAAAGGCAACATGGAACAATTCATCACTCCATCCATTGACTGGGCATGCAACATTTGGCATTGCAACCTTTTGCGGCAACCCTCTGCGCCCACTAGAGGCAATGCACTTACTTCCATCTACATGCAGAGGTCTCCTACATTCCAAATGACAAGCTACCCCTCCTTGATTTCTTCTTCTCCTTATTCTCTTGTATATGATTGGTGTGGTATCCTTTCATTTTTCATTATAACTGCTCAGTGTTTGGATGATGGAAAAGAGGGAGGTTGTCATAGTGTTTTGGGTGTAATTAGAATGTGTAATTTTACACTCAATGTGCACGGGGACCAATCTAAGTTGGCTAGAAGACATGCCTTCCCTCCAAACTTTATTTTTAGTGTAGGAACCTCTAATCAACAGATCCACCCAATAATCACTTTACTTCATTTACTTTTTGGTCATGCATAATTATGCATTGATATATATTTTTTCCATGGAAACTTCATGGGGAAACTAAAGGGACGAGTCTCTAGATTTGTGGATGGCATTCCTAATAAATCCATTGGCATAGATTAGTGCGCCTCACCCAAGGGGATTCAAAGTGGATATCTATTGGTTAGCCAAATGCTCAATAGTATTGATGACAACTAGTTGACCTAACCCCTCAGTTGTTTATGCATTAATATTACTTACACAATTGAGATATTAATATTTTGCTTATCTTTACTCTCCCTCATATAGGTAGAAGGAGCTATAACAATAAATAGCCCCAAACCTAATAATCAAGACATTTTCACCCATGGGTGAAAGTACCCCGTGCTTGTCACAACTTATCTATAACAATTCAAAAAATATATGTTAATATTAAGCATCAAATAATTTAAATGTGATTCAAGTTTTGCTCCTCTTTTTGTTTTGTTTGAAGATGGTTGTCATAATGAATGTTTTTATTTAAGTTCACATTTAGAGGTTGAACACATTAGATTTTCCATCTCCTAGTTTTGATTCATGCTTGGTAAGAGAGATAAATAAACATATTTACTCAATTACAATTGAGAAATGCAACAATATACTATCAATAAACTTATCTCTAACTTGTTTGATGTGGTTGCAAATAAAGGGGTGCCATCAATCCCAAGGGTGCGGAATATTGCAATAATGTCATCAAATCAACATATCAAGATATTATCCTTTGTCTTCATTACAATTCAGAAGAATTTCATGACCAGTTGCTTTTAGTGTAACAACAAATTATATCATTGCCCAACGATTACACAAGTAGGGTGGAGTTTAATTTTTTTAAGTAGTAAAATTTATCATAATTTAGTAATCAATTAATGGTGAAGATAACTATATACACTTGCTATCTATGAATGTGGGCTTACTCATAATCATTATTTAAGGAAAACCATATCACCTCAAATAATTTGTTTGTGGTTGGTAAGGGGGTAGAGTTTCACTCTTGCCAAATATCTCTAGGTCTCTCTTAACCAATTAAAAACAATGTCAAGTCTTACTCCCATACCAAATGAAGGTTTCAACCGATTAATATCCACAAAAAACTAAATATCCCATATAACCATGTAACCATGGCTAAAACTACCTTAAATGGAATCAAGGGTAATAATATCTAGCATGAATACCATACCATACCACGGAAACCAAATACTTCCTTAATCACAATTTAACTTTTTATTGTGTCATTATATGTACTTGGAAACCTTCATTTAATTCAATATGAATACTTCCTTTAATTCAATATGAATAGCATAGAAGGTGATACTTGTGAGGGAATTTTTTTTTTTAACTTTTTATGAGAAAAAAAAAACAACTTTTTATGGATGAAAAGAATTCCGGTCAGTGATGAACTCACCTCCGTTTATAAATATATATATTTTCCCATATATAACTTTACTTCTAATTGAAAAAATCTCCCGCGCGTTTGTGTGGAGGGTTTTAATTGCAAGAAGGTGGTTTAAGCTCAATTCGTCGAATCCGACGACTTCTTCCACCATTTTAAGGACTTTGGAAGGATTACACCTCCCATTTTCATAAAAGAATTCGACACAATCTCAATCACCACTTACATTATTCCTTCCTTCAACATTCTGTCTTCACATAGCCGAAGAAAATGGACAATTCCATGGAAGATTGCTCACAAACCACCCCGGAACCAGACGCAATTCCTTCCACGAGTCAATTACAGTCGCAGCCGTTGTTGCTTCCGTCCAAAGATAAAATTCCAGTGGCAGGTACGCGAACTTCAAAGGACCCTGCAATTTGTGAATTTTGTTTTCAGGGTCTTATTTTATTTATTCGTCATCGAGTTTTATTTTCAATCAATTGCCGTTGTTCTTCACAGTGGAAGTCTGCCTGCATTCATCCAGCACGGCCCGCCCTGAAGAAGTTCGTGTTGCAGTTGAAAGGTCAATTATATTTGAGCTTGATGGGTTTATTTAATGTCAAATTGCTTTACGTAAGCGAGTCGATTTCTTAATTCTGTAACATTGTTCAAAGCTTTAGCTGAATCTTACTAGTATACAATTTTAAGTTTATCCGATTGCCAAAATTTCTATTAGTTGACGGTAAATTAGGCAATTTTTTCTTGAAGATTGTATTGTAATGCATACATTTCTCAATTTATAAATCTCAGAAAGACTCGCCAAATACGATTCTTATACGAAATATTCTAACCATTAAAGTATTTTATGTAATACATTTTCAAGTTTAAAATTATCTGGTTTGACCCCTATGAGAGTCGGATGATCCAAGTGATGCTTATTTATAGCCTTGGTTCATTGGTGAGGTTGATGGAGTATTATGCTGTCTACATAGGTTGCCTTCTTTTCATCTGCTCTCAAGCGATTTCGATGGAATAGATACCTCTCAAACCTAACACCGCTGAAAAATGGTTGAGGTCGGGTGAAAGTTGCAAGCGATTTTGATGGAATTGATACCTCTCAAACCTAACACCGCTGAAAAACGGTTGAGGTCGGGTGAAAGTTGCAAGCGATTTCGATGGAATAGATACCTCTCAAACCTAACACCGAAGGTAAAGGGAGTTTGTGTATGTGATGTAGCTCGCAACCTCAGACTAAGTCACAGGGTTCGTTGAACCTCAAGCTTGAGGTTCGAAATTCGACGAACCCCATAAAAGAATTGAGGTTCATTCATGTTCGTCGAACCGAATATGTATGTGATGTAGCTCGCAACCTCGGGCTAAGTCACAGGGTTTGTTGAACCTCAAACTTGAGGTTCGAAATTCGGCGAACCCCATAAAAGAATTGAGGTTAGTTTAGGTTCGCCGAACTGAAATATATATATATATATCCCGAATCATGTGACTTAGACCTTGGGGTATGTTTCTCGAAGCAACTTCCAAAAAATAAACATAAAACCCTCTTGATAAAGACAATTTATACTTATAGCATGAGAATGAGAACTGCGTTATTTTGACAACTTTCTATTATCTTTTTTTTGTTTGCTAGCGTGTTCGTGACTTGTGGGACTAGCCTTTGGCTAAGAAATTGCGACCTAGGGGCATCTAAGGTGTCAAAATCACTCGGGAATCACACCCAGCCTGGGCCACACCAACTCATAGCTGGCTGGATTTTTTAGGTGTCTCTTACCGATTACAACGGGTTTTGACCTTGGGTTGCCCTACAAATGAAACCCTTCGAAACCAATCATGCTAGCGGGATTTGACTTACAACTTCCTCTTATCATGGTGTGACAAGTGTGCCCTTTCCTAATTTGGGAGTTTGAGAATGAAGTGTAGTCAACTTACAACTTTCAAGCAAGAATCCTTTTGCTAAGAAGCCATGGGTGGGGGGTATTCATTTTGCCAAAGTCGCCAAAGACATGCACTTTGCACCAATCGTATGGGAATGGCTTGCTTGCATAGGCGAAGTGGCACACAAGGGGCAAAACATGTATCTAGAGAGTTTGAACCTTGGTGGGGGGAATATCATTGCCCCCACTTAACCATCAAACGAAGACCTTGTTGTCGATAATGAAAAACATATTTCTTCATAGGCATTGAAAATAGTTGAAGGGAATGCTATACCCAAGAAACCTAATCCGATGAGGGAAAGCATTATGTCCATCTTATGATTAGTTGTCAAAAAGTGCATAGTAATGGTATGTAAGACACATTTGATATAACAAGAAGAACAAAAGCTATCTACAACCTGTCTTTGAAAGTACAAAATAAGTTTTCATGTAGTTTATCAAGTATGTATTTTGATGCATTTTCACTCAAGAAATTTTGTCTACAATCTCTTGCTATACATTACATATAGTTTTTTGTCATCAATATGAGATTTACTAAACTCAAATTGATTTTATTGTTTATTGAGAATTTCACCAAATTTTGGTCATAGCTGAATGTCAAGAGTCATTGGAGGTCTTGGAAGACGAAACCAAGAGTCATCTCCTGAATGCATTTATGTATGGCTCACATTAACGAAATACACAAATCTGTGGAGTTACTCATCCTTGGCATGACAGTGGTATCAGAACGAGGTTATTTTTTGGTAACTCCATGAACGGTTTGTAGATGCTGGTGCACCAACCATCCAAGAATCTTTGCTCTTCTCAGGTGTCTAGGAATCTTTGCTCTTCTCAGGAACATTGGTATTGGATCCACAGCTAGTGAAATTGTTGTTGCCTACTTGGCTCTGCTATCGTAGGTTGCAAAGCCTTCGTCTTCAACATTAGTCTGCGGGGCGTAATTTGTAAAGACTTGAGATTGTTCGTTGCCATCTCGGCCATATCTCTTAAAATCATCCCTTACCGTGTTGTTTCCATCTAAATATTTTTTGAAATTGTCAGTGCTAGAAGTGCCTCTGACCTTGTAGCGTTTGAAATCTTTTCCATGATAACTTTGGAAATCCATGTCCCCAATGATAACTTTCTTGTCTCTGGTCACTCCCATTCTTCGATTGTAGAGGAGGTCTTCCCATGCAAGACTTCCATGTAAAGAGATAAAACCCTAAAGTTTCTTGTTCCAAATGTCTCGGTGATATGATAGTAGGACTATCATCTTCTCTCCCGAAGGTCGGCTATACCAAGCTGTATATGCCATGGAAGCCATTGGAAATGTCGGAGCAACAATTGGAATTTTGGCAAAGGACGGAGTTATACTGGCTGGGAAGAAACGAGTTACTTCCAAGCTTCTTTAGACCTCCAAATCCACAGAGAAAATGTACAAGGTCGTTGAGCACGTTACATGTGTGATCGCTAGAATCATGGTAGATGCAAACATTTTGATTACCATTGCTAGAGTTCAGGCACATAGGTACACCTTTGTGTACCAAGAGCCCATACCTGTTGAACAATTGGTTCAATCCCTTTGTGATACCAAGCAAGGATACACGCAATTTGAAGGGCTTCGGCCCTTTAATGTCTCCTTTTTGTTTGTAGGATGAGATAAGAATTATGGGTTTTAGCTTTGCATGAGTGACTCAAGTGGAAATTATGGAGGATGGAAGGCTACAGGGATTGGTGCAAACAATCCGATTGCGTAGACTATGTTGAGATAGGAATACAAGGATGATATGACTAGAGAGAAGGTTGTTGAGCTTGCACTAAGGGCAATCAACAAGAGCATGGAGACGACTGCTATCTTTCTTGAGAAGTTGGAACTAGCAGAGCTCTTTTTGTTGCCTTTCGGAGAAGTGAAGTACTAGGTTTACTCGCTCGAGTCTCTGTCTAAGCTAGTAGAGAAATTGAATTTAGCTCAACCCATTGGAGAGAATGTGTGTCTTGCTTAGAAAATGGAAGAATTAATTACATGATTCTTCTAGAGGAGAAGGCAATAAAAGAGGACGTGGAAGAAAGAATTTTAGAGGCAGCGGGGGTAGGCACGATCAAGGTGAGAGATCACAATCTTCACTGTGTTTGTTGCGGCAAGAATGGACATGAGGCAATGACATGCATAATTCATTGGGAGAAGATCAAAGACAAGCAAGATCAGAAAGAAGACAAAGATAAAGTATCGGATCCGACGAAAGGTAAAGCACCTAAATTTTTTCATTGTATTATTACCCATTGCAATATTGGAGTAAATGAAGATTTATTCAACACTTCATTTGCTTCTTGGAGAGATGCATGGTTGCTTGACAAAGGTGCAACATGCCACATGACCTTTTGGAGAGACTTCTTTGAAGATTTCGATGACAATGTAGATGGTATAGTCTATTTTGCAGATAAATCAAGTCTCAAACCTTTGAGAATTGGCACTGTCAAGATTTGATTTGCCTGGATTCCTGGATTTTCTTCTACACGATGTGCTCTATCTTCCTGAGTTGCGAAGGAACTTGTTGTCTCTTGCGCACATTCGACAACGAGGCCACTCTATTCATATCTTCGATGACAAATTTGAAATAAGGAAGGCTTTTGACAACATGATCGTTATGACAGGAGTGGAGGATGAAAGATTGTGAAGTTGAAAGGGACATCTGTTCATGCACAAAATTCTGCATACCTCTCTCACCACGATGAAGGTACATTGCCATCTACTCTCTTATGGCATGCTGGATTTGGACACTTTAATTATGAAAACCTTCGTTTGTCGAAAAAGAATGATGTTTTTGGTTTGCCAACTATTCCTAGGAAATTGAAGCAATGTGATGCTTGTATCCTTGGAAAACATAGCAAACAACCTTTCCATGATTGCACTTTCAGAGCATGTAGAAAACTTGGATTGATACATTTTGATTTGTGTCGCCCCATGCTTGTTCCATCTGCTAATGGCAATAAATAGATTATGTCCTTTATTGATGATTACACCAGGATGTGTTGGGTGTACTTGTTGAAAGATAAATCATAGGCTTTTGAAACTTTTAAAATTTTTCATATATGGATCCAAAATGAAGCATAATCACATATTGGCACTCTTCGTATAGATAATGGAGGAGAATATACATCTAATGAATTTGAAAACTATCTTTGCCAACATGGGATTTAGCATCAAACCACAATTACAATCCTCAATAGAATGGTGTAACTGAAAGAATGAACAAGACTCTTAAATATGGTTTGTTGCATGATGTTTTTCAAAAATGTGAAATTGATGTTTTGGGCTGATGCAGTTCTATGTGTAGTATATGTGAAAAATAGGAGTCTATCTCATGCTCTTGGGAACAAGACTCCTCATTAAATGTGGTATGGATGCATTCCTTTGTTGAGGCAACTCAGGGTCTTTGGTTCCACTTGCTATGCTTTAATTCCTAAGTAGCAAAGAAACAAGCTTGAGGCAAGGAGTCAGAAGTGCATCTTCTTGGGGTACTCAAATACCACCAAGCCATATCGTCTTTATGATGAGGTAAACAAGAAATTCATTCTTTCCAGAGATGTGATTTTTCTTAAATCCACCAAGAATGAAAAAACTGTTGAGCGGTAGCTTGATCATCTGGATAGATTCACCCATGTAAAGACATGTCACGAGTTTGATGATGAGATTCCACATCTTTAAAGGGGGACTCCTATCTTAGATCAATCTTTAGAATCTCCTTTTGAAGCACCATCTCCCCCTCACGAAGAAGTTCCAGCCACTTCATCAGAACAAGACGTTCATTTAGATGATGTGATTGAGAGGATTGAAAAGCCGAACCTTGATGGAAATGCAACACCATCTCAATCAGTGGAGCAATTTGGACCATCTCAGAAAGGTCCACCAAAGCGGCTCATAAAGACATTTGAAAGTGTTCATTCTGATGAGGTTGGAAAGACAGGAACCACAAGTTCTACAAGACAAGATGGAGATGATGTAGATAATTCAAATTTAGATGATGTAGATGATATGGATGTTTAATATGATTGTGAATTGAATTTATCTACCAACTTTGAACTAACTTCCTTTGAAGAAGCTGCTTCTCATGATGAGTGGAAAGAAGCCATGCAGAAGGAGTATGATGCTCTCATTAAGAATGGGACATGGAAGTTGGTGGACCCTCCATTCGGAACCAAACCAATAGGTTGCAAGTGGGTCTTCAAGAGTGAGTACAAATCAGACGGCCCACTTGACAAGCACAAAACGAGGCTCGTGGCAAAAGGATTTGCACAGAAAGAAGGCATTGATTATGAGGAGACTTTTGCCCCCACAACAAAATGGGCTGCCATTCGTACTCTATTTTCCTTGGCAACACATAATGGATGGAAAGTTCTTCAAGTGGATGTGAAGACTGCTTTCTTGAATGGAGACTTGAAAGAGAATGTTTTCGTGTCTCAGCCTAAAGGTTTTGTTGTGAAGGGACAAGAATAAAAAGTGTTTAAACTCATCAAATGCTTATATGGCCCTGTTGCCGTCCTTATACACACTTACAGACGTGAGTTGAGTTCGGCTCACTCAGTGTGTCCTTGGAGGCACAATGCCTAGGTTCACAGCCCACGTTGTCACTTTGATCGGAACCTCTTCCATCTAGGCTTACTCCTAGGGAAGCCAAAGGGGGTAGACCTTAGTTACTATGTGTGTTAGAGTTAGATTCTAGGAGTTAATTTTAATTGGTTAAGGTTAGAGGGGATTCTAATCCTAAGATGCTAAGGCAACCATGCAATATGCAAGGGTTAGCATGACAAACAAGTCCTTTCCCTAGGTCAACTAAGACTAGTGCCTAGAAATTGGGCAAGGGGTCAACTATGTTAAAGGGTGTTTCTTTACAAAAGATTACAAGTTACAGATTTACAAGAAATAATAACTTAATAAAAGAATACCATGTACATTTACTTACAAGATTTACAACTTAAAGAATGATAGATTACAACAACAATCTAACCAAGTATTTGTTCAATATTTGCAGGATATAGAAGATCAAGCATCAAGTCACATCATCATTTACACTAGATCATCAACATATTACTTCATCAACAAGATTACCAAGATTTAGAAGGATCAAGCACAACTATTATGAAGGAATGAAGACAATCTACACTCTTTACTACTAAACCCACCAAGTATTATTAGATGTGGCCAAGGGTTTAATAATTAGGATTTTCTTAAGGATTTTACGTTTGATTGGATTTCACCAAAGCCTCCTCCTCCTGTTGCCAAATAACTACCGGGTGCTCAAGATAGTAAGGCAACGAGGCCCACCCTAGCGTCCACGGTCAACCCTGACAGTAAGAGTACTTCCCGGAGAGGACACCCACGTGGAGCGCCACGGGATAGTCCCCTGCCACTACCCTCTGTTGTTTTCCTCAAACCCATTTTAGATGGTGGAGATGGTGGTCTAAGGTACCCTAAAATAGTCTATTAAGTATATATAACAGTTAGGTAGACTTTTAGGTGATTACAAGAGTGTTTTGAGAGTTTTAAGTTACTTAAAAAGTGCAAAATAATGAGATGGCCGAAACTGAAATTGCTCAAAAATGTGTTGTTAAAGCTTTAACCATGAAGTACATCACCACATAAGAAGCAAATAAAGATAAATGGCTGAAAGAAATAGATAGATTTATCACATGCACATCACATTAGTTGATTAGATACCATAGATCCAATGGCAAGAACAGCTTGCCTTATGAGTTGAAGGAAGAAAACTTAAATGTGTTTGCCAAATTAAACCATTCCACACAACTCAAGCCCAAGACGTGGCTATTAAGAGATATTAAGCAATGAACACAATAACCACTTATTGATTAAGCACTTTAAGATGTATCAAGCATGAAAATAAAATATGTGCTTAAAAGAGATTAAGAGCTTGAAAAAGGAAATAAATTAAGCAAGATATAAACAAGAAAATTTAAGTGTGTTGCCCAATGGGCTTAAGATATGAGATTAGATCTAAATCATAAACATCAAGAGCATTAAACCATTTAGATCAATCACATCACATGATGAAATAAAGATTAACACTTATCCTTACCTCTTTGGGGGTTCCTCACCCAACTAGGTAGGTTATTAGTTATCTTGCCTTAGTTAGTTGAGTGTTCTTAGATCTTGTTATTAGGGTGAATTTAGCAATATATGAGCAAGAAAGAGAGTAAACAAAACAGTAAACTAATATGCAAGCCAACCAAGCACTACCCACGCAAGGGTGAGAAGGTGCCCTCACCTTTTAAACCTTGCGGCCAAGCTAGAAGAAAAACTCAAAAAAATATAAAAGGACTAGATCTACCCACGTCCTAGCCTACCCAACAAGCTTGAAGAAGAGGGGAGGCCGTACCATTTCCCCTCTTACACTTCAAACTCAACTAAACAAGCAAATCAAGAAGAAAAAAACACTTCTTAAGCTAGAAAAAGACTAGAAAGGTAAGAGATAGCTACCAAACTCCCCGAAGGGGTTTTTTAGTGTTGTATGTGTCTTTTTGGGGCAGCCAATAGCCTCCTATCAGATCTGGTATACCTGTTAAAACAACAAGGTCTTCTTGCTAGGATGGCTACATACAACCAAACAAAGTTAAGGAAAACCTTGCCCTTTTGGGACAAGGATTTTCCACAAGACAAGATATAGATTTTAAAGTATTTTTGACCTATCTAAACCAATATATGCTAGCTGGAAAATGAGATGGATGTACAACAAATATTAGAGCAAAGTAATAAATCAAGATGGCTGAAGTATGAGAAGCCTCAAGAGACCCTTCCCTTCTAGAAGGTTTTCCCGATGAGACTTTGAAAGTAAACCTGCAATCTTCCTTCAATATCAAACATACACTAGATAAAATGTTGATGCAATAATCATAAACGACACTTCAATTTACGTTATACATCAAGATTTATAGGAAAAATAGGCATACGCACCATCAAACCTACCTAGATAACACTTCCAAGATCTAGGGTTGCATGAATCAAGAAAGAAAATTAAACAATGTTACCTCCATTTGCATAAGAGAAGCAAGCACACACATTACCCTTCTTGTTGTCCTCCAAAGCTTCTTGAATATTATTACCAAAAGAAATAGATCTTGGAGAGGAATACTCCAAAACCAAGAGCTAGAATGAAATGAGAATGAATGAGATGAGAGAGAGAGAGTTGTAAATCAAGTAGCATAACAATAGCTCAAGATATGGTGTCTTGGGAGAGAGAAATGAGAGCTATTTATACTTGGAGAGGCAAACCTACCTCTCTTGGATCTAAGCCAAGTGTCCACCACCAAGCAATAGAGTAGATCTCTAGGCTAGGGCACACTTCCTAGGGCTTGCACAATAGATCTAGGGTGTAGAAAAATAGAAGAATTATTTAGATAGATCTAATGGCATGTAGGAGGTGTGGGATTTGTGCCAAAGAATATGAAAAGGCTCAAATAATTTTTAAATACTTATTTGTTGGAGTTTCTAGATGAAGGAGGGCGCACCTCTTGGGATGAGGAGAAGAGATGAGGGGTTAGGAATAGGTGTGAGGTGTTGGGATTACACAATGGGTAAGGGAAAGGCATGGGATCCGTGCTAAGGTGAGGTGAGGAGTCTCTCAAAAATAAAAAAAAAAACGTAACTTTTATTGGAGAGACAAAAAGGAGGGCATAACTCTCTTGGAGAGCGCTTCCCATGGTCAAAATTCAACCCAAACTCAAGTATGGGTGAGGTGGAGTGATAAGGATCACTACTAGGGATTAAAAGAAGGTTAAATGAAGTGAAAAGTAAGGAGAGGGGGCCACACCAAAGTCACAATTAAATTTAAAGTGAAAAACGTCAATACCCCTAGGGGGGCGCAACTTTTGAGTGTGGAGGTGGAAAAAGGGGTTAGATAAGGTTGAAAAGGGTTGGGAGGCTAAGGTTATGCTTAGGGGTTCTCTCTAACCATCATTTCAACATTTCACATCATCTAACTCATTATTACAATTTTTACATCTTGCCATGTTTGGACTTTAGCAATTAAATTTGCTGTTTTAGACCGACTGACACTCTAGGTGGACTAACCCATGGCTAAAGTTGTCCGACCGAGCTGAAACTTGGTCCAAGGATGTAGGAGGTGCTATTCCATTTCTTTTGAGCACAAATACCCCTATCAAAAGTCCAAGGATCCAGTTTTT
>ML782522.1:206023-225806 GCA_009831015.1 Picea engelmannii | reverse complement strand
AATGAAGAACTGCCTGAAAAACCGCCAAATATGGATGCTGAGAAATCTGAAAAATCCCACTATGTAAACATGTGAGCCAGAATCCCAACAATTTGTTCACCGATGTGAACTCCAATATGATGAGAGCGAACAAAGAGAAGTGAATCAACTACAAGTCTGCCACATCCCTGAAAATGCCTGACAACTCAATCAATGCCAAGCTGCAATGCAGAAGGATCTAGTTGTCCTCTGCTAGGTCCAATGACCATCTTGGTGAACCAAATGTCCACATCATTGCTCTCAAAATCAACATCCCAATGTATGATTCAATATAGAACCATCATTCTGCCAAAATCTGTCATCTATAGACCGCAGTTGCCCATTTGGAAAATTTCATGCCCATCTGGCATACTTGATGTTTATTGTTGTCTAAACTTTCTGTCTGACAACCATCTTCAATTCCATCATCAATTCCCCCCTTTGTCAGCTGAAAGGAGAGACTACAAGAGGTTTCATGAACCATCGTCACTGGAATTTTGAACTTCCCCCCTTAAGGTGTATGAGAGTTTCATCATTATACTCCCTCCTTCTATGCTCAAGAGAGTACCATACTTGTTTCATTTGAGTACAACACAAAGTGGGCATGCGGAAACAACCACATGTTATCTCATCCCGTGAGGGCCATGCTCGAAAGCTATGCCATAAGGGGACCACTTATGTGAGTACAAAAATGTTATGTGATACAAGATTGGTCTTTACTCGAGATTGAATTCTTCGGTAATACTTATATAATCGCTTGGTTGTTGATGACCACTGCTAAGGATCAATCCACTCATAGTGAATCTTCAATCTTGCAGGTTTCTTCAGTATTGAACATTTGTCTGAAGAATGGTTATGCTTGCCACAATGTTGGCAAGGATGGAGATCAAAACACTGATTCTCCATGTGACCAACTCGATTGCAATGTTGGCACTTAACAACCTAATCTTCAACATTTGAAGGTGAATTTTCTTGAAGGAATCCAACGCTCACAAACAAAATTGGTTTGTATTAATTTGGAATATGAAAACTGTTTTGATTTTCATATCCTAAGCCATGTTGATTTCTATTGAAGTGTAATTCTTCCCAAGGTCTGATGATCCTCTTGGAAAGATCATTTTGTACTTGATGACGTGCTTCACATTTACTTTCACTTATACTTATTGTATCACTCTGTGCTTTGGCATCTTTTACTTGCGATGCATTTTCATTGGAATTTGCTTATGAAGTTGGCTTGCTGATTTGCTCCTTCATTGACTGTTGATCATCATTATCATCATTATCATCATCATCATAGAGAGGGTTGTTTTGAACAAAAACTAGTTCAGAATACTTCATTAGTTGTTGATTTTTAAGATTTATCAACTCATCATTCAAAAGTTGGGATTGTGCTTGAAGAAGTCTAACTTTAGCTTGCGTCACTTGCAAACAAGTTAGCACTGATTGAAGAGTTGCTTTGTTCAATATTACTGTGTTGTCTTCAGTGGTGTTTATTAGAGTATTCAAAAACTCTAATAATTCACAACTTCGCTCCATTTGAACACACTCGCTTGAACCTCTCGTTCACTTTCTCTTCTGGCTCGCTTGTACTCGCTCACTTGAACTTGCTTCCAGGAAGTTGAGGATGTCGGTTACTATCAAAAATGCATCCAAACTTGTGATGCTTACAATGATTTGAGTTAAAATACTCAACCTTGTCAATTTCGACTCAAAATTACAATGAATATTGGGTGTCGGGCTCAACCGAGAATGCACCCAATTACAAATAAATTTAACTTGATTTGATTGGACACTTACAAAATAATTGTAGTTGATCTTGATTATTTACAAAAAATACTATTTGCAAGTTTACAATAAATGTCGATTTCAAAGTTGAGTTCATCTTCAAATTTGATGATGCTTTGAGTCCTTAATTATGAGCTTGATTTGTCCATTGTTGATGTGATTGCTAATTTGATATCTTCGTTGCTTCTTAATTGAGAGCTTTGATTGTGCTTGAATGTATGTGCTTCACTGGCAATGCTCACATTTGCTCGAATTGCATTAAGTTGCCTTGTACTTTAGTGTGTGTATGATTGCTTTGTATAATTATGTTTTAAGTGCCAAAACTAGACACAAAAGAGCAACATTAAGAATAATCCATTTCACACAACACAAAGTGTACCTAAGATCCCCTTATTCAATTTCGGGCAGATCTAGGACACATCAACCCCCCAAAAATGATATCTTTATTATAAAATCCTTCTCGTGATCACAAAAGTATGCCCAAATACAATGACAAGTTTTCATGGTGCTTTCTCTTTATTCTTTATGACTCCCTTAAATTCAATGTGTTTCTTGCCTCCCCTCGTCGAATTACAAAAGCAAGATATTGCAAAATTGATAATCCCACTCTTCAAATACAATCTATGTTCTAATCCCCCCTCAAAGTAAAAATTTACTTTGATTTTACAAAATTCAATGATGCCTGCTTTACAATATGTTTGAAGGATTTTATACCGATCCCTTATCTTACTTTATTTCTTCATAAACTTGGAAGAAATAAAAAATTACAAAGTAAAATTGAATGCCTTTGTATTTTTAAAATATGCCAAATAAGAGTGGAGTTCCCGTCAACCCTTCCCTATCACAAGCGAAGGCTCCCTTCACAACAATTGATAGGGAAAGTGGTTTTCTTCCTTCAATGCTATGCCTGCTACTTTTTGTGTACACCCGGAAATGACAATGCCAAGTCTTCCCAACCCTTCTCACTTTCAATTTGACCAGCCAGGTACCAAGGCATTTCTAAAAGATAGGCCACCCTTTCACTAGTTAAATTACCAGCAGAGCAGCCATTATCACTCAAACTTAGCATAATAAAATATACTAAGAGGGACCAACCCTTGTCTCCGATGAATTAAAGGTAGGCCATCAGTTGGTATTGCGACCGAAGTTAGTTACCTCTGTTCCCTTCCTAAAGATTGTCGGTGCCGGAAAAGGTCGGGGCTAAAGGAAAGAGTTCACGGTATGGTCTTAAATGCCTTAATTCCGTCATCTATTTATGCAACCGAAGGGAGACCTAATATCCATTCTTTTCCTATCTTAGTAATGGGCCATCAGTTATAAATTGAGGGAAGAATAATTATTTTAATGGTTTGAATTTGGCATTTAAATTTAATTGGACCAAATAGTGAGGGCTCATTGTTTTATATGAATTAGTGGATAGATATGTGTAGATAGATCGCTGCAAAATCACTGACAAATCTGATTGCTTGACATCTAACAAATCGGATTTCTCAAGTGGTGATGGGCGATCTTCAAGGTGAAAGTATGTTGAATTTCTTTTCTGAGTTTGTTTGGCTCCTCTTCTTCTCTGAACTGGACATAAACCTTTCCGACCATGTGATCTGCAAGGTTATCATAATTGTAGATTTTCTCAGAAGCATGGCAACATAGACAATGCAAAAGACAAATTCCTTGGGTTGCATTTCCTGGCAAAATCGTTTTATAATTCTGAGACTACCCTGATTAGTCAAACGTAAACAGCGACATGGATAGGTCAATCAACTATGATAAAATATTCGGTAACTGCAGGATCAGTTCAAATCTTCAATGGAGAGGATCCTTATTTCTATGCTGGATCGCTGGATGGATTGTTGGACGAATAATTGGATCGCTATTCTGGTGGAGATCAGATCTGATAGGAGGCATAAATGCCTTGTTTTCCAGATTTGCACAACA
Organism: Picea engelmannii; assembly: GCA_009831015.1. Classification (NCBI taxonomy): domain Eukaryota; kingdom Viridiplantae; phylum Streptophyta; class Pinopsida; order Pinales; family Pinaceae; genus Picea; species Picea engelmannii. Next base: position 222,068 of record ML782522.1, on the reverse strand, counting down.
AAAATAAACGTCAGTGACAAGGTAGACCTTGAAGATTATGTACCTCGACCTGATAAAATCAGTGCTGCAGAGATAACAACAATTTGCCAAGAAGCGAGAATGTACACAAATTTAAAAAATTATGTCCACAATCGATAGGATGAATCCTGTTGTCAAAGTGGAGATGGAAAGGCAATCGAATAACATTTTGTCAAAGGACAGACAGACTTAGTTCTTGCATATGGACATAACTGTTGTGACCGACATAATTTTGTTTTATCAGATCTTAAAAACAAATTGAGAGATATATGGCCGTGTTTTTGCCTAACAGATGTAGATCTGTGCATTATATATAAAAGCTTTCTCTATGTACGAATCTCCACATACAGATCTGTAGAAACACATGCTATATCTATATATCAATTTGATAAAATATAGAGAAACTTTTGAATAAACGAAATGTTACTTATCTCTCATCAGACCTTAAGGATCTGCCGAACAATGATGCAAAAAACCTTTTTACAGCTGCAAGAATCGTACAAAACATGTTTGACATGTCACGACCATTGAAACAAATCTCCTCCATTCAATTCCTATTGATAACTTTCATAGCTTTATTCAGGCCCTAGAAACAATATAGCTCTGATACCAATTGAAGAAATTGAGCATAAGAATATTAGGACAAGAAGATTGGCGGAAAAGGCCTCAAGCCATAATTCTCAACATTGTATTCATCTTAATGATACAAATATATAATACAATAATGAAACCACCTCAATTGTTCTCACATCGACACCTCATTAGGAGATAAGGTAGGAGGAGACAATATAGGAATCTAGAAACACACTTAGGATAACAACTATATCCTAGTATGTAAAATATACAAAGGTGGTATACTAAGACTCAGTGATTGCATATGAGAAAGAGGCTAACATTATGAGGAGAGGCATTGATTATCAGAAAGAGGCTAACATTATGATTGTATATGAGAAAGAGGCATTGATTATGAGGAGACTTTTGCCCCCACAAAAAAATGGGCTGCCATTTGTACTCTATTTGCCTTGGCAACACATAATGGATGGAAAGTTCTTCAAGTGGATGTGAACACTGCTTTCTTGAATGGAGACTTGAAAGAGAATGTTTTCATGTCTCAACCGGAAGGTTTTGTTGTGAAGGGACAAGAATAGAAAGTGTTTAAACTCATCAAATGCTTATATGGCCTGAAACAAGCACCGTGAGCCTGGTATGAAAAGCTAACTGAGCATCTTCTGAAATTGAATTTCAAGCACTTGAATCTTGATGATGCAACTTTGTTTTCAAGAAAGTTGGAAAAATTGTTGTATATCTCGTAGTGTATATAGATGATTTGTTGATAACAGGGAACAATGAAAGCTATGTTGCATCCATAAAGAAAGAATTGAAGAAAGGCTTTGAGATGGCAGATTTGGGACATCTTCTCTACTACTTGGGCATTGAGGTGACTCAAAATCCAAAGTACATATTCATCTCCCAAAAGAAGTACATTGGAGAATTATTGGACAAGTTTGGCATGGTTGAGTGTAACCCTCTCTCTACTCCAATGGAACAAAATTTAAAGCTCACATCAAAAGAAGGGAATGAATTTGAGGATGAAACCCAATACAGACAATTTGTGGGAAGTCTTAACTACCTTACCACCACCAGATCAAATTTTTCATTCGTTGTTGGGATTCTTTCCAGGTTTATGCAAAAACCTTGTGAAGGACATTGGTTTGCTAGAAAAAGAGTTCTAAAATACTTGAAGGGAACTCAAGACTTTGGACTCAAGTATTCTAAGGATGACTTCAACTTGTTTGGATATTCTGATTTAGACTTTGATGGGGATAAAGAAAATGGAGTGTGAACTTCAAGCTATCTCATGAATCTTGAATCAACAACTGTCTCTCAGAGATCATGCACACAATTAGTTCCAACAGATTCCATAATAGAGGCAAAATATGTGGTAGCTGCAAAAGCAACAAAGGAGATTGTGTGGCTCAGGAAAATACTTGAAGATTTGCAGGAGAAATAGGTGAATTCTACTCCTCCTTTGGTTGACGATACTTCTGCAATCAAGTTGACCAAGAATCCTAGATTCCATGATCGAACCAAGCACATCAACACAAAGTACCATTTAATTTGATATCATGTAGAGGCCAATACTATTTACTTGAAACATTGTTCCTCAAATGAGCAAATTGCAGACATCTTAACCAAAGTGCTTGGAAGAGAAAAATTTGAAAAGTTCAGAATGATGCTTGGACTCACAAACACCCCTTCGGATTAAAGGGGGGAATGTTAGATACCTAATCCTTAGGAATTGAGGTACATTGTAAATATCTTTGTAAATATTAAGCTAGGAGAAATATGAAGAGTCATAGTGAATGCCAATAGTCATTGAAGGTCTTAGAAGATGAAACCAAGAGTCATCTCCTCAATGTATTTATGTATGGCTTGCATTAATGAAATACACACATCCGTGGAGTTACTCATCCTTGGCCTAACATCTTGTAGTTTTTTAGGAGGTCCATGTATTTTGGGATCCAATTGTGGCTTGAGTGACTTAAGGAAGGATTGGTGTTGTATAAGGAGAGACATCTTTGTAAACATACATGGATAAACATCTAATATGCACCAAGAGCCTAGATGTGTTGTGCAAAGGACAAATCCAAACTTGAGAGAATCCAGAGTTATGAAAATGAGCATGAACATGCAAAAAATTGGCTATGCTACCCGTTCACATACACTTTTACTATTAAGATGACAATATAACATTAAAGCTCATCCATTAATCATCAAATGGTGGAATTACAACCAATAAGGATTGAGAAATCTTCTTTGCAAAAGTTTTGCGAAGAATTTGGTAGGTAGAATCTTGTTTTCTAGGAGTTTAAACTTTAAAGATCTAAAAGAGCTAACAAAATGTATGTACTAGTATCTATACAAATGCGCAAGACTTGGTTATAGAAATGGTTGGCCTTCCATAACGGTCTTGTGCAATCGATGACATTCATGCCATTGTTGGTATTCCTGGCTGTAGGCGTGTGCATGAAATGCTAAAGATCACGTGTGTAGTAATTGGGAGCACAAGCCTCGAAATTGTTTGCACATGGTGTTGTTGGTACCAAATTTTCTAGTGGTTTCAAGTCTTTGCCCCAAACCCTATGGGGGTTTTACCCCTTGACCCCGTCGAAGTAGTCTAGGGGTGTTTCCCCTCAATTGGGGCATTACCCCTTGACCCTATTGATGTAGTTCAGGAGTGTTGTCCCTTGACCTTGTTAACTTAGTCCTGGGTGTTGCCCCTTGACCCTGTTGATGTAGTCCAGGGGTGTTGCCCCTTGACCTTGTTGATGTACGACTTATTAAAATAATTAAAAAATCCTAGAGGGACCTAGTGCATGTCCATAAGACTCTATACAAATGACTAGCATGGTAATATACATTAGACACTAGACTTAGACAACACACACTAAGGCCTAACCATTAGTACACACTCCAGCTTTGGAGGTAATGAGTGAAAAAACTTAGAAACTATAACTCGCTGACATGCAAGATATAATTAACAAGTGAAAAAAAACACTCTAGAGTATGCACTGATGATCAAGTCTTAGGGGGGCTAAGCCTTTTACATAAGAAAGTCCTCATGCTAGCTCATTTTATTACAATTCCCCCGATGGGGGTATGGATCATGCATAAAGAAGAAGTGTCATTTTAGCCCTCTTATCTATTTTCCTGAAGTGCTTGTGCTGTGAGTTAAAAATATGATTGCTTAGTTTTGGTAAACGTAAAATTTCTGTTAACTTTCACCCATTTTCCTTCTCTCTAGGTTGATTAGGAGTCAGGACCGAACTGATCAGTGATTGTGATTATCTCTTAAGTATCACACTTAATGTATGTGGTTGAATCTGGCTAGCTGCTATCTACTGTTTTTAACTACACTTAATGATTATTCTTATTTTTATTTAAAAAAGTTGCACTTAGGAAAAATATACTTTGTAAGTTTGTTCTGATCCATACCCAGGACTAATCTTACAAGGTGTTTTAATTGTTGTTGCCCTGTTTCATGGGTTATTGTTTTTCCTCATAAGGAGCAAGTTTTGAATGCTTTTGTTACTTTTTAGGATATCATTGCCTCCACTGAATTTCTTGATGTTTTTGTATTCAATGACAGGATTTACAACTCGAAAAGTCATAACCATTTGAAACGTGTGATTTGATGCACATTCAGGATGCTTGAGAAAAGGAGTTTGACCTACACTGATGGTCCTCTGACTGTACCTGCAGATGAACCTTTTCTTTTGGAAAATGTCTGCAGCATTCATATATGTGACACAGGTAAATTTCCATTTAGAAGTTGTTATTTTATTTATTGAGATCTGGCCTTGTCTTCAAGAATATTTAGTTACTGTTATTATTATATTGTTTATTGTGATTGTGTTATTTACTGAGATCTTGTCTTGAATCCTAGAATATATATTTTACATTTTACAAATTTCTAAATCCATGTTGTAGCTGTACAGAAATAAAAGTGCTATTTAGGCTACATTCTTATGCTTCGTCATTTTCATTGAAGTCCTTAAAATTTGTGTTGTACATTGTCTTAATCATTTTTATCATAAGAATGGTACTTTGTCCTCTGTCATAACAATTTTGTCATGTCCATTGATGCTACAGATGAAAGGATGGACAGCCAAGAAATACTTTTGTTTTGGCAGGCTACACCAGTAGTGTATGTTTATCAGGTGCTACTGCTGGCAGATTTCCAAAGCTTAAATTGTTCTGTGTTATTTTTCAGGGTTGAAACATAATCTCTAGCATTCTGACCCGTTATCACTGGCTAGTTTAAAAAAAAAATTGTTTCTAATATGTTTTATGAATTTGAGGTTTTCTCATACATAATATTATCTTGTTCAATTTCAAATTTCAATTGGTATCCTTTTTTAAACATTGAAAATGTTGTCTAATGCTTGAAGTGTTTAACCAGATTTTAGAGCATTGATGTTTGAAAAAGGGTGATAGTGCTTTTGGTTTGATAAGTTCTTGACCCAATGTGCAGCTTAATGAAGAAGGACCTGGTGAAGAAATAGAAGGCGAGGAGGCAATTTCTAGTTTTCAAGAATGGCTTCTTCCTGCAAAAGAATTTGATGGACTATGGGGAAGGTTAATCTTCTTAGTTATTTGGTACAGTATCTATTCAATACTTTATTTTTGTCAAATATTCTGCTGTATTCTGAATTTTCATCTGGATGGCTACAGCTTAATTTATGACTCTGGTCTAAAACAACAGTTGCTGAGATACTCCGAGAGTGCTCTTCTTTTCTCTGAGAAGGGGGTAAATCCATGTTTAATATCATGGAACCGGTAAGTACATTAATCCATGTGTGTTATTAAACTTAAATTTTCTGCTTCATATTGCTACCTACTTATGGGGATCATTGGAAAGTTAAATTACTATGGCATATGGATCAGTACTAAGAAACCTGGCTTTCATTTGATAAAGGATCTTGTTTCGTCTAATCTTATAAAGGAGGATGTTACAAAATTAAATTTCATAGAGGTACTAGGTGGTTTACATGAGCTACGAATATTAAAAATTATATTCAACAAATGCATTGTTTCTGAATATGCAAAACTAAGCCCATAGAAGTTTAAAGAAAATTGAGAAACAAAATTTTCATACATAAAAGTGACATGCCTACATGAAAACTTATAACATGGGTTAGGTGTGAATGTGTGAATATGTCAGCTGTAGAAATCCTTGAGTAATCAGAATATTGAATGAATTTTACCTGAACGGCTACTGAAAATATGGGTGGTAATACTTCAATGCCCTATAGGCAAAGAAAATACTTTTTTTTTCTGATATTTAATGTCAAACTGAAGAGCCGAAAAGGAGAAAGAAAATAACTTCAATTTGTTGATAATCTCAAAATGCAAAGGCTTTTGCTGACTTATCTTAGGTTAAAGTCATAGGAGAGGCAATCGGGCAGAAATTCAGAATGTGACAGTGCTTGTGGGAATATATATATATATATATATATATATATATATATATATATATATATCTCAGTGTTACCAACATCGGCAACGGCAAAATATCGCCGAGGGTCCGAAAATGAAAATATCGGCAAAATCGGGGAAAATATCGGTAAATATCGGAAAATGTTTTAAGAACGAAAAAAATACAAAAATATTCATTTTTTTTCAATTTTTTTAAATATCTAAAGCATCAACAACATCAAACAGGTTATAGTGCTCAAAATCTCGCTCCTCCTCGTCTTTGGTTGAAGGCAAACTTGCTGCTTTCTCCTTTGCTCCCCAAACCCCACACTTCACTTGCAAAATGACAAAAAAAAAGGTCAAATTCGGGCTTTATTTTCGGCCCTGTCCGCCTGCCTGAGATATTTTCGATCATTGCGCGATATTATCGTGATATTTTTGTAAATAGCGCAATATTATCTCCGGGAGTAAATATCGCGATATTTTCCCCGATAATATCGCCGAGACCCGTTTTGCCGATAATATTGCCAATATCGCGATGTTGGTAACACACACACACACACACACACACACACACACACACACACACATATATATATATATATATATATATATATATAGTCATAGGAGAAGCAATCAGGTAAAATGTGATAGTGCTTGTGGAAATATATATATATATATATATATATATATTCCTTGTAATACTATTCATCTCACTCTCAAGCGCATAAGAAAGAATGAGATTGCTTGTACCTTTGTAGCCCCAACAATAATTGGCTCACAAAGAGCTCCAATCAACAATTGACCCACGAAGAGCGTGTTATCGCACATTTTGTACTTGGAAGTAAAGGAAAGGTAAAAGAAGACAAACCGATGTAACTGGAGATTATCCTATCACTGTCACCTCAATAGGATATCTCTTTCTATTTAGGGTGGTATGCCCAGGGGAGAGGTCCCTGGTGATCTTGGGGTTTTGAGAAGGCAAAGGATTTAGGCCAAGCAAAGGTTTCCCTCTCACAAGTCACCATCGATCAGAAAGTCCGGCTAAACAACCAATAAAGATAATAAGAACCAGAAGTGTACCTGCCCGGAACAAAACAACACGAAAACTACATGTGCAAGGTCACTTGCTGGTTAGTACTTCATATAATCAGAGACTTTCTCGATATAAGCAATTGACTAATATATTGATGAAGTAAGCAAAGATATATAAATGACAATAATCACAATACGATACTTCAACAATAAATGCTTCAAAATGAGCAAGAATAACTAATTATCAATATCATAACACCAACATTCATCAGAAGCAAGTATGCATTAATCCTTTCAATTGTTTTTAGAAGCATTAAGTGCTGCAAAGTATGACTATAGCTTGAAAGAATAATAACAACAGTAGGGTTAGCAAGTTAATCTAAACTAGGGTTAGAAAGGTGTTAGTAATTGCTCAAAGATTTGGATGTTTGTAGATTGTGATCAAAACGCTCAAGCAAGAGGTCTTAGATTAGTGCATTCATAGGGCAAATGGAGTCAACAAGTAGCAGCAAGAGTTGAAAGAACAAGATGATAATAGCAGGGCCAAAGACAAGAGGAATTTGATGATGAAGTGTTGGTAAGCCAAGGCTTCAACCATCAAACTCTAGGGGAAAACGGTTTACTAAGGTGTAGGCAACCCTATGCCTTAACACATTTTCCTCCTTCTTTAGCTCAATGACAAAGTAAAATCGGCTTGGATTAAGAACAAGAGATAGGGTGTTGCAATGGCAAGGCTCTAGCAATGTCTCCAACAGAAAAAATGGCTCCTTGGCATAATCTAGTAGGGAATTAAAATAAGGACACCAACATGTGTTTATTTCCTAGGGTTTATTCAACAATTTCATTAACAAAATGCAAGTAAAACACTATAACCATTCAAGTAATGGAAAGATTGCAGAAATTCACTTGCATTCACCATATATTCATCAAGCCAAACCCTAGTTATAAACCTTCCACCAAGAAAAATGCCAAAATTCACCAAAGAGAAGCCTCCTTCAACAAGTGTGCCACAATTTCAGCCAAAACCCTAATGAGGGCTGCAAATTTCAGACCTCACACAAGTGTTAGTGAAAGATGATGAATAAAAGAGAGTTTTAGCTCCCTTACTTATACCATACCAATGACCTTAATTTAATTTTAGGTCACAAACGACTGACAAGGCCAAAAATTCATAATAATACTGTTTTTACATTAAATGTCAAAATCAAACGCTAAATCAAGCAAAGATGAAGACGTCATGCCCTTTTAGGGTGACGTTAGCCCCTTTTAGGGCAACGTTGGCTTCCTGGAGCAAAATGTTAGGCCTTCTTGGGCCTTAGGAACCTACCACATGTGTCGATTTGGCACACAACTGCCTCCCAAAACCTTCACAAGCATTGGATGACGTCATGAGTGTCTTGGGTGACGTCATTGGCCTTCCAAGGCCAACGTCTTGGTGGAAAGGGCACAACCCTCTCGGGTCCAGGTCTGGTGAGCTGCCTCTGGTGGAACGTCCTCCTCTTCTCTGGTGCAAAACCTCTGATCTGTCTCTGCCCCCTGCTGGGGTCTCAACATCCATCTGGTGGGCTTTCAACTCCATGGAGGTCTGAACTGATCATCTCCCCATGTGTACCTGTCCATCTGGGTACCTGCGGGTATGGTCTTGAAACATCAACAAATACGCCCTCCATGGGCTCATAAGTCACAGGGATCATAGCAATGTCAATCCCATCTAATCATCAATTTTATTAAACATGTGCATAAAACCCCTTTTGCTCGGACAAGTGCTCAAAGACATTATACTAATCTATAAGCCAAGTTTGGGGGAAGTGACAGGGCGTCCTATTGGGCTAATGCTCACTGGATGTGGGATATTTCCGGGAGAAATCAAATCTAAGCCATGTGAGTGGATGAGGTGGATAAGGGATGTCTGGGCAAGGGGTGCAGTGATAGCAGGGAAATGCATGGCTTACTTGTGGGTGCCTCTGTAGAGGGTGAGCTGCACCTGTCATGGATGAAAATGTTTCCAAGCTCATTCATGCCTTTTATCTTTACTCTTATTGCTTTTTCTTTCAAGAAGATAGCTAGGGGACATTGCCCTGGCGTGGTGACCAGTGGTGGCAATGTTACCCACAAGCATTTCACGGAAATGAGAAGGCTGGCTCGTGATGAGACCCCCTTTCTCTTATCTATGCCACCAAGAGCCACTACCCTGGCGTGGTGACCAGCTGCTGGTAGTGTCATAACGCTACATGCCCATGGACCTAATAGGTTGGCTCGTGATGAGACCTCCTATCCTCTAACTAGGTCTTGTTTTATTATTTTTATGGGTCCCTCTATTTCTTGTTGAGAAGCTTTTTACTGCTTTCTCGGGGATCCCTGGGCGAAGCATCTCGAGGTTTCATTCTTTGGCTCATATCTTTTGCTAGCTGCTTTTACCCTTTGGGCCTTTAGCCCCTTCTTCCCACAAGGTAAGGTACAACAGTTAAATATTTGGCCAACCCAATGACCAGACCGACGTAATGGGATGGATGAGCGGGAGAAAGATGGAAAGTGTTACGTATGGTGGGAGCAGAGGATGGCTTCTCATGAATCCCCCTAGTGGCAACTCAAAACCTATGGGCACAAGCTTACCAGGGCATCATGTCATTCCCCCCAGATATGGTCAAGTGGAATGGTATAAGATCCAAGCACCCGTTAGAAACAAAAAGAACTGAATGCACATATTCAAAGGTTTTGAGGATCAGAGTGACACATACCATGATACCCAAACTCATTACTTCATGGAGCAAGATCCATTTCTGCTACAGGACCAGGCTGAGGTGATGGATGCTGCTGCTGCTGACAAAGTGGAGGCGCTGAAGAAGGAAAAAGATGGGCCCTCCAGGGCCATGCTCAAGTCGATCTGGCTCTCGGTACTCCATGTCTAGGACCTGTGGGCCTTGTTATCGCACAGTTTGTAGCTAGGAGGAAAGGCTATAAAGTCAAAAGCCAAACTGGCCTAATAGGAACCTATCCCACCCAATGTCACCACGATGGGATGGTTCTTTCTCTTTAGGGAGGTGAGGCCCAGGGGAGACGTCCCCGGTGACCTGGGGCTTTGAAGAGGCTAAGGATAGTCCGACTTATAGCCAACAAAGATAACCAAGTAGAATCCATGCCCGAGAACAAAGCAACACTAAACTGGTATATGCAGGCTTTGGTTAGTACTTCATATATATCAACGACTATATGACATTCAATATAAGCAATTTGAAAGTAAATGTTGACGAAGTCAATGTTTACAAAATAGCAAATAAGAGTAATGTCACTTCACCAATAAATGCTAGAACGATATGCCATTCAATGCAACAAATCAATATTTAACTCAATTAATGCCTTTAACTACCATTCAATTGCTCATAAAGTGAAACGTTGTTGCATTAAAGATGTAATAACCAAGGATGACGTCAACAACTAGGGTTAGTGAGTTAGTTGAGCTTAGGGTTAGTGTAGTTAGGGTTTGAAATTCAAGTTTTGAGAGAGTTTGTGATCAAGTTCTACTTCAACGCTGGAGGTCTTAAGATTAGTGCCTTCTAGGGTAAAATGGAGTCAATTTAAAAGAGGACGCAAGGGTTGAAGGAGGACAACTAAGGACTAGAGGGAAGAGCTCTGAAGTGCTGCTATGGCAGGGCCTCAAAGACTAAACCCTAGGGGAGAGAGGGTCACTCCGGTGTTGCTATAGCAAGGCCTCGTGCTCTCTCCTCCTTCCTTAGATGGCAAAAACAACTAGCATGAAAGATAAAATCAAGACAAGAGAGTCAAATGAGGGAGAGTGTTGCTACAACAAGGCTCTATCATCAAACCCTAGAAGAAAAACGACCCCAAGTGTAGATAACCTAGGCCTGGGACGTCTTCTCCTTCTTGAGCTCAAACAGTTATAGTTAGCAAAGGGGAAGAGGAGAAAGGAGTGTAGCTACGACTAGGCTCTCTTTTTCCTCTGCAATGGCTGAAAAATTCTCTATCAGGGGACATGAGACAAGGACCTACTTGTGTGCTTGTCACCTAGGGTTTTTAATGAGCAAATTATAAACATATGCAAGAACATAAGACTACAACCATTCATTTAAGAAGTTTTGCAGAAAAAACACTTACATATCACCATGAAATAGTATGCAAACCCTAGTTGTAACACCTTCCTTCAAGAGAAATGCCAAAATATGCCAGAAAATCTTCCTTCAACAAGTGCGCCTTCCTTAAATTACTCAAATACCCAAGATAGGGTGCAAATTTCAGACCTCCTTATGGAGTGAATGAGTTATGATGATAAAATGAGGACCAAAATCCTCAATATATAGTGTATCAATGGCCTAATTTACCTTTTAGGTCATAAATAGGTCGACAAGGCCATAATATCAAAATCACACTGTAAATGCTAAGTAAAAACCCTAATTAAGCAGAAAAGAGAGTAAAAGCCCCTCTAAGAGAGGTGCTAGCCCTTTCTAGGGCAAATGAAACATCCTGGAGCAAAACATTAGCCCTCCAGGGGCTTCTCCAACATGCCACACGTGCCACTGTTGCCTAGTGTGCCTCCAAAGATGTCCAATAGGCTGGATGACGTCATGGTCATCAAAGGTGACGTCCCAGGCCTTCCAAGGCCAACGTCTCAGTGAAAAGGGCTCAACCCCCTGGGCTAAGCTATGCCGGGGTGCCTCTGGTGGAACGTCCTCTTCCTCTTCAGTGCAAAGCCTCTGACCATTCTCTGCCCTGTCTCTACCCCTTGATGGGGTCTCAACATCCATCTGGTGGGCTCTTCAGCCCCATGGAGGTCCGAACTGATTATCTCCCCATGTGTACCGATCCAAATGGTACCTGTCTGTCGGGTATGGTCCTGCACATCAAAGGCTACGCCCTCCATAGGCTCATCAGTCACAGGGATCATAGCAATGTCAATCACATTTCATCATTAATATTATTAAACACATGCATAAAATCCCTGATACATCAATCAATAGCTCAAAGACGTTACACAAGCCTGCAATACAAGTCTGGGGAAAAGGACAAGGCGTCCTATTGGGCTAGTGTCCACAGAAGAAGGAAAGTTCCCAGAGAGACCTCATCCAAGCCATGTAAGTGGATGATGTGGTCAGGGGATGTCCAAGCATGTGGGTGCAGTAAGGGCCAAGGATGCAATGTGTCACCTGTGGGTGCCTTTGTAGAAGGTGAGCTGTCCCTGTCATGGATGCATTTTTTCCAAGCCCATTCTTGCCTTTATTCTTTTTACTTTTTTGTTTAAGAGATAATTAGGGGACACTGCCTTGGCGTGGTGACCAGAGCTGACAGCGTTACCGACAAGTACTTCCGCAAAAATGAGAAGGCTGGCTCGTGATGAGACCCCCTTTCCCTTGGCCTTGCAACCAAGAGTTACTGCCTTGGCGTGGTAACCCGTTGGTGGCAATGTCACACTGCTAGGTACCCATGAACCTAATAGGTTGGCTCGTAATGAGACCCCCTATCCTCTGACTAGGTCTTGTTTTATTATTTTTTTGGGTCCCTCTTGTTTCTTGCTGAGAAGCTTTTTACTGCTTTCTCGGGGATCCCTGGGCGAAGCATCTAGAGGTTTATTCTTAGGCTTTTATCTTTTACCGGCTTGCTTTTACCTTCTGGGCCTTTAGCCCCTTCTTCCCACGAGGTAAGGTACAATCCTAAAAAGGTCAACCCAATGCCCGGACAAGGGGAATGGGATAGATGAGCAGGAAACAAGATGTAAAAGTGGTATTATGATGGGAGCGGACGATGGCTTTTCAGAAATCCCCCTAGTGGCAAACTAAAACCTATAGACACAGGCTTGCTAGGGCATCCTGTCAATCCCCCCAAACATGGTCAAGTGGGCAAACGTAAGATCCAAGTAGTTGTTAGAGATAAAAGGAATCAGATGCATATATTTAAAGGTTTGAATGATCAAAAGTGACGCATACCATGATAACTGGACCAATTACCTCATGGAGCAAGAACCTCTTCTGATACAGGACCAAGCTGATGGTGATGGATGCTGTTGCTGCTGACAAGACAAAGATAATGGAAGAAGAAAAGGTGGGCCCTCCAGGGCCATGCCTAGGTCAATCCTGCTCTCGGTACTCCATGTCTAGGACTTGTGGGCCTTGAGACATGATCTCCTAGTTATCCCGGAAAAGTGGGGATAACATCTGGCTCCAACTCGGGGACATGTGCTCACCGTAGAGCGCATGAGAACCTCAACATCTTTGGCATAACCTGCAGACCTGCTCAATCTCGATAGAAGTATCGGTAACAAAAATTGGGGTGGTAATGCCACCCCAACATACATATATATATATATATATATATATATAGACTGAAAGAAAACAATCAATAGATGCAAATGTGAAAGCAAACTAACATGCAATGCAAATGGTATAATACATGGAAAAATGCCTACTTACCTGCACTTACCTGTGAAGTCAGGTTGCCGGTGGATGGTAACGCTTGATGTGTAAAGCGTTTATTGGCAGCTTCAGGGCCTCCCCCTCCATGGTTTCTAGGTTGAAAGAGTTCGTACCTGCGCAACTCATGATTCTATAAGGACCTGTCTATAAACTGTCAAACTTTTTGTGCATACCAGGTTTCTCCCTTCTTTTATTCCATAGCAGTACGAGATCTCCTTCAGTGAAGTTTCTTTCCTTGGCTTTATGGTCAAAGGTGTTTTTTTATCTTATCCTGATTTCTTTCCATCTGATTGAAAGCGCTCCTCCTCGTCTCATCTAGCTCTACTAGTTGATTGATCCTTCCTTGGATTGCTTCTGTATCTGTAGCGTATTGTTGAGCGAAATAGAGGATTGGAATCTGGAGGTTCACAGGAAGTTTTGCTTCCAGTCCATATACCAACTCAGAAGGAGTTTTTCCTGTGGAAGTCTTTGTCGTTATTCGGTCTGCCCATACTGCATGCTTTATTTTGCTATCCCAGGACTTCTTATTTTCCCCCACAACCTTCTTCAAAATATTCATGAGGTTTTTATTGGTTGATTCTGCTAATCTGTTCCCTTGTGGGTAATAATTCGAGGAATGGGATAGGACAATGCCATATTTGAAGCAAAATTCTACCAGAGCATATGAGCTGAAAGCTTTGGCATTGTCTGTAGTGATCTTGGAAGGGACACCGAACCTAGTTATGATTCGGTCTTCCAGAAAATTCATGACTACTTCTTCGGTGGCCTTCTTTGTAGGAATAGATTCGACCCATCTAGTGAAATAGTCTGTGGCTGTTAGGATCCACCGATAGCAATTACTTGAATTGTCCTTAAATTCTCCAACAAAGTCCAAACCCCACTACTGAAAAGGTGCTTCTATCACCATGGGTTTCAGGGGTTGCGCTGGGAGTCTTAGTTTACCGGAGAAATATTGGCAGGGTTGGCAAGATCGGACATGCTGGTGGGTATCGGAAAAAAGTGTTGGCCAATAATGTAAAAATTTCAGACCCCAACCCAGTTTCAGTCTTGCTGATTTTTCAGCCAAAGTTAAATGCCAAACCCAGTTTCAACACTGTTTCAGCATATGTTCCAGCACTGTTTCAGCATATGTTCCAGCACTGTTTTCGCATATGTTCCAGCACTGTTTCAGCATTAGTTACAACACTGTTTCAGCACTAGTTACAGCACTGTTTCAGCATATGTTTCAGCACTGTTTTAGCATATGTTCCGGCACTGTTTCAGCATATGTTCCGGCACTGTTTCAGCATATGTTTCAGCACTGTTTCAGCACTAGTTACAACACTATTTCAGCATATACAAATTTAACAGAAAATAAACTTCTGAACTGAAACATGAGGATTCTGAACATCGTTTTCAACGCAGAAATAAAATATTAGCAGTATGCAAAACTCAGAAAATACAGACACAAACATTTTCGGTCTAACTTCGACCCTGGAAAAACCCACAAGGGGAAAACCAGTGAGAGAGGGCTTTTTATTATTTATGAGCTTATGAGAAATTTCTTTTACAGCATATTAAATTTACACAAACGTATCTGGACATTCCTGTAGCTTTGCTCCTCGATTTCTGAACCAGAAATCTGTACAACTGTACGACTGTCCCAACAATTAATGTTGTACGGACTGTCTCAAAATTCGTGCCAAAACTCTGCTAAGACTGTGCGGAAAACCCAACATGAACAACTCCTTGTAAACCGTGCTGTACGACCCTCAAAATTCATGCCAAACTGTACGGACTGCACGGAAATACACTCAAAAATTTATTACAGCAGTTACCTCGATTTTTGTGCCAATAAATGCTGTACGACAGCCTTGGAATGCATGCCAATACTCTCAGAAATTGCAGCTGCTATCCTCCTCGATTTTTGTGCACATTAAATGCTGTACGACCTCCACAAATCCATACGGTACGGCCTATTCTTCCTTGCTGTCTGCTGTCTTGAAATCCGTACTTCTCTTTGCCTTGGGATGCGTGCTCTCCTTCAGCAAATGCTGTCTCTTTCTTCAACTCGACCTCTCTCTTGCTCTCTCTTGTTCTCTCAACAAGAATGCTTGAACTACCCAAGAATGGGTGCGCCCTCTTGCCCTAGTCGACCTCATGAGGGAAGGTGAGGGGTTTTCTAATCTAACGACTGAGATTAGATTAGATGGGTGGCTGAGATTTGGTGTCTCTTCACTCACCCTCACTTTAGTCATAAAGTCACCTTATAATTTGCATCTCACAAATTAAATGACTAGGACCCACATTAGACACTTTCTCCCCCTTAGACGCCTAGGGAAGAGAAACACTTGCCTTGGTACTTTATTTTAATTAAAAATTTAGCACTCCCTCATACCGAGGAAAGTGTTACTCACCACTCCAAGCTTGTCCCTGAAAAATACAAACTTGCCCCTGTTCAATGCCTTGTTCAGTCTACACACATGAGACTCTCTCCCATGCACCTCAAAGCCCAATGGCTGCTCAATGTATACCTCCTCCTCAATAAGACCATTCAAAAATGCGGTCTTCACATCCATCTGGTGGATCTTCCAACCCATCTCTGCTGCAAT
>ML782522.1:184710-202711 GCA_009831015.1 Picea engelmannii | reverse complement strand
AGGATTCTGAACATCGTTTTCAACGCAGAAATAAAATATCAGCAGTATGCAAAACTCAGAAAATATAGACACAAAGATTTTCGGTCTAACTTCGACCCTGGAAAAACCCACAAGGGGAAAACCAGTGAGAGAGGGCTTTTTTTTATTTATGAGCTTATGAGAAATTTCTTTTACAGCATATTCATCTTCAGAATTTACACAAACTTATCTGGACATTCCTGTAGCTTTGCTCCTCGATTTCTGAACCAGAAATCCGTACAACTGTACTGCTGTCCCAACAATTAATGCTGTACGAACTGTCTCGAAATTCGTGCCAAAACTCTGCTAAGACTGTACGAAAAACCCAACATGAACAACTCCTTGTAAACTGTGCTATACGACCCTCAAAATTCGTGCCAAACTGTACGGACTGTACATAAATATACTCAGAAATTTATTACAACAGTTACCTCGATTTCTGTGCCAATAAATGTTGTACAACAGCCTTGGAATGCGTGCCAATACTCTCAGAAATTGCAGCTGCTGTCCTCCTCGATTTCTGTGCACATTAAATGTTGTACGGCCTCCACAAATCCATATGGTACGGCCTATTCTTCCTTGTTGTCTGCTGCCTTGAAATCCGTACTTCTCTTTGCCTTGGGATGTGTGCTCTCCTTTAGCAAATGTTGTCTCTTTTCTTCAGCTCGACTTCTCTCTTGCTCTCTCTTGTTCTCTCAACAGGAATGCTTGAACTACCCAAGAATGGGTGTGCCCTCTTGCCCTAGTCGACCTCATGAGGGAAGGTGAGGGGTTTTCTAATCTAATGACTGAGATTAGATTAGATGGGTGGCTGAGATTTGGTGTCTCTTCACTCACCCTCACTTTAGTCATAAAGTCACCTTTTAATTTGCATCTCACAAATTAAATGACTAGGACCCACATTAGGCACTTTCTCCCCCTTAGGCGCCTAGGGAAGAGAAACACTTGCCTTGGTACTTTATTTTAATTAAAAATTTAACAAATAATACCCAACCCTCAGGATCTTGTGGGCAGTAGTACGAGCTGCAAATTGTCCACCACAGTATCCAGAATGCAATTCTTCCAGTAGCTTCTTTGCCTCTTCTTTGTTCACACATCTAAGTATAACCCTGTCATGATTCCTCCACCCAAGTCTGTCTTTGGTCAAGCAGTATTTCATAGCTTTTAATCTCAAAGCCCTTCTTTTGTAGTCTATTAGGTGATCGGGGCAAGACAAGTTCTTTAGATAGTAGACGATATCAGAATACCACTTCATGTTCTAATTCGCTGATCATTACGTTTATTTGCTCACTCTCGCCCATTTGTATGGCTTCTCGGTTGCTCTCGGTCAACATCTGGGCTAAACCTTGCCCCTTTATTATTTTGGTGGGTTTTATCTCTAAGTCATACTCTTGGATTTTGGAAACCCACTTTCCTCTAGTACCCATGCAATCTTGTTGCGATAAGACATCTTTTACGGCTAGGTATGGGACATAAGCCTTAATTTTATTGTAACCGACGTAGTTTCTAAAGTGTTTGAGGGACTTGACCAAGCCATACGCCTGTTTCTCAGTGATGGAATAATTCAACTCGGAATCTCTAAGGACCTTGCTCATAAAGGCTACGGGATGTTCATAGTCATCAACATCCTTTTGCATTAGAACACCTGCAATAGTGTCATGGGATGCAAACGAGAATATTATGAAATCCCGTGAGAAATCAGGGCTGATCAGGACATGAGCTTGGGAGATAGCATCTTTTATGTCTTCAAAGGATTTGTTGGTCTTATCACCCCATCTGAAAGCAACATCCTTTTTCAGCAAAGCACTCAAAGGTTTTATCCTCTCGACAAAGTTTGGTACAGATCTACGAATGAAGTTGATCTTTTCGAGAAAGGATTGCAAAGATTTCTTGTTGGCTAGGGGGCAAACATCCTTTATTGATTGGATCCTCTCGGGATCAATGGAGACTCCTCCTTGTGAGGCCACGTGTCCTAACAACTTTCCCTCATCGATCCCCAAAACAGATTTCTTGGGGTTCAACGAGATACCATACTTCCTACATCGCTCAAAAACAATTCTGAGGTGTGAGAGATGGTCTTTCCTATCCTTGGACACAATTGTAAGGTCATCTTGGTAAATCTCTATGATTTTTTGTATGACGTCTCTTAAGGCAAAGTCCATTGCTCTCTGAAAGGTAGCACCGACATTCATAAGACCTGTTATCCATGTTTTCTAGGGATAACTAGGAGATCATGTCTCGAGGCCCACAGGTCCTAGACATGGAGTGCCGAGAGCAGGATTGACTTGAGCATGGCCCTGGAGGGCCCATCCTTCTTCTTCTTCTCCAGACTTGTCCTGTTAGCAGTAGCAGCTTCCATCACCATCGGCTTAGACTTGCATCAGAGAAGACTCTTGCTCCATGAGGTAATTGGTCCAAGGTATCATGGTATGTGTCATGTTTGATCGTTATAACCTTCTTATATATGCATTAGGTTCCTTACATTTCTGATGACTGCTTGGATCTTACACTAGTCCACTTGACCATTGTTGGGGGGATTAATGGGGTGCCCTAGCAAGCTTGTATTTATGGGTTTTGGTTAGCCACCAGGGGGGATTTGCAGAGCTATTGTCCGCTCCCACCATTCTATCACTTTACATCTTATCTCCCATACATCCATCCCATTCCCCTAGTCCGGCCATTAGGATGACCTTTGAGGGTTACACTTTGTCTTGTGGGAAGAAGGGGCTAAAGGCCCAGGGGGTTAAAAGCAGCTGGTAAAAGATAAAAGCCATAAGAAATAAAACCTAGAGATGCTTCGCCCAGGGATCCCCGAGAAGGCAATAAAAGGCCTCTCGATAAGAAACAGAAGGGACCCAAAGAAAATGACAAAAACAAGACCTAACCAAGAGGATGGGAGGTCTCATCATAAGCGGGCCCATTATGTTCATAGGTATCTAGCAGTATGACATTGCCATTATCTGGTCACCACGCCAGGGCAATGACCTTTGGTTGCATGGCCAAGGGAAAGGGGGTCTCATCACGAGCCAGCCTTATCATTTCTGCGAAAATACCAGTGGGTAACACTGTCAGCTCTGGTCACCACGCCAAGGCAGTGTCCTCTGGTCAGACCTTGAAGTAAAAAGAAAGAAAAACAATAAATAGAGAATAAAGGCAATAAAGGGGCTTGAAAAAGTGCATCCATGATGGGTACAACTCACCTCCTACGAAGGCACCCACAAACAACACCTACCCCTGGTCTTACTATGACTGGACATCCCTAAACCATATCACTTCATGTACATGGTTTGAATGATCTTCTGTGGAAACTTTCCTTCTCTTATGGATACTTGCCCAATAGGTTATTCTGTCTGTTCCTTCGACTTTGTATAGTAGATCTGTGTAATGTCTTTGAGCTCTTAGATGATATGCTAGGGATTTTATGCATGTATTTGATAAAATTTAGTGATGAAATATGATTGACATTGCTATGATCCCGAGGACCGATGAGCCCATGGAGGGCGTAGTTTTTGATGTGCAGGACCATACCCGACGGATAGGTACTAGTGGACCGATACACATGGGGATATGATTAGCTCGGATCTCCATGGGGCTGAAGAGTCCATCAGATGGTTGCTGGGATGGCAGAGACAGGACCACGTTATGATGAGTCATTGCATGAGAAGAAGGAAGGACGTTCCACCTAGGATACTTTGGCAGAGCCCGGCCTAGGGGGAATCACCCACTGCAGATGGAACGTTTGCCTTTGATGGACAGGACGTCACCTGAGAGAGCTGGACGTTGTCTGGAGCGTGTGGCAGTGTGCTGAGGTCATTTGGCACGTGTGGCAGCTTGGAGGAGCCCTAAAAGGGCCAACGTTTGGTTTTCTGGATGCTGTGCTTGCCCAAAAAGGGCCAACGTCTCCCTCAGAAGGGCTTGACGTCCCCCTTTTTGCTCATATTATGTCATCTTTTTAGCAGTTAATGTAAAAACATTGTAAATTTTGTAGTCAGCCTTGTCGGCTGTTTTAATGACCTAAATTTTAAATTCAAAGGTCATAGATTGGTATAAATAGAGGACGTTTTGCCTCATTTTGGATAGAACATAACTCACTCTCTTGTGAGAGATCATCCTTTAGTCTTTGTCTTGGTATTTTTGCTCTTGGAAGTGAGGTGCAACTCTTGTTGGAGGATTCTTCTTGGCCTGTATGGTGTTTCTCTCATTGGAAGGTTTACAACTAGGGTTTGATTAAGCATTCTTCATGATTTGTAAGTGAATTTTTCATGCAAAACTTCTTAAATGAATGGTTGTCGGCTTAATTTCTTACATTTGCTATATCATTGCTATTATATTTCTAAATCTTGAAACCCTAGGTAGCAAGCACACAAGTAGGTCCTTGCTATATGTCCCCATGCTTGAGAAACTTGTTTTAGCCATTGATTAAGGAAGATATAGCCTAGCCATTGCTACACTTATCATCCTTTTTCTGAGTTAGCATTTAAGTATAGGTTGAAGAGAGGAGACGTCGTAGGCCTAGTTAATTCTACACCTAGGGTTTTAACCTTCTAGGGTTTGAAGAGCCTTGCTCCTGCAACACTTTTCTCCCATAGACTTGTACTTTGAAGCTAGCCGTTTTGCCAAATAAGTATTTAGAGAAAGAGGAAGGAGCATGAGGCCTTGCTTAAGCAACACCGGAATGGGCCTCCTTCCCTTAGGGTTTTGATTCTAGGGCCTTGCCATTGCAGCACCATAGAACCTAACCTTCTAGTCTTTAAATTTTAATCCTCCTGAGATTTTGCCCTCACTTTTGACTCCATATTACCCTAAGGCACTGGTTTTCTCTTCAACGTTGAGCTTGTTGTGCAAAATCAATTTTTAAACTCTCAAATCTGAAACCCTAACTAACCCTAACGTCTCTAACTAGGGCCGACGTCATACTTGACACAACAACCCTTCTAACCTAGCATTTAATGATGACGTCATGCCTTATTTGAATTATTGTTGATAGGAAATACTGTTGGCTTGGTCATCTTGTGATAGACATTGATAAATTGATAATATTCATTGACTAATTAGCAAAACGTTGACCCTCTTTGTCTATCATACTAACCCTAAAAGACGCTGACGTCATCTCTAGGATATTGACGCAACAATCTATTGTGTATGAGCAATTAATGATATTTAATGCATTGATTTAATTCAAGGATTGATCATTTTCATTTGTGCTATATTATTTTGGTGTTTATTGACAAGTAACATTATATAACCATTGTCATTATTGCAATCATTGACTTCGTCAATAATTACTGCCATATATGCTCATGTACATTAAATTTTGATAGTCATTGATTTATGAAGTATTAACCACTATTGCATGTACTAGTTTCATTGTTGTCTTGTCTTGCAAGCAGGTGCCTTTTCTGTGGTTATTCTTTACTTGACTATCTTCTGTGCGGTAATCTGTGAAGGGGAAACTTGCCTTAATCCTTTGAGCCTTTTCCTTTCAAACCCCAGATTGCCAGGGACATCTCCCTTGGGCTTAGCCACCCTAAATAGAAAGGACCTCCCCATTGTGGTGACATTGGGTGGGGCAGGTCCTTGTTACGCCAGTTTGACCCTTATCTTCTAGCCTATGACCTAAACTACAAACTGAGCGATAACAAGACAAAACTGCATTCTTAAGTACATAAAGGTTCCCTAAGGTGTAGTAAATGCAGTCTTAAGTTGGTCTTCTCTCTTGAGCAAAACGTGGTTGTATCCTGAAAACCCATCTAGCATAGACATCATCCCTGCCCTTGTAACCCGCTGAAGGAGATGTTCCATGTTTGGGAGAGGGTAATTGTCTTTTAGAGATAATTGGTTAAGGTTGTGGAAGTCAACACATAAGCGTATGTCACCGGTCTTTTTTCGAACAACTACCAAGTTTGACATCCAAGAAGAATACCTGATGGGGGCTATGATACCGACGTCCACCATTTTCTGGAGTTCTTTCTGTATTTGGCCTGCTAACTTTGGATTGATATGTCTCAGCTTTTGTCGGAAAGGTTTGGCTCCTTCTACCAAGGGTATAGTGTGTTGGATAACATACCCCCTATAGGCTTTCAAATCATCATAGTTCCAAGCAAAGGTATTTCTGAATTCCTTGATGAGTGCTAGTATCTCTATCCTTTCTTTTTCAGTGGTGCCCTTTCCTATTTTGACCATCCTTGGGTTCATCTCTGTACCGATATTGAATTCCAGAGCTTCTTCATCTTGTTTATTGGGCCTTTTCCCTTTGAAAACATCGTGTCTGTCGAAGAGGTTTTCCAAAGGAATGCAACCTTTAGGCAAGGTATTGTTTTGAAGGTTTATAACTTCTAGGTTCATGGAATCAGCCAGAAAATTAATCTGTGAATTGGTGAATTCTTTGCTGTTCTCCATGAACCTGATGATTTGGTCATCGTCTTCAAAAACCTGCCAATATTCCAAGTTATTGGGGACAGAAGGTCTAAAAAGGACCTCCACTTTGCATAAGTCACGAAGTGGTCCCTCACAAGGTTGTAAAGTGGAGGCAGAAACAACCAAGGCATCTGCCATGTGGTTTTCTTCCCGAGGAATGGCTTCAAGTGACACTATTTTGAAGGATTTTGAAAGAGATTGGGCCAAGTCTCGGTACTTCTTCAATTTCTCATTTTTTGTAGCGAATTTCATCATCACTTGTGAAACTATGAGGTTTGAGTCTCCCTTTGTCTTTAGGTGTGCAATGCCTTTGTCAATTGCTAGGTTAAACCCTAAGATCAAGGCCTCATATTCAACAATGTTGTTGGTGCAATGGTATTCTAGCCTATATGAATGGTAAAAGACTTCACCGGAAGGGGCTGTCAAGACAATTCCAGCGCCTGATCCAGAGTTTGAGTGGGATCCATCAAACTCCAAAGTCCAGATTCCTTCAGACTCTTCAACAGTGTCAAAATCTAAGCTTCCTTCTCGGACAAACCAATTACTTACGTCACTGTCAATGCACAAGAGTTGGTCGCTTGCTTCATCAAAAGTTTCAACTGGGGAGCCTATGAAAGGTTCTTTGTGGATAGTGAAGAATCCTCCCTCGGGGTGAGGGATGATTGCTTTAGATTCTTGGTCTTGAAAACTCCTAGCCAAATGTTTTATGAGGTCTTTGTTGAGGATGAGACCCCAACTGCTCAAGGCATCCACGACCATCACATCTATAAAGAAGGGGCACTAGAACAAGAGTTAAAGGCAACTTCTAGCTCCTTAATGACCCCTTTTGCAAAGCCACCTCCGGCATTTGATTGTGAAAGGCTCAAACCTAATTGTTGCATGATTTCCTTTGTCATAATGTTGTTTGAGGCATTTGGGCGTAAGACACAATTATGGAGGAAAGCGTTGTTGACTTGGAGAGTGACGTAGGAGGGAGTGATATCAACACGTTTCGAGTCAAAGTTTTCTACTTGATGGATAAAGAGGGGAGCTTCTTCGAGAGAATGATGCTCAAAGGTTTGAGATAACGAGGTCTTGGCTTCCTCCTCCTTGTCCTGGCAAGGCTCAAGCTCTATGGGAATTTCCTGAAAAGAGGTATCTTGTATATTGGTATGGGAAAAACTCCGTTTCCTTTTGGGAGGTGTGAGTTCAACTTCAAAGATTTCCGGGGCCTCAGGTTTAGCAACCAAAGCATTACCAGTGTCCCAAAGGTCATTATTGCGTGAAAGGTTAACCTGACATATGTAGTCTTCAAATTCAAGATTTCTCTCAATCTGATAGGCTAAATCTTGTGCTTCCTCTAAGGTTGAGGGTGACCGGTCCTTGAGGGTAAACTGCAAGAGGCCTTCCAACGAGTTCAAATAATGTTCGAGGATAGCTTCCTCTGAGTTGAGCTTTGGCCTGACCTTTTTAAGGAGAAGGTTGAACCTATCACTGAAATCCCTAACGCCCTCACAGGAACCCTTGCAGATATCAAGGTACTGAGAATATAAGTCTTGTGTATGTTCACAATTGCACCACCTTATTTTGAAGGTTCTTTCCAACTCTTCAAGAGTTTTTATGCCTCCCTTTGGGCGAGCATTGATCCAGGTCTTGGCATCCCCCACAAGAGAACTTGCAAAAAGCCTCATAAAGATATTGGGATGTTCTTGATTGGTTTGATGAAATTCAAAACTATCACAAAAATGATTCCAATGCGAGTTATTGGAAACCCCTTTTCTTGAGAAAAGTGGCAACCAGGAATTGGCATCTTTGGGCAAATCATGCAAACCACCTTGGATGTTGCTTAGGTCAAAGTAGCCGAAAGCCTCTGGGTGAGACCATTTGTGTGGGTCAGGTGGAGTAGCAGGGCTTGTAGGGATAATAGTAGCCACAGTAGAGGGGTTTGAATACTGACGTCCGCTATGGGTCGTCATTGGTGGAGTTGCCAGATAATTTACTTGAAACTATCAAAGAAATAGGGAAAACACCCTAGTGGAGTTGCCAGGTAAGCTTGTAAGATAAGGAGTCTAGAGGCAAGGCTTACCGAAAATGTTTGTCGTCTTGAGGAAGGTTTGACTCAGTGTTCCCTGACAACGACGCCAAAATGTTATCGCACAGTTTGTAGCTAGGAGGAAAGGCTATAAAGTAGAAAGCCAAACTGGCGTAACAAGAACCTATCCCACCCAATGTCACCACGATGGGATGGTTCTTTCTCTTTAGCGAGGTAAGGCCTAGGGTAGACGTCCCCAGTGACTTGGGGTTTTGAAGAGGCTAAAGGATAATCAAACAATGACAAGTTTCCCCCTTCACAGATCACCACCAAAATAGATAGTCCAGCTTATAGCCAACAAAGATAACCAAGTAGAATCCCTGCCCGAGAACAAAGCAACACTAAACTGATATATGCAGGATTTGGTTAGTACTTCATATATATCAACGACTATCTGACATTCAATATAAGCAATTTGAAAGTAAATGTTGACGAAGTCAATGTTTACAAAATAACAAATAAGAGTAATGTCACTTCACCAATAAATACTAGAACGATATGGCATTCAATGCAACAAATCAATATTTAACTCAATTAATGCCTTTAACTACCATTCAATTGCTCATAAAGTGAAACGTTTCTGTATTAAAGATGTAATAACCAAGGATGACGTCAGCAACTAGGGTTAGTGAGTTAGTTGAGCTTAGGGTTAGTGTAGTTAGGGTTTGAAATTCAAGTTTTGAGAGAGTTTGTGATCAAGTTCTACTTCAATGCTGGAGGTCTTAAGATCAGTGCCTTCTAGGGTAAAATGGAGTCAATTTAAAAGAGGACGCAAGGGTTGAAGGAGGACGACTAAGGACTAGAGGGAAGAGCTCTGAAGTGTTTCTATGGCAAGGCCTCAGAGACTAAACCCTAGGGGAGAGAGGGTCACTCCGGTGTTGCTATGGCAAGGTCTCATGCTCTCTCCTCCTTCCTTAGATGGCAAAAACGGCTAGCATGAAAGATAAAATCAAGACAAGAGAGTCAAATGAGGGAGAGTGTTGCTACACCAAGGCTCTATCATCAAACCCTAGAAGAAAAATGACCTTAAGTGTAGATAACCTAGGCTTGGGACGTCTTCTCCTTCTTGAGCTCAAACAGGTACAACTAGCAAAGGGGAAGAGGAGACAGGAGTGTAGCTACGCCTAGGCTCTCTTTTTCCTCTTCAATGGATGAAAAATTCTCTATCAGGGGACATGAGACAAGGAACTACTTGTGTGCTTATCAGCTAGGGTTTTTAATCAACAAATTATAAACATATGCAAGAACATAAGACTACAACCATTCATTTAAGAAGTTTTGCAGAAAAAACACTTACATATCACCATGAAATAGTATGCAAACCCTAGTTGTAACACCTTCCTTCAAGAGAAATGCCAAAATATGCCATAAAATCTTCCTTCAACAAGTGCGCCTTCCTTAAATCAGCCAAATACCCAAGATAGGGCGCAAATTTCAGACCTCCTTATGGAGTGAATGAGTTATGATGATAAAAAGAGGATCAAAATCCTCAATATATAGTGTATCAATGACCTAATTTACCTTTTAGGTCATAAAAAGGCCGACAAGGCCATAATATCAAAATCAGACTGTAAATGCTAAGTAAAAACCCTAATTAAGCAGAAAAGAGAGTAAAATCCCCTCTAAGAGAGGCGCTAGCCCTTTCTAGGGAAAATGAAACATCCTGGAGCAAAACGTTAGCCCTTCAGGGGCTTCTCCAACATGCCACACATGCCATTGTTGCCCAGTGTGCCTCCAAAGACGTCCAATAGGCTGGATGACATCATGGTCATCAAAGGTGACGTCCTAGGCCTTCCAAGGCCAACGTCTCAGTGAAAAGGGCTCAACCCCCTTAGGCTAAGCTATGTCGGGGTGCCTCTAGTGGAACGTCCTCTTCCTTTTCGGTGCAAATCCTCTGACCATCCTCTGCCCTGTCTCTACCCCCTGATGGGGTCTCAGCATCCCATCTGGTGGGCTCTTCAGCCCCATGGAGGTCCGAACTGATCATCTCCCCATGTGTACCGGTCCAAATGGTACCTGTCCGTCGGGTATGGTCCTGCACATCAAAGGCTACGCCCTCCATGGGTTCATCAGTCACAGGGATCATAGCAATGTCAATCACATTTCATCATTAATATTATTAAACACATGCATACAATCCCTAATACATCAATCAATAGTTCAAAGACGTTACACAAGCCTGCAATACAAGTCTAGGGAAAAGGACAAGGCGTCCTATTGGGCTAGTGTGCACAGAAGAAGGAAAGTTCCCAGAGAGACCTCATCCAAGCCATGTAAGTGGATGATGTGGTCAGGGGATGTCCAAGCATGTGGGTGCAGTAAGGGCCAAGGATGTAATGTGTTACCTGTGGGTGCCTTTGTAGAAGGCGAGCTGTCGCTGTCATGGATGCATTTTTTCCAAGCCCATTCTTCTTTATTCTTTTATTCCTTTTACTTTTTTGTTCAAGAGATAATCAGGGGACACTGCCTTGGCGTGGTGACCAGAGCTGATAGCATTACCCACAAGTACTTTCGCAGAAATGAGAAGGTTGGCTCGTGATGAGATCCCCTTTCCTTTGGCCATGCAACCAAGAGTCACTGCCCTGGCGTGGTAACCAGCTGGTGGCAATGTCATACTGCTAGGTACCCATGAACCTAATAGGCTGGCTCGTAATGAGACCCCCTATCCTTTGACTAGGTCTTGTTTTATTATTTTTTCGGGTCCCTCTTGTTTCTTGCTGAGAAGCTTTTTACTGCTTTCTCGGGGATCCCTGGGTGAAGCATATCGAGGTTTATTCTTAGGCTTTTATCTTTTACTAGCTTGCTTTTACCTTCTGGGCCTTTAGCCCCTTCTTCCCACGAGGTAAGGTGCAATCCTAAAAAGGTCAACCCAATGCCCAAACAAGGGGAATGGGATAGATGAGCGGGAAACAAGATGTAAAAGTGGTATTATGATGGGAGCGGACGATGGCTTTTCAGAAATCCCCCTAGTGGCAAACCAAAACCTATAGACACAGGCTTGCTAGGGCACCCTGTCAATCCCCCCAAAGATGGTCAAGTGGGCAAATGTAAGATCCAAGCAGTTTTTAGAGATAAAAGGAATCAGATGCATATATTTAAAGGTTTCAATGATCAAAAGTGACACATACCATGATACCTGGACCAATTACCTCATGGAGCAAGAACCTCTTCTGATATAGGACCAAATCGATGGTGATGGATGCTGCTGCTGCTGCTGACAAGACAAAGATAATGGAAGAAGAAAAGGTGGGCCCTCCAGGGCCATGCTCAGGTCAATCCTGCTCTTGGTACTGCATGTCTAGGACCTGTGGGCCTCGAGACATGATCTCCTAGTTATCCTTGAAAAGTGGGGTAATAGGCCTCGAGACATAATCTCCTTAGTTATCCCTAAACTGGGGGATAACAGAGCGAACATGTCACAAGAGGGATTTGAACCTGGGTGTAGAGGATAATATTCCTCCTCTCAACCATCCGAGCTAAACCCATGGACTATATACTCGAAGAGTGTATCACTACAGGAGTTAATTACCAGACAATAATTGCTTTCTAGATCATATATGATAGTTTTGGGTTGGTCCGAAGTTGCTCTAACTCCTATAAAATTTAAACCATTAGTGACCGATTCTTGCAATGAAATGTATTTATACCTTTTAACTATTGATAAATTTATTCTCATGAGTCCGCATCTTCATTTGTTGATCATTGGGGTTATACACAGTTAGTAATAACCTAGTTAATTTGTAATTGCAATAGTTCAAACTCAGTTCACTTGGAAGGCTTTGTAGAAATTTTGAGAAACGGGAAATTCAAACAACTTTTCGAAATTTCACTTCAACCATGAGGTTTCCTGTTGATGTTTTTGTAGCTTCGGAAGGTATTCCCACAAGGGGCCTTGGTGTCGGGCATGTGGGAATCTTCTTTGGCCCCATATTACACTTTCGTTTCGGTGAAAATGCCCTTGTATTTTGAGTTGGGGCTTCATGGGTTGATGATGGGCTTTCTGGGCTTGTGTAGGGGCTTCACACCTCACAAGGAGGAATCAAATATTCTAATTTAATGTTGAGTTTAGTGGAGGGCTCCTTAGAGTAAGCTAAGGGCTTCTAAACTCACATTAGACTCCTATAAAAGGAGAGGAGAGATTGGGACAATCTTAGTGTGGCATTGTGACATTATGGAGTTAGCATAAGTGAGTAAACACTTGTGCTAGGAGGCATGGAGATTTCAGCAAGAGAATTTCTGCAACTTTGGAAAATCTGGCCTAGGGTTATGGATCTTCTATTTTCCGTTCTTGGCAGGGAAATCACACGTGTGAGGTGAGGAAGGCCGCACATGTGGAGGAGAGAGACAACTGTAGAAGGGAAGAAGTCGCACGTTTGGTGTGGACCGTACGAAAGTGTCCGTCCAGTATTTCTGTACATGTACACATGTTTCAATGGAGACAGTCGCGTATGTATGCGGGTTTCAGTGGAGACAGTCGTGTACGTTCAGGGGTCTTACGGCAGGATTTTCTGGGCAACAACAGGTCCGTACAGGCTGACGTCAATAGGCCGTACAGGTGCAGTTGGAGCAGATTTGTAAGTTGGGATTTGTCATGGGAATTTTGCTGATATTTTGTAGTTTCAGAGGACTGATTTTGTCGTTAGTTTTGTGATTTTTGTGACGGCTAAGAGGGCTGATTTTTCCCTTAGAAATTTCTGAATTTGAGAATTTACAAAACAAAAAACTGTGTCTCATGTGTATCGATGATTTATCTCTGATTTAGTTGTTTCTGCTGCTGTAATTTTCTGTGTAAAATTGTTCACTGATGATTTATCTCTGATTTAGTTGTTTCTGCTGCTGTAATTTTCTGTGTAAAATTTTCTGTGTAAAATTTTCTGTGTAAAATTGTTTCTGCTGCTCGGGTTTACAGTTTGGATCACTTGGAAGTAATTTTCAGATTTGAAATTAGTTGCACATATGAAAATTGACATTTCCTACATGTAATCCCTGTGAACTTAAAAAAAAAACGGAAATGGTTAAAGATTATCTTAATAATGGTTGCGGTCGAACCAGACAACTTGAAAATACAAAAGAGGATGATCAAAACTTGCATTTCTTTCCTCAACCCAACGAATGATGAGAGGAGTGGAACCAACAGTTGATCCTATTGAAACTGTTTCTAACAAATTCTTGAGTGCAAGGATAAATTCTTACAAATTGCTTGCATAGAAGGATGTAGAAACAATACATAATTACTGTTTTGTGAGGATTCTTCCCCCATTAAATATTTGATTCTCTAGGGTTAAAGATGGCCCAGGGGATTACTTGATTCTGCCTCTTTTTCTCTTTGATTCTGACTTGATTTCCTTCCCCTTGTGAGAGGAGGGAAGGGATGAGAGACTTTCTTTAGGACTTTGGCGAAAGATGGAGATTCAATTGACTCAGACAAATGTGCATGTTGCACTGGGGGTGTGTTGATTTTCGTCTTATCCCGGCACCCAGGTAGATTATTATCTTGTGATTTACTTCACGGAATAAAATACACTAACTAGAATAATAAACTCAAATAAACAGGACAGCAAAAGCAAATGGAAACCAAAATTTTATACACACACAGATATTTATGCCCTTCAAATCAGCTTTTCATTAAAATGAATCCAAGCTTACAAGTGTTTTCCCAATCTGGGAAAATATGCCCACTGAGAAAAGAGACAAAATACAACAAAACCTAACTGGCTGATCTGCTGCCCAAACTGCCTAACACTTTTGCTGTGCTGCTGTACGATCATGTACAACTACAACGCAACTTGTGCGGCCTCTGCCTGCGCTGTATTGCGCGATTCACACAGCTTGTATGCTAGTGCATGTGCTGTCTGCGGGACCTATATCCTGGTATCCGCGTTGTTTGCGTTGCGGCCTGTACGCTGATACCCGCGCTGTCTGCGCGACTTGTATCACGATGCCTGCACTATCTGTTGTGCAGCTTGTATGTTGATACCCTATCTGCGCGACCTTATGGGACGTTTCAGGCATAGTGTTGAACCTACTGTGATAGATATGTACACAAGAAAAATGATATTTTGCAAAACTAGCGATTAGATACTCATATGAAAGTATTCTGTTAAAATTCAATTCCTTTGGCTATAAAGCCACTTGTCCATGAAGGAAAAGAAGAGTAGTGTAAAAATAATATTGCTGCACATTTCGTTGGAGTTCCATTTTTTCTCAGTCAAATACCAATAGTTAGTCTTTAAATGAAGGAGCTTTGTGAAGTAGTAGCATGCCCAAATAAGATTCTTTGGATTTCTCAATTTTAATATTTTTTGCTGTCTTTCGACTTGAATTCTGTTTAAAGCAAATATTTAACTCGTTCTAAGATAAGAAATTTAGATTCACCCAAAGGTAAAAATACTAAGCCATAGAATGTCTTATATATTTTTTGAGGAAAATTAAGAGGAAATACATCATTGCCAACATTAGACAAGTTCAGGATAAAATAGTATATTCTCAACCTAGTTTAAAAGAAGATTTGTAATTGATGTAGATATCATTATCATTGTCGAAGGTTATCCCCATGATATACATGAGCACCCTTTTGTATTATAGCAATTGGCTTTCGTTATTTTAATTAAAAGCATCAAGAATTGCCAATTATTTTTTGGATGTAACCGTTTGAACAATTTTAAGCCAATACTTTTCAGGTGAACACTTCACTCATCATTAGGGCGCCATGAAGAAGTAGGATAGGAATGTTGCAAATGAGGCAGGTGATGAGTATTGTTGAGTTTTGTAGCTCGGACGGCCTTCTACGTATGCTTGGTGTCTTAGCATGTGGGGGACATAAAGTGGTCCCTAGATATAAACTTTATATTTATAAAGTTTAAGTGACTTTTTGCTTTATGAGGAATAAAGTGATTTAAGTTGTGATAATGAGAGATTATATCACAACCGTAGATATTAGGTGGCCTAGGATTTAATTTGAGCCATTAGATCTAAATAACTTCCTAACTTCCTCATGAAGAGACAAAAAATAAATCTAGTGAAAATACACATTTCATTATTATTCATTTTAATGATGAAAGAGAGAGCATAAGTGGGAGATGTTATCGCACAATTTGTACTTATTCCAAAGGAAAAGGTTAAAGGAAGGCAAATTGGCGTAACGGGAGGTTATCTTATCACTGTCACCTCAACAGGATACCTCTTTCTATTTAGGGTTGATGGCCCAGGGGAGACGTCCCCGGTGACCTGGGGGTTTGAGAAGGCAAAGGTTAAAGTGTATATGAAAATATCCCCTCTCACAAGTCACACTGATCAGAAAGTCCCAGGGTTTTAGCCAATGAAGTAGTGAAGTATTAAGATGTACCTGCCCAGAACAAAGCAACAAGAAAATATATCTTTTGCAAGTACAACTTGCTGTTAGCACTTCATAAAACCATGGACTTTATCAATAAAAGCAATAGTTGATATATGATGAAGCAAACATAATTTCATAGCAGCAATGTTTATGAGATGATTGCTTC
Organism: Picea engelmannii; assembly: GCA_009831015.1. Lineage (NCBI taxonomy): Eukaryota > Viridiplantae > Streptophyta > Pinopsida > Pinales > Pinaceae > Picea > Picea engelmannii. Next base: position 186,703 of record ML782522.1, on the reverse strand, counting down.
ACAATAAAAGCCTTGAAATGGCTTCACAATGACTAAGAATAATTGCTCAACAATAGCAAAGTACTGGCCTTTGTCGGAAACAAATCAGGTAGTGTATAAATCAACTTTACAAATGCTTTTAGGTGCTTTTAATGCTGCAATAGATAGCTGTAGCTTACTTTAGTAACAACAACAAATAAGTTAGTAGATTAGACTATTCTAAGGTTAGGAGTAGTTAGTAGAGAGCTTAAGGTAAAGGTTTTGATAGTAGTTCTTGTCAATCACTCAATTGTAAGGCTTAAATAAGTGCTTTTAGGGTAAATGGAGTCTTTTTAGGCAGCGGAAAATCTTGAAGGAACAAATGATAATAAGAGAGCTAGAGACAAGAGGGTTAATAATTGAAGTGTTGGTAGCCCAAGGCTTCAATCACCAAACCCTAGGGGGAAAATGGCTACTAGGAAGTAGGTAGCCCTAGGCCCTAGTAGTTTTCCTCCTTTAGCTCAAGGATGAAGTAGATGACGGCTTAGATGAAGCAAAAGGTGCTAGGGTGTTGCAATGGCAAGGCCCTTAGCAAAAAAGCTTCAAGAAAATTAGTTTTCTAGCATAATCTAGTAGGTGAAAGTTATTAAGGCAAGAACAATAACATGTGCTTTAGCCTCCTAGGGTTTTAAGCTAGCAATTTCATAATCTTAGTATAAATGCAAGATAAATACAAGCATAACCATTCAATGAAGAAGAATTGCAGAAAATTTACTTACACTCACCAAGAATCATCTAGCAAATAGCCTAGTTGAACACTTCCACCAAGAAAAATGCCAAAATACTCCAAAATAAGCCTCCTTCAAGAAGTGCGCACTAAATTTCAGCCAAGTAACCCTAAGTGGGGCGCAAATTTCAGACCTCACTTAAGTGTGAGTGAAAGATCATGAAATAATTAAAGGGAAAATCCCTTGTTTATACAGTTACAATGACTAGAATTAGGTAAAAAAGGACGACATTGCCAGTTTACATGTAATATCCAATTTTTACATTAAATGACAAATTAAAACCCTAAATCAAGCAGAAAAGTTGACGTCATGCCCTTTTAGGGTGACGTTAAGCCTTTCTAGTGCAACGTTGGCCTCTGGGAGCAAAACGTTAGGCCTCCCAAGGCCTCTGGATCAAGCCACACGTGCCACTTGGCACACAATTGCCTCCAAAGTGTCCATCAAACGCTGCATGACGTCAAGGGTCACAGAGGTGACATCATGGGCCTTCCAAGGCCTACATCATAGTGGGAGGGCAAGACCCCCCTAGGTCTAGGCCTGTCAGGCTGTCTCTGGTGGAACGTCCTCCTCTCTCTTTGGTGCAAACCTCTGATTTGTCTTTGCCCTTGGTTGGGGTCTCAACATCCATTTGGTGGGATTTTATCCCTATGGAGGTCAAAACTAGTCATCTCCCCATGTGTACCTGTCCGTCGGGTGTGGCCCTGCAACAACAAGAAGTACGCCTTCCATGGGCTCATAAGTCATAGGGATCATAACAATGTCAATCACATCTAATAATCAAGTTATTTAAACATGTGCATAAAACCCCCTTTTCCTAGACAAGTGCTCAAAGATGTTATGCTATTCTACAAGCCAGGTTTGGAGAGGACGTCAGGAGGTCCTATTGGGCTAATTCTCATTGGATGTGGGATGTTTCCAGGTGAAGACAAATCCATGCCATGTAAGTGGATGAGGGATGTTTGAGCAATGGGTGCAGTGAGGACAGGGGAATGTATGGCTTACCTCTGGGTGCCTCTGAAGAGGGTGACCTGCACCTTGTCATGGATGCAAATGTTTCCAAGCCCATTCAATGCCTTTTATCTTTTTATCTTATTGCTTTTTCTTTCAAGGGACTGTTATCGCACGGTTTGTAGGATAGTTCCAAGGGCTTGAGTCAGGGCTTGAAACCGGCGTAACAGGAGCTTCCCCACCCACTGTCACCTCGATGGGGGGCTCTTTCTATTTAGGAGGGCAAGTCCAAGGGAGAC
>ML782522.1:137026-154624 GCA_009831015.1 Picea engelmannii | reverse complement strand
CAGGACAAGTCTGGCTGAGAAGAAGAAGATGGGTCCTCCAGGACCATGCTCAGGTCGCTCCTGCTCTCAGTACTCCATGTCTAGGACCATGTGGGCCTCGAGACATGATCTCCTAGTTATCCCTAGATATCGGGGATAACAGACCTCACCTCCCTAAATAGAAAGAACCTCCCCATCGTGGTGACATTGGGTGGGATAGGTTCCTGTTACGCCAGTTTGACGTTCTATCTTATAACCTTTTCTCCTAGCTACAAACTCTGCGATAACATTTTGGCACCGTTGCCGGGGAACATTGAGTCAATTCTCCTCAAAACGATAAACCTTTTCGGTAAGCCTTGCCTCAGAGCCTTATCTTACAAGCTTACCTGACGACTCCACTTAGGGTGTTTTCCCTTTATCTTTGATGGTTCAAGCAAATTATCTGGCGACTCCACTAATAGCTAATGACGACCCGCAGTGGGTGTCAGTGTATTCATCTACTACTATGACCTCCACAAATCCTGTCACGCTTGTAAGTTCTCCCAAATCGTCTCATGAAGACTTCTTGGCCCTTTAGGCTTAGCTAACACCCAATGGGGGTTACATGATCTACCCAAGAAGGTCGAGTCCTGGATACCTAAGTTTTCAGGGGAAGATGGATCCTATGGCAACTCTCATTGGACCAACTTCTGTGATGCATTCCAGTTTCACCAATTCGGACAAGAACACCCTGATGTCTTTTTAAGGCTCTTTCTGAGTTCACTCACCGGAAGTGCTAGAAGATGGATTAACAAACTCTCGAAAGGAAGCATCAAAACCCCCGAAGATCTTGAACAAGCCTTTAAGAAAGATTTGTGCGAAAAAGAAAGCATGGATTCCCTGTACTCTCAATACACTGATATTTGCAAAGCTTCTAGCGAGGGCATTAGGGATTTCAATGATAGGTTCAACCTTCTCTTCAAAAAGATCAGACCTAGTTTCTCAGAAGAAGCTGTCCTCCAACACTACTTGAACTCGTTGGAAGGAGTTTTGCAGTTTACTCTGAAAGATCGGTTACCCTCGACTCTAGAAGAAGCGCAAGATTTTGCTTGCCAGATTGAGAGGAACCTTGAATTCGAAGACTACATCCATCGGGTCAATCTCTCGCACAATAATAACCCTTGGGAATCTAGTGACGAGGATATCACCGAAACTGAACCCAAGCTCCCAAAAATTCTTGAGGTAAAACTCATGCCTCCCAAAAGGAAATGGAGCACAACTTTCTCAAACATCGACAATGACTTGAACATCTCAAATCAACATGAACCATCCGAGGATTTGGGTATGACCACTCATAAAAAACCTAACTTTGTGGATTCCTTGTTTGTCTTGAACACACCAATGTTAGAAAATCAAGATGTGAGTGAAACCAATAGGTATCTGGAAAGTGGTTCTGAAGAGCCCCGAGTACATAGTGGAACTGATCTAAGCACTATTATGTCTTGTATCTTGCAAAGGGTTAAAAGGATTCGTGAAATGATGAAAATTTCCTTTCTAACAAAGCAAAACCCAGATGACCAACTATCTTTTGAGGGGACTCCCACACTATTACAAACCGATCATTCTGAGCAAGATGAGCAAGCACCCTCTTCCTTATTAACAAATGATCTTGGACCTAGTGACTATGATTCAGTGGATCCATACTTGTTTCAAGATTGCCCCACTTTTCCCTTGATAGAAGAAGACACAGATTGGGGTGATTATCCCTGTTATCGAACAGTTTGTAGCTAGGTCAAAAGGGTAAGGGATTGAGGCCAAACTGGCGTAACGGGAACCTTCCCCACCCAATGTCACCTCAATGGGGATGTTCTTTCTATTTAGGGAGGTTAACCCAGGGGAGACATCCCCGACAACCTGGGGTTTTGAAGAGGCCAAAGTATAAAGATCAAGACAAAGTTTCCTCCTCACAGGTTACCACCAAAGGTCAGATAATCTGGCTCATCAACCAATAGAGAAGTGTATGCCCAAAAGAGAACACCTGCCTGGAACAAGACAATAACAAGATAATATGTATGCAGGCTATATATCAGTGGGTTAGTATTTCATGTGATTATTTGACATCAATATATAAGCAAATGAAACAACAGGTATTAATGAGATCAATGTTTCATCAATATAGCAATGGAAAAGTATTATTTCATCAATAACTATCGAGATGATGTAGCAAACAATATATTCAATCAATCATTTACTCAATAAATGCCTTTAACCATCATCTAATTGCTTATTATCAATATTTGCTGCGTCAAGATGGAATAATCAACTATGACGTTAGCCTAGTTAGGGTTTCAAAATTTAAAGTTTTGAGAGTTGGTTTGGACACTAGCACTTCAACGTTGTGTGTCTAAGATCAGTGCCTAAGGATATATGGAGTCATTGAAGGAGAGGACGCAAGGTTGAAGGAGTAATAGGCTAAAGACAAGAGGGAAAGGTTCTAGAGTGCTGCAATGGCAGGGCCCTAGAATCAAAACCCTAGGGGAAAGAGGCTCACTCCGGTGTTGCTTAAGCAAGGCCTCGTGCTCTTTCCTCCTTCTTTAAGTCAAACTTGGCAAAAGTGGCTAGCATAAGAGAAGAGATAAAACAAGAGGATCAAATGAGGGAGAGTGTTGCAAAGGCAAGGCTCTATCACTAAAACCCTAGAAGATGGACGACCCTAGGTCTAGATAACCTAGGCCTGGGACGTCACCCTCCTTTTAACCTTCAAAAATCAAAGCTAGCTTAAGGGAAGAAGTGAGAAGAGTGTAGCAAAGGCTAGGCTCTTTCTTCCTTCTTCAATGGTTGAATATTTCTCTCTAAGGGGACATGAGACAAGGACCTACTTGTGTGCTTGTCACCTAGGGTTTTAAAATCAACAAATTTATAAGTAAATGCAAGAATTATAACCTACAACCATTCAATTAAGAAGTTTTGCAAGAAAAACACTTACATATCATGATGAAAAGCATAAGCAAACTCTAGTTGTAAACCTTCCTTCAAGAGAAATGCCAAACATGCCAAGAAAATCCTTCCATCAACAAGTGCACCTCCTTTAAAAGACCAAATACACAAGCTAGGGCGCAAAAATCAGACCTCACAAGTGTGAGTTGTTGTGTTATGTTCAAATGAGGGGAAAACATCCTCAATATATAGTGTATCATGACCCTTTAATTAAAATTAGGTCATTAAAAATAGCCGACAAGGCTACAAACCAAAATCGTACTGTTTTTACATTAACTACTAAGTAAAAGACATAAATGAGCAAAAATTGAGACGTCAAGCCCCTCTAAGGGAGACGTTAGGCCCTTTTGGGGCTAGTCCAGCATCCGGAAGTCAAACGTTAGCCCTTCCTGGGCTCCTCCAAGCTGCCACACGTGCCAACCATCCTATCAAACTGCTACACGCTCAAGGAGACGTCAAGACATCTTGGGTGACGTCCTAGTCATCAAAAGGAAAACGTTCCATCTGAAGTGGGTCAGCCCCCTTGGGTTGGGCTCAGCCAAAGTGTCCTGGGTGGAATTCCCTTCTTCTTCTCATGTGCAAAGGCTCGACCAATCACTGTCCTGTCTCTGCCCTTGATGGGGTCCCAACAAGCATCTGATGGGCTCTTCAGCCCCATGGAGGTACGAACTAATCATCTCCCCATGTGTACCGATCCAACTGGTACCTGTCTGTTGGGCATGGTCCTGCACATCAAAAACTTCGCCCTCCATGGGCTCATTAGTCACAGGGATCATAGCAATGTCAATCACGTTTCATCAGTAATTTTATCAAATATATGCATAAAACCCCTGATATATCATTCAATAGCTCAAAGATATTACAATGACCTACTATACAAAGCTGAAGAAAAAGACAAAATACCGTATTGGGCCAGCATCCATAAGAGAAGGAAAGTTTCCAGAGGATATCATCCAAGCCATGTAACACGAGGTGATGTGGTCAAAGGATGTCTAGACATACGGGTAGAGTGAAAGACAGGGGTGTACGATATTACCTGTGGGTGGCTTTGTAGAAGGCGAGCTGTACCCGTCATGGATGCAATTCTTTCCAAGCCCTTTATTGCCTTTATTCTTTCTTTTCTTTATTGCTTTTTCTTATTTATTTCAAGGTCTAACTAGAGGACACTGCCTTGGCGTGGTGACCAGAGCTGACAGTGTTACCCACAAGCACTTTCACAGAGACGTTAAGGCTGGCTCGTGATGAGACCCCCTTTCCCTTGGCCATGCAACCAAAGGTCACTGCCCTGACCAATGAGGGAGAGTGTTTTGGGCATGTGTCTATGACACCACTGGGTTTGTTCTGCTGCTCAAAGGGAGTTTGGGCAGCCTACCTCAGGTCTGAGGCAATCGACAACCGAGGAGACTAGCTGCAGGAGTGTTGGGCAGGGAAATAGGGCAACAACAGTTGATTTTGGGACTCGGCTTGTAGGGAAAGGGTCAGGCTGCTGCGTTTGGAGGCTGGGCCTGCTAAAAGAGGGTAGCTGCAGACTTTGTGGGCAGTGTTGAGGAAAAAGGTCAGGCCGCTGAGTTTGGAGGCTCGACCTGCTAAAAGAGGGCAGCCGCAGACTTTCTGGGCAGTGTTGAGGGAAAAGGTCAGGCCGTTGTGTTTGGAGGCTTGACCTGCTAAAAGAGGGCAGCCACAGACTTTCTGGGCAGTGTTGAGGGTTGCTACAGGCAGATAACAGGTCTACGGGGCAATTTCTAAGGGATAACAGGTTTTGGACAGTTTCAGAAGATTGGTTGTTGATTTAAGAGGCTTGTGAGGGGCCGGGTATAGTTGTCTTGGAGGGGAGGTGTTATCGCACAGTATAGCTAGGTCAAATGGCTAGAGGATAGAGGCCAAACTGGCGTAACAGGAACCTACCCTACCCAATGTCACCACAATGGGGAGGTTCTTTCTATTCAGGGAGGTTAGCCCAGGGGAGACGTCCCCGGTAACCTGGGGTTTTGAAGAGGCCAAAGTATAAAGGTCAAAGAAAAAGTTCCTCCTCACAGGTTACCACCAAGATCAGATAGTCCGGCTAAACAACCAATAAAGAAGTGTAGCCCCAATTGAGAACACCTGTCCGGAACAAGACAATATCAAAACAATATATATGCAGGCTATAATTCAATGGGTTAGTACTTCATATAACTATCTGATATCAATATATTAGCAATTAAAACAATAGATATCAATGTAAATTAATATAGCAGTGGAACAGTGTCAATTCATCAATAAATATTGAGATGATGTAGCCAACAATGTATTTAATCAATCCTTTACTCAATAAATGCTCTTAACCATCATCTAATTGCTTATCAAAGACATATGCTGCGTCAAGATGGAATATCCAAGTATGACGTCAGCCTAATTAGGGTTAGCTAGTTAGTTAGGGTTTCAAATTTAAGAGTTTTAAGAAGTTGTTTGAGCACTATCACTTCAACGTTGTGGATATCAACGTTGTGGATATAAGATCAGTGCCTAGGGGTAAATGGAGTCAATTAAAGAGAGGACGCAAAGTTGAAGGGATAAAAGGCTAAGGACGAGAGGGAAGGGTTCTAAGGTGCTGCAATGGCAGGGCCCTAGAATCAAAACCCTAGGGGAAAGAGGCTCATTTCGGTGTTGCTTAAGCAAGGCCTCGTGCTCTTTCCTCCTTCCTTAGGTCAAACTGGGCAAAACGGCTAGCACAAAGGATAAGTCAAGACAAGAGAGTAGTGTGAGGGAGAATGTTGGAATGGCAAGGCCCTATCAGCAAACCCTAGAAGCAGGACGACCCTAGGTGTAGATAACCTACGCCCGGGACGTCTCCTCCTTCTTAACTTTTAAAAGCACAACTAGCACAAGGGAAGAAGTGAAAAGAGTGTAGCAAAGGCTAGGCTCTTCCTTCCTTCTTCAATGGCTGAATATTTCTCTTTTAGGGGACATGAAACAAGGACCTAGTTGTGTGCTTGTCACCTAGGGTTTTAAATCAGCAAAGTTTATAAATAAATGCAAGAGTACAAGCCTACAACCATTCAATTAAGAAGTTTTGCAGAAAAAACACTTACATATCATGAAGAAATAGCATTGCAAACCCTAGTTGTAAACCTTCCTTCAAGAGAAATGCCAAAAATGCTAAGAAAATCCTTCCTTCAACAAGTGCGCCTCACTTAAAAGATGAAATACCCCAACTAGGGCACAAAAATCAGACCTCACAAGAGAGTGAGTTGTGTGTTATGTCAAAATGAGGGAAAAACTCCTCAATATATACTGTATCATGACCTTCAATTAAATTTAGGTCATGAAAAATAGCTGACAAGGCTACAAACCAAAATTATACTGTTTTTACATTAAATTGTCAAATCAAAACCCTAACTGAGCATAAGCAAGACGTCAAGCCCTACTGAGGGAGACACTGGCTCCTTTTAGGGCAGAATGCAGCACAAAATGACAAAACGTTGGCCCTCTTTGGGCCTCCCAATCATGGCACACGTGCCAGTTGCCCTATCAAACTGCCACACGCTCAAGGTGACGTCAATGACTCCTCGGTGATGTCCTGGGCCATCAAAGGGAAACATTCCACTGGAAGTGGATCAACCCCCCTGGGCTAGGCTCAGCCAAAGTGTCCCTGATGGAACGTCCTTCTTCTTCTCATGTGCAAAAGCTGGGTCAAACACTATCCTGTCTCTGCCCCTGATGGGGTCCCAACAACCATCTGATGGGCTCTTCAGCTCCATGGAGGTCCAAACTAATCATCTCCCCATGTGTACCGGTCCAACTGGTACCTGTTCATCGGGCATGGTCGTGCACATCAAAAGCTTCGCCCTCCATGGGCTCATTAGTCACAGGGATCATAGCAATGTCAATCACGTCTCATCATTAATGTTATCAAATATATGCATAAAAACCCTGATATATCATTCAATAGCTCAAAGATATTACAAAGACCTACAATACAAAGTCAAAGAAAAATACAAAACACCCTATTAGGCTAGTATCCATAAGGAAAGGAAAGTCTCCAAGGGGTATCATCCAAGCCATGTAAAACAAGGTGATGTGGTCAAGGGATGTCCATACATATGGGTAGAGTGAGAGACAGGGATGCATGGTATTACCTGTGGGTGCCTTTGTAGAAGGCGAGATGTACCCGTCATGGATGCAATTTTTTCCAAGCCCTTTATTGCCTTTATTCTTTTCTTTTCTTTGTTTGCTTTTTCTTTTTTTATTTCAAGGACTAACTAGAGGACACTGCCTTGGCGTGGTGACCAGAGCTGACAGTGTTACCCACAAGCACTTTCACAGAGATGATAAGGCTGGCTTGTGATGAGACCCCCTTTCCCTTGGCCATGCAACCAAAGGTCATTTCCCTGGCGTGGTAACCAGATAGTGGCAATGTCATGCTGTTAGGTACCCATGAACATAATAGGCTGGCTCGTGATGAGACCCTCTATCCTCTTGGCTAGGTCTTGTTTTTGTTATTTTTCTTCGGTTCCCTCTTATTTCTTACTGAGAGGCTTTTTATTGCCTTCTCGGGGATCCCTGGGCGATGCATCTCTAGGTTTCATTTTTTATGGCTTTTATCTTTTACCAGCTGCTTTTACCTTTTGGGCCTTTAGCCCCTTCTTCCCACGAGATAAGGTGCAACCCCACAAACAAGTCATCCTAATGCCCGAACTAAGGGAATGGGACAGATGAGCGGGAGATAAGATGAAAAAGTGATGATATGATGGGAGCGGACGATGGCTCTTTAGAAATCCCCCTGGTGACAAACCAAAACCTATGGGTACCGGCTTGCTAGGACACCCTGTCAATCCCCCAACCATGGTCAAGTGGGTTAATGTAAGATCCAAGCTGTTGTCAGAAATAAAAGGAGTAAGATGCATATATCTAAAGGTTATAATGATCAAAAGTGACACATACCATGATACCTGTACCAATTACCTCATGGAGCAAGAGTCTTCTTTGACACAAGTCCAAGCCGAAGGTGATGGATGCTGTTGCTGCTCACAAGACGAGTCTGATGAAAAAGAAGAAGGATGGGCCCTCTAGGGCAATGCTCAGGTCAATTCTGCTCTCGGTACTCCATGTCTAGGACCCGTGGGCCTCGAGACATGATCTCCTAGTTATCCCTAGAAATCGGGGATAACAGGAGGTAAGGGCCACAATGCTGATTTTTGTGGATAGGAGGACATGCCAGTGTAAGGGCATGTGTAAAGGAGCCATAAGACTGGTGTTAAGTTGTAGAGGCAGTGGAAGGTTTGGAGGGGCAACGAGTGCCCTAACCCTCAACAACAAGGAAATCGGGAGGGTTTCATCAGCAGTGAGTAAGGATTTCTGAGTATATGATTTCCTTGTTTTGACATTTTTTCTGTATAAGAAAATTGGGCCATTGTCCCTGGTATGGGAGCCCATTGTTTTGGGATTGTATTAAATGAAGAACAATTATTTTGGGCATTAAATTCCTATGTACTTGTGCATGATTCAATTGCTGGTTTTACTTTCCGCTGTGCTAAGTTGTTAGGCATCTTAGTGTGTTTATGTTCACAGTTCAAATTGTGTAATTTCTGTGTATACTGTTGAGAACCTAGACCAGACCAGAGGTGTGTTCGAAATCTAACACCTATTACTCAACACAACATCTGCTTTGATTATTCCCATGCTACAATGTATACCTCTAGTATTTTCCATTCCATCCCCAAATTTTAATCCCTTCCTATGCCATTGCTAAATGTGACTTCGTAATTCGTATCCTTTGGGATGTTGCACTTGATTCCTGTCAACACACCACCTACCATCCTAAAATCCCTTATTGCTTTGGGTTTTGTGCTATGGACTATTGCTACAATGATGAATGGAGAGACAAAAAAACTTCTAGAAATGTGCATTTCTTGTGATTCACAAATGTGAGCATCTTATTGCTTTTTTCACCGCCCCTAAGGCCTTCTGTTGTCTCTTCTTTTGAAGGATCCCCTTGTTTGTCATTGACTACCAAACTTAAGCTGACACCACCTCCCTCTATGACGTTTGTAACCACACTGGTCTCATCTCTCTCTACTAGTTGTCTTCTCTTTACACTTGGTCGCAACAAAAGTGCTATCCATAATCTTGGTACTATCCTATATCACATGATTTGTGTTGTGTTCGGATTCAATGACCATGAAATTTGGATAGAATTTGGTAGTGTAAAAAAACTAAAAACATTTGCCATCAAGTTTGTCTATATATATGTTTCAAGCTTTTCCCATGCTCTCATTAAACATAGATGATACATGATAAAATCCCATTCCTTTTAGCTTTGGGTTGGTCTGAAAGTGTTTTCATGTAGCTAGAGGAGCATTTCATGTGATCTAGAGGGTTTGTGGTCCTCTAGCCCCATTGTTGTATTTTGGTTGACTTGCATTTGAAGAGCTTAGTGGGTGTATACTTACCTTGGTCTTACTGCTGGGAAGGTGCATTTCTTGATGTGGTAGTTGACACGCATGCGGCGATTTGACATCTTTTACAAGGGCTCACTTGTTGAGGTGGATGGGTGCCTGGGAGCTGTGGAGTGACCTCTTTGGAGGAGGGCATTAGGCACATGGAGATTGGGCACTTTTCTCTAGGAGCATGTAGCCACCTTGCACATATGTTGAGGAGGAACGCTTGACTTGAGGAGCTGATGTTGGGTGATGCACCATTTGCTTAGAGGAGCGCTTGACATGTGGACACCTAGACTTGGAGGGTACACCACCTTGGTGGTTGTACAAACCCTATGTGGCATGTGACATTCATGTTTAGTGTAGTGATCCACTTGGGGCTTTGTTGTTAACTTAACCTAGGGTTTACATTGAGTTGGGTATGCCCACTTGCTTTTCTCTCTTGTACTTATGCCTCTTTTCAACAATTCCTTATCAGATGGCCCTATCAGTATCATGTGTCTTTACATGAAGAGCAATTTAGTGGTAGCATCCTCAGGAGTTGAACAATTCTACGATAAAGTTTGGGTCTTCATATACTCATCCATGGTTGTATTTGAATTGGGCTTAGTTGCATGATATGGGGAAACGGAAACTTGTATCTGAAACGGAAATGCATTGGAAATGTGACCCCTCAAAAATTAGGAAATGGGGAAATGCTATATATATAATGTGCTATTTCAGAAAATTATATTGAAACTTTGAAATAAAGCATTTAACATTATGATTCAGATTCATGAATAACTGAGCAAGAACATTTAAATGAGAAACATAAAGGACAAGTGATACATCACAACGTATTCCTCAACCCATCTCTATATTATATCTCACAAATGATTACATAATGCAAGCAGTAATATTACATAATGCTTGCTTTGTTGGGAATGTGTTATATTCTTTGCATGGTTATTTCCACGCATTGGGCTGGTAAATCTCTGTGTGCTGTGTGTATGCCATTTCTGTTCTTTCTATTTTGCTTAAGAATCTGTAAGCATTGTTTCACTTCAAAGGTTTAAAACTTAGATGCTTCTTACTACAAAATGCTTGCTGTAGGTGAAGCTGCCCCATAACACCACAAGACAACACCCAATGATGGCTGTAGCTACAGAAAAACACCACAAAACAACAAAAAAGTGTGGCTGTAGCTGCCCAAAACACCAAAAAACAACAAAAAGGATGGATGTAGCTACTCGAAACACCAATGAAACTCTAAAAGCTTGTTGTAGCAGCCTAATAGACTGAATCCCCTCTTACTGTAAACACTGTTGATCAAGTTGCTTTGAAATCGTCCTTGCTCAAACTATGTGAGAAAAAATGAGAGTGAAATCCTCTTTTAAAGAATTTGTTTTGGTCTTAGAGGCTTCTAGAAGTCTCATTAATTCATAATTAAACCCTAATTAACGATTAATAATTAAGTTGTGGGTTCCAGCGGCCGAATTAAGGGAAAATCGACAACTTAAGTTGTTGAAACGTGCTGTACAAATGGCTGAAACTGGTTTGAAACACGTTTCAGTCCATATGAAATGTGTTTCCCACATGTTGGACATGATTGTACCGAGTGAAATGCGTTTCAAGTCCATACCAAACATGTTTTAGTGTTTCCGTACCGAAACGTGCTTGGTACGGCAGGGGTTGGCATGTTTCTTGCAACATAGGAATTGGGTCATCTCATACCCACTCTCCTTTATATTTTCAGCTACAACTGTATTTCTATTGAGCTAGGTATGCCCACTCCTATTCTTTATCATCCTTCTTCATGTCCCCATGCTAAGATTAAGGGGGCGTGTTGGAATGATGGTAATCTTCACGTGTAGGCATTTATGGCTAAGTGCCCTCTTTATTGTTTGACTAGGTCGGCCTAGTCACCCTCTTGTGGTACATGCCCTTGTTTTGTGGGCCAATAAGCCCCTCTTGAAGGGATGCCTCCCTTCTTGAAGAGACACCTCACTTGAGTTGTGTATAAATACACAATTGGAGCTGTCATTTGTATCATCTCATCATATCGATCAATAGTGATTGACTCTTTAGCCTACGAGCACCATATCTTGTGTTTCTAATATCTATTGTTCACGGGTTCATCCTCTCTTCTCTTTATGATGTACTTATGGTTCATGTTATTTTAGGGTTTGTTTGTGGTTGCATTTGATCCTTCTCTCTCTCTCTTGATCTCAACATGGGATTAGAGCAGGCTAAAGAATCAATCACTATGAATCAGTATGATGAGATGATACAAATGAGAGCTTGAGTTGTGTATTTATACACAATGTGTGTGAGGTGTCCCTTCTAGAACATAGGCATCTATTAAAGAAGGGGTTATGGGCCCACAAAACAAGGGCACACACCCCAAGAGGGTGATGAGGTCAACCAAGTCAAATATATAAAAAATACAGTAAACAGGGCACTTAGCTATAAATAACCACATGTGAAGATTACCATCATTTCAGCAGTTTTCAAAATAATGATATTGTGCAATATATGTATTCATCCACAAAATTTTCTATACATTCCTTTATGGTTGCATGGTTGTGATGGTCTATTTGGTTGAAAGTTGAAACCTCTTGTTTGTTACCTCTGTCTTTTCTTCCTTTCCTATTCAGTTCTCTGTTTTTCATTTGGCTTCCTTTGTAGAAATGCCACATTGGAGTAATTAATGTTTTTTTATCATGTTACAAATGGTATGCATACTTGTATTTTTATGTTTTTCTTAATTTTTGGGAAACATTCATGTTTTGTTAGATATATTCTCAAAGATTTGGTCACTTGTGGACTATCTAATCTTTGTTTTATCTTGATTGCATAGTAGCTGGTTTGATGCTTATTTCGTAAATGCATGAGTTTTATAGTTAAACAACCTTATACTAATGTCTAATATCATTTTATAAAAGATATAAAAACATTCCTTGAGAAGGCAGATCATCGAGAGTGAATATTTCTTGCCTTTTCCTTGAAATGATTTGAATGGTATGAACGCAACTAATATTTCTAAGTGAAACATTCACATACAGTAGTTGGCCGTGATTTAAACCCTAACCCTCTTCCCTTTTATACTCTGATTTATGAATACCATGTTATTCAAGATTGAATTATCATGATTGAAATTGATCTTAAGGTTATAGTTTATTTTTGAGCATCCAACATTGCATAGTTTGATACACCATTTATTTTGTAGACATTCAAGATGCAAAATTTATTGGGAATATCAGTGAATGATCCGATTGCTATATAATGGTGTTGTAACATGATTAGTTGTTTACTTTTGACATATCCTTAATTGAAAACTTGTCCCATCCACAAAATTAAATTCAGTTATGAGGCATATCATATATGATACTTACAGCTGAGGGGATTTCTGTTCCACCATAGGGAATATAAACACAAGTCTATCCTATGATTTAATAATCCTGTAATTATGAGCTTGGGCTTTTGCTGGTCACAAAGTTTTGCTTCATGTTTCTCTTGCTCTATTTGTAACCCTTTTAACCTTTGGTGTTGCTTTGCAGTGTCATTCTCTTGCATGGTCCTCCTGGTACGGGGAAGACCTCTTTGTGCAAAGCATTAGCACAAAAACTTTCAATTCGACTCAATACAAGGTTTTCAATTCTCTTATCATTGTGTTTTAGTGCTATGTTGTGCATTCTCTAAATTTTACCACATCTACTATGGATCCTGAACTTATGACTGCTTTTTGGTTGTTGGATTCAGATATTCTCAATCACAATTGGTTGAGATTAATGCCCATTCACTCTTCAGCAAATGGTTTTCTGAAAGTGGTAAATTGGTATGTTGCTACGTCCATTGTTTGGAAAAGTGTCTGGTTTTATCGTTCTTTTTAAAATTTATATCAATCTGTCTAGTTCTGTGTGGGTAATTGTGTGACACAGTCATGTTTTAGGCCTAAATTGTAGCATTGTGAACGCTGTCTGCATATTTTCTTTCCCCATATTGTCCAATTAATGATTTTGTCCTTCATTTTGCATGTTACTTTCTTGTCAAAACTTTATAAAAGTATATTCATATAGGAAAGTCTTTGAGGTTTTTGGATGGAGAGGCTGTTATCGCGGGATTTGTACTTGTTCAAAGCCCAACGCAAGTAAATCAAATCTTGCGTAACTACAAGAAATCCTACCACTGTCACTTTAGTAAGAGATCCCCACGTTTTAGTGGAGAGAGAATTCACCACAGGGGAGGCATCCCCGGTAACCTCAAGGGATCACCCCCTCTCTTGGTTACCTAAGTCAAGGTCTATGTCTGTGAAATTGAGGAGATGGTAAGTATTCGGGCACCTGCCTGGAACAAGAGCGTTTGCAGCGTATATATATTGATTGCCAAGTACCAGTATGCAATATAAAACCTTGTGAGAAAATAGAAAAATGAAATTAATCAATGCTGGTACAAAATTGCAGCAAGATAACAGTTTACAACAGAAATAATGATTTTGTGACAGCAGCAAGTTAGAGAGATCAGAATTGCGTGAAATGACAAGGAGAATTTAGCATACATTCAATAGATCAAATTCCAAGTATCCCAAACAATTTCTGAATATGTTAGCAAGTTGTTAGAGTGAAGTATGCAGCAAATTAAGTTGATTTAGATGGCTGTAGCAATGTTTTGCAACAGCAGCACTAAAATTAGTAAATTAGACTAAGCTAAAGTTAGAAGAACTTAGTGGAAGCCTTAGAAAATAAGATTTGAGAGTTGTTTGATCAAATTCCTTCACAAGGGCAATTAAACTATTGCCTTTTGGGTTATGAGTCTTTTTATAACAGCAATACAATATGTTTGGAGAATGATAGTAGTAATATCTAAGAGATAGAGTTTGAAATATAGGATGCTAGCACATTAGGGCCTGTTATCCCCTATCCTTGGGATAACTAAGGAGATTATGTCTCGAGGCCCACAGGTCCTACACATGGAGTACCGAGAGCCATATTGACTTGAGCTTGGCCCTGGAGGGCCCATCCTTTCTTCATCACCTCCCATCTATCAACAACATCAACATCCATCCCATCGGCCTGGTTCTGAAGTAGCAGTGGGTCTTGCTCCATGAGGTAATGAGTTCGGGTATCATGGTATTTGTCACTCCGATTCTCAAAACATTTGAATATGTGCATTTAATTCTCTTTTGCTTCATGACGTTTGCTTGGACATTATGCCTTTTAACTTGCCCATACCCGGGGGGGATGACAGAGTGCCCTAGCAAGTTGGTTCCCTTAGGAATGAGTTGCCACTGGGTGGATCTATGAAAGGTCATCGTCCATTCCTTCCATAGTTATCACTTTTTCATCATTTTCCCTCTCATCTATCCCCTAAATTGGTTCGGGCATTGGGTTTGCCAAGCTAGTAAGGGTTGTACCTTGGCTCGTGGGAAGAAGGGGCTAAAGGCCCAGAGGGTAAAAGTAGCTGGCAAAAATTAAAAGCCAAGATCAAACCTTGAGATGCTTTGCCCAGGGATCCCTGAGAAAGCAATAAAAGGCTTCTCAACAAGAAAGAGGGGGGACCCATGAAATAAAATAAAACTCAAGACTTAGTTGGTGGATATGGGGTCTCATCATGAGCTAGCCTATTAGGTCCATGGGCATGTAGCGGTATGACACTACTATTCATCTGGTCACCACGCCAGGGTAGTGGCTCTTGGTGGCATAGCCAAGAGAAAGGGGCTCTCATCAAGAGCCAGCCTTCTCATCTCCCTGAAATGCTTGTGGGTAACGTGGTCACCACTGGTCACCACGCTAGGGCAGTGTCCTCCAACTATTCTCTTGAAAGAAAAAGCAATAAGACAAAGACTAAAAAGGCTTTGAATGGGCTAGGAAACAATTGCATCCATGGCAAGGTGCAACTCACCCTCTACATAGGCATCCACAGGTAAGACCTACATTTCCTTGTTATCACTGCACCCCTTGCCCAAACATCCCCCACACCATCTCATGCATTTACATGACCTAGATTGGTCTTCACCTGGAAACACCCCACACCTGAGGAGAATTAGCCCAATAGGACATCATGGAACCCTCTCCAAACCTGGCTTGTAGAATAGCATAACGTCTTTGAGCACTTGTCTGGGAAAAGGGGGGTTTTATGCACATGTTTGGGTAACTTGATTATTAGATGTGATTGACATTGCCATGATCCCTGTGACTTATGAGCCCATGGAGGGTGTATTTGTTGTTGTTGCAGGACCATGGCCGACGGACAGGTACATATGGGGAGATGATTAGCTCGGGCCTCCATAGGGCTAAAATTCCACCAGATGGATGCTGCAACCCCAGCTAGGGGTAGAGGGATACCGGAGGCTTACACCAGAGAAAAGGGAGGACGTTCCACCAGAGGCACTTTGGCAGGCTTGAACCCAGGGGGTCTTTCCCTCACACCATGACGTTGGCCCTTGACGTCATCATTCAGAGCCTTGACGTCATCTAGTTGGGGTATTCGATATAAGGACGGCTTTGGTTGGCACTTGTGGCAGTTGCTGAGGGGTTTTGAGCCCCAACGTTTCACTTTGGAGGCCTAGCGTTCTAAGAGGGGGCCCAACGTCACCCTAGGAAGGGCATGATGTCACCCTAGAAATATAAAATTAGGGTTTTTATTGTCAATTTTATGTAAAACTGGATTTTTGATGTAAACTGTGTAAGTTTTAAACGTGTGAAGTAAAGCAATGCATATAGATTCTTAAGCAAAACAAAATGTAATCAATGGCTCATTCACATAGTACATAGAGATTTATACCGGAAACCCTCAACTGGGAAAACCTTTCTTATATTCATTATATCGAATTTCACCATTCACCATACAATATATACAATGTTTTTAGGTATTCCGTAGATACCAAAACCCTAATCCCTTAATCTGGGATTAATTTAGTAAACCGCTAAAAATAGCAAAAACCGGCCAAAAAAATTTTTTGGGGCACTGCCCCGAACCCTGTTGGCCCCGAGCTACGCCCGGTGTCGAATGCTGCGCGTAACTAGGGGGGCGGCATACCTGCCCGCCCCCCCCGGGACCCCCCTAGGAAAGCACCCGGGATCATCAGACGCAGTTGTTGAATCTGACGCGCCCACACACACACATGCAAAGAATATAACACATATCCAACATTCTCCCACTTGTTGTTTTCTTTGCATCCAGGGGTCCCAATATTATATAGTCAACAATCCAGGGCAGCAATGCCCATTGTTACTCTACACCAGGAGAACTTTTCTATGCTTACAGACTTTGTCAATGAATCTGCAACATTTTTCAAAGTGTCAACCTTTTCCAGCAACACCTTCTTTTCCTCAACCATGTCTCTCACAAAGTGATACTGAACATCAATATGCTTTGTCTTCGAATGATAAGCTGGGTTCTTTGCTAGGAAGATTGCACTCTGACTATCACAATCTAATCTCACTGCTTGTTGTACCAACCCAATACCTGAACACAATCTCTGTAACCATACTGCTTCCTTGCTTGCATGAGTGGCTGCCATGTATTCAACTTCTGTAGTTGAGAGTGCCACTACAGCCTGTCTTTTGCTCATCCAACTGATTGCTCCTCCAAATAAGTTAAACACATACCCACTTGTAGGTTTTCTGCGATCCAGATCTCAAGCCCAATCTGCATCAACAAAGCCATGTATGTCCACCACTCTGTCCAATCCTGGTCTTCCTTGGTAGCACAATCCATAATTGGTAGTGCCACACAAATACCTGAAGACCCTCTTTACTGATGTCCAATGCTCCTTCCCTGGTTTTGACATATACTTGCTCAAAACTCCCACTGCATGTGCAATGTATGGTCTAGTACAGACCATTGCATACATCAAACTACCAACTGCACTGGCATACAGAACATGGGACATGTCCTCTTCTTCTTCTTGTGTCTTGGGACACTGATCTGTAGATAACTTTACACCTATAGGAATAGGAACCTTGACTGGTTTACCTCCATGCATATTAAACCTCTGCAATATTGTCTCAACATATTTTCTCTGATTCAACTAGAGTTTCCTGTTTGCACGATCTCTTTTAATCTCCATTCCTAGAATGAAGTTAGCAACACCGAGATCTTTCATGTCAAATTTGGAGGATAGCTGCGATTTCATCTCCTTGATAACATCCATGTTATTTCCTACCAACAACATGTCATCAACATACAACACTACATAAATGAAGTGATTACCAACCTGCTTGGAATATACATAGTGATCAAC